>CM068955.1:58165598-58186484 GCA_035128595.1 Eptatretus atami
TGACAAATTTCACTCTCTCACTCTCTCTGAAAGGACCGTCTGGCAAACACCCCCTTACACCCCCACCCCCCTATATACTCTGAACAATCCTCTTGAGGAGGTTCAGTCATTCAATCTCCTGGGTCTCACTATCAGCCATGACCTTTCTTTTGTTGAGTCATAAAAGTCCTTCCTTGGCTCACCTGAACTCCTATCCACCGACAAGGCCTTCATGAAGTACTACTCTCCCCTCTGGACTGGCTCCCATGCCTCACACATCTTGCTCAGCTTGACGCTGTGGAAACCAAGGTGGTTAGTTGATTGGACTCTCCCACTCTGAAGTCTATGGGCTTTTCACTTCACCAGTAGACAGGTCGTGGACTCTGTCTTCTTCCACCACCTTTCTGGTCTTGCACCCCTGTCATTTCCGTGCTTTGCCCCCCCCCTCCCCCTCCCTCAGTGTTTCTGCAGGACTTACACAGTCCACCATCAACCATCTTCTGGTACAACTACCTAAATCCATGATCAATGTTTGCCTCCACTCATTTGTTCCTCTTCAATCTCATTCTTCCCTCCAGGTCTTCAAGACAGCTGTTCATCACCATCTCACATAGTCCCCAATCCCAAACCATGATCTTTTCCATCCTCGTTAACCCCCACCCAAATACCTCCTAATTTTTCAGTTTTTCCTCCTTGGAGTTTCCTTCTCCATGTATGGGTGTTTTGCATCCTGTTTTTATCCATTATGTCCTGATGCATGCAGAGTACTGGCTCTTCCAGGAGCCTAGACTATGTATACAAAAAAAAAAAGAAAAAAAGTTCCCCTTCAAGAAACTTCAATGCAGGAGGAAGCCATTAGTCCCACCAAAGGCTGCACTAGTATTGGCAAATTATGTTTGTTTATCTGTGCTCTATCCTTTTAAGTGTTAAGTATCAACCAAGGAACGTACCATTTTAAAAGTCTTTGGTACGACTCGGCCGGGGCTCGATCCACCTATCTAGACTCAGAGAGGACGCCCTTATCCACTGCGCTACTGAGTCTGGTTGTAAGTTGTAATTGGTTGACAATTCGACTTGGTTTCTGGTTCCTGATTGTGCATATAGTGGTGGCAACCTAAATCCACAACACATTTAGGAACCGTGTACATGGCAAATTGTCAATGCTCAAATGTATAGGGGAAAGGTGCATGCCCCGCAACATTGGGTGCATCAGGAAAGTAACCTTGAAGTGTATATATATATATATATATATATATCAATAATAAAATATTTCTCAACACATCATGCTAGGAGCTGGGTAACCTTTCTCCTAAAAATAAATAAACATAACAATGGCGGTGCTGATAAATGCAATGATATAAACTTACCAGTTCCATTGGGTTTGATGCTTGTACATCAGCGTCATATTGACAGAGTGCGCGTTGCTCATGATTCCCTTGAATCATGAGGGCAATGAGCTTGGCACCCTGCAAGTACTTCACACTACCTGTCAATCGTTGGGGAGGGAGGCGGAGGATGAATGGTGGGGTGGGAGCAATACCCTGGCAACATAACGATTGATGCAGAGGATTCATTTTGTTTGAGAAGTGTCAACTGAAGAAATATGCTATTATATTTAAGAAATTACTTTTCTGGAAGGCTATTGAAGTTTAATAATTATTGAACTGTGAATCACGAAGGGTTTAATTTGCCCGTTTTGTGTGACAGAAAACAATAGCTCCATCAAGGCCTTGTTAAAACTTACTTTGAGGCATTTCATTAATCTGGTGTTCTCGTGTAAAAAGAGCTTCCAAAGCATTCTGCAATTTTTCTGAAAATTCCAGCCAATCACGCAACTCCAATGTGAAAGTTCTAGATATGCCCTCACATTTTGGTTAAGCTGGCTTACCATCAGACTATAGTTATCCATCTTTTGGTACATCTTAATGAGGGTAAACCAATTGGAGGCATTGGCAGAGGAGCCAAATAGAGGAGTCCTTTCGTGGGTAATTACATGCCGAGATTGTCTTGAAGTCTATCTGGAAAGATTTTTTTGAAAGGCAGGAAGGAGCATTGCAAACACACCTGGCAACCTCACACAGGTCTGCGTCTATCTCCAGTTCTAAAGATGACTCCATATTTGTTTGCTCCTGATCGGACAAATTATTCAAGGTGGACTCCCATCTATCTATTGGACGTGACTGAACTGTCGGCTGATATAAAAGGAAACTTTTGAAGATGGCAAGTTTGCAGTACGACGAGCAACAGGCACCTTCAATAGTGTATGGAGCGACATATGCGTCGAGGCGACGGTCATTCGTGACGCAAAGAGCAGTGGGTGGAATTGTTGGCCTAACAAGAAAGGAATCAGCACTGTTTCGTTGGACAATCACCCATGAAAGCTTTGGTGAATATGCAATTGTCAGACTGTCAAAGAGTGGGGCCCATCCAGAAAGAAGATATCAGACATGAACAAACATGTCCAGCAAGTCCGAAACGTGATGAACAGCATGTACAACAGCCGATTGATCATGTTTTAGACATGACACATCTGTTCAGGACCACTGATCATCCAGACGAACAGCTTGTTAACATATCAAGTGGAGTCATCGCATCTAATGACATTCAGAAGTTCCTGTCATCCGTCCTTGACAAAGGAAAAAACAAAAAACAGATGGAAGCTACATCAAAGAATCGCTTTGTACTGGAGGGCAGATAAGCATGTACCAGCCGATCCCAAAATCCAAGCATTCTCAATTGCCAAAAAGAAAGCAAAAATCCTCATCTTGGGTCAGAAAGCAATGGTCGTAATGAACCCGGAGATGGTTTTCCGCCATGCTTTGCTATTGACCCAAATCCGCCACGAGCTGAGCATGAAGCACGTATTGAGTAATCCCATTACCTCTGTTCTGACATCTGTCTTCCATGAAGACAGAGCTCCAAGAAAAAAAACTCCAAAGCTGAAGTAGGACATCTTCGAGGGCCAAGTCGAAGAAGAAAATGAAAACGCCGTCTGCAATATTGGACAATGCAATGTGTATATCGGGGATGTCATGTACTTGGTGGACATGGTGGCACATTTGGTAACCTGGCACAGTATTATTTAAACCAATTGCTCCGTTGCATCAAAACACATGATGCCATCATGAATACCATGATGACAATTCCGTGAAGATAGAGGAAAGGACAAGACACCTTCCTGCTGCTGGTGGAGCTCGAAGTTATCAGGTCATTGATGGACGTGCAATACCACAATGTACAAAGTTCATGTCTCGAGCATCAAACAAAAGACACACTTCATCTGTTGTCACGTCACACAAAATGGACCTCAATCTAAAGAGTTTTCAGAGCACCAAGAGAAGTGGCTCTACCTGGCTGGAGGTTTCTTGGATGGTACACTCACATGTTCTTGGATCAGACATTCTAACCATTATGCTACCAAGTCTGGTTGCTATGGAAGCAGAATTTTCAGCAATTCCATTGCCCCTTTTAGTAATCTACTAACATTGTTATGCAATCATCTTCTTTGTAAAAATTTGCTCGCTATGGTGTCACTGCATCAGCTTCCAGAATCAACCTCCACACAGGTGCAGTTTTGTTGACCATAACATCACCGGTATGATGACTGTTATTTCAACTGTGTTGCAATTACTTTTGTTGTGAACCATAAATTTATTTCCTACCCTTCGAATCGAGTTTTATTACCCGAATTTTACCACTTTAACAGTGGCAAAAACTGACTTCTATGAATTCTTGCTAAACCATAAATTTCTAACTTTTTGGGCTTTTTCATACTTTCCAAAAAAGATTTGTGTAAATTATTATTATTTTTTTTTTTACTTATAGGACAATCCATGAAGGGAGACAGTTTTGCACGAATCCAGTGTTCAGACACAAGAGCTGCCGTTGATGGAGTTAGGTCATTAACTGCTGGAAAGACTGCTGTGTAGGGCATTCACAGAGTTTAATGTGACATAGAATGATTGACAAAGTTTGAGTCAATGAAAAAAAAAAAATAATAATAATAATAATAATAAAAAAACTAGCCGGGAGGCGACGATGGTTCGCGGGTATTATTGAACAATGCCACGATAGGTACAAATTGAGTTAGTGGAAGCTTTTGAGGAAGCCCTACCGTAAAAACCTATCTCTTCCATCAAAATTGAACAAATCAAATCGGATTTTTTTATATGTTGTACTTATGGACATTATGCACAGCTTCTAGGAAATGAAATTGCGAGAAAAAAGAAATCGAGATTTTTTTTTTAAATAAAAATTTCAGTGGGTGTGGCTCCGCCCACAAGGGTGTGGGATGCCCCTCATACAAAAAACACAACTAGACCATGATATCTAGCTTGTGTCCAAGTTTCATCAAGATCGCATCAAACGTCACCGGAGCTATGCTCTGGAGAGAGTCACAGACAGACAGACACAACGAAAATAGTGGTCACTGCTGGTGCCCGTGAACCAATAAAAGTGGAGATGAACTAAAATGGACAGCCCTCAGGCCTGTAGTCCAGTAGCATGGTGCTAATTAATCTATCATCCCTTCAATTTTATCAATACCCTTTTAAAATAACAATGTCATTGCACTTTGATTTAAAATACCATTTCAAATGTATTCTAGTCAAATGTCGATTGGAAAGTATTTTATGTTGTGCAAATCTCACCATCGGGGCTGACATGCCAGCTGATGTTTAGCATAGATTGCAACTTTCCAAACTGGTCTTTCTGGATAAACACTGACACCGAGACCTTCAACGGCTCCGATGGGGTGAATTTCTGTTTACTCCAAAATGGCAAATGACCTGAAGGTTGTGGGGTGGGGCCAGGGGGAGGGGGATATGTTTGACATTGTGGTGTGAAGAGGAAAGACAGAAAGAATAAGTCACTCATCACAATTACTGTACAATATTGACAAATTCAAGACTTTAAATTTTTTTCCCCATTTTTACAGGTCTCATCGCATAACTTCCAATACAGTGACAAAAATTCGAAGGGCACTCGGGAGAGCGCATACCTCCGCTACGTAATTCCTGATCCACTAGAACATATTGATTGGGCCCATTACATTTTTGAAATATCACGCGACACAGTACTATATAGTTTTTGGTCCCATCTCTCAATGGTGAAGTCACTTAAAAAATTATAGTAGTCGGATCCGGACCCGGATCTTCACCAAAATCGAATCAATTTGTCCTTGCGACATACCCAATCTGTCCACCAAGTATCATCCGAATCCGTCCCCAACTTTTTTTAGATATCGTGCTATATATCCTTTTCAGCCCTATCTCTCAATGGTGAAGAATCACTTAAAAAAATTATAGTGGTCGAATCCGGATCTGGATCTGGATCTTCACCAAAATCTAATCACATCGTCCTTGTCACATACCGAACCTGTCCACAAAATTTTATGCAGATCCGTCCAGAACTTTTTGAGATATCCTGTACACAGACAAAGAGACAAACAGACAGAAAGGGGTGAAAACATAACCTCCTTCACCTTCGGTGGCGGAGGTAACTAAGAAGAAAAGGTACAGAATACAAGAAAAGCCTATCTACTGTCACATACCTGGGATGCCAGGTAAAACCTCGTTGAGTCAGTGCTCAGAATACAAGGCTGAAGGACTAGATAAGCAATGTGGTTTTTGCTCATATTACTGTGCAAGGAAAAAGTCCCACATAGTTTTACATGCGTTCAAATTAGCCGTCATGGTAGAAACAAGAATGAAGCCGAGTCTCTGGGCATATCATTTTCACATCATAGACAGGCCGGTGGTTGCTCCGTCTTCTACCACCTCCCTTCTCGTCTTGCACTCTCTGCCCTTTTCATACTCGGTGCCCCGCGGGCCTCCCCAGGTTTCTGCAGGGTGCATGCAATCTGCCAGCAATTCCTTTCTGGTGAAAAACTCCCAAAATCCAGAATCACTGCTCACCTCCACCCATTACCCCACATGCGGAGCGCAAAGCGGGGTAAAGCAATTGGTTTACTCTGTCTAACTGTCTACCAGTCGATTTCTATGATTGAGGAACTACTTTACTTAATTTCAATTGAAAGTTATATTTTGGACACTGTGGAACACAAATTGGAACACGAACCAGGAAGTTTGGCAGTACTTCTGCTCTGAATTTGGCAAATCGTTCTGAATCTCATCCGGAGCACGAATGCACAGAGAGAAGTAAAGTGATTGCTTCAATCTGTCTACCTAGCTGGCAGTCAAACAAAATGGAAAATCATTCCAAACAGGAAACTTTCTGTTTTTGGGGATGACATAAAGGACACAAACAATAGGCACAAATAACTAACATAATGTGTTAAATAAGGTGGCGTAAAAGACGGTGAATCAACAGTGTGTATAGGTGAGTATAGGTGAGTTTTTACTCCGAATAGGTGAGTTTTTAAATATTTTATTTCATTAAATTGTATACGTGAAAACTGCAGAACACAAACTGACTTGTTTTCAGTTTAGCAGTAATTAGCCAAAATTGTACACCGTCTCAGCCAATCAAATCTGTCGCATGCTCCATGGGTGGCGTAGGCAGAAGGATCATCTCTGGACTATTCCGTTTTGCCCATCAGCTTCGTATGATTGCCATCATGCCTGTGATTCAATGGTCACAAATGAAGCTGATGTAGATCATACTTGGAAATGCAAAGCAAGAGATCAAAAGACCCTTCCCTTGTCCTTTTTATCAAGACTGCGTGGGGTAAGGTGTTCTATGAACTCTCCAGTTCATTCCTGTTTTTCCCCACCTGTGGAACAAACTTCCACAGCCGCTTCAATGTCATTTTTCCCTCCAGGGCTTCAAGACGGCTGTTCACCACCATCGAAGGTCATCCCCCATCTACAACCATCATCTTTTCTACCCCCATTAACCCTCACCAAGCACACCTCTTTCCTAGTTTCCAGTTTTTCCTTCCACTTCTGTGATTGAGAATTTGCAGCTATATCCATATTGTTCACCGGGTATCCACCTCCTAGCCCTAATTCTTTCCCACATCCCTTATTTCTCGAAGTCTCCATCTAGTTTGTCTCTGAACGCTGTCCTTGGTGTATCCCTCCCTTCTCTCTTACTACTGTTCCTTTTGTTCTATTACATCCTGATCCATTCTGTGTTCCTGCTCCTCCACGAGGACTAAGGGAGGACACAGGACATGAACAAGATCAACACAGCCGCAAACTGTCAGAAAGGGAAAAACTGGAAAAGTGGAAAAAGGTGGGTTTGGGGTGGGGGTTAATGGGGGTGGAAAATATAGTTTTGGATCATAGTTTTGTATGGAGGATGATATGTGTTTTAGAAGTTGGTAGTAGAAGACAGAGAGACCACCGACCTTTCTGTGATGTAAAAGTGATAGGCCCAGAGACTCAGTTTCAACAGGGGTGATTCCAGTGATCTTGAAGGCCTTGGTTTCCACGGCATCAACCTGAGCAAGGGATGCCAGCCCAGAGGCAAGAGCAGTTCTCCACCAGGCTGTGGATAAAGGTATTGTAGGTGGACACCAGTTCAGGTGTGCAAAGGAAGGACTTTGCATGATGGTGGATGCCCGGTCTGCCTTTGGAGGCCAACCGAGAAGTATAGTTTGCCCAAGAAAGATCATGGCTGATAGATAGTGAGCTCGGTCCAAAAGTTTGACTGAACTTCTTCAAGAGGATTGTTAAAAAAAAGTAGATGGTAGGGCTCACCAGAGATCCTTTCGGAAAGGCACAGTGAGTGTGTGCGATTTGTCAGGATTGAAGACAAGTTCCAAGTGTTTGACCAGATGGTGATTATATTAAGGTCTGCAGAGAGGGAAGAGGCTGTTGCCTGCCTATCTGAAGGATGATGGATATTGCAGCAGAGGGTGGAGTCATCAGAAAAGAGATAAAGGGGATTTTCCAAAGACTCAGATAGATTATCGGTGACGTTTAGGAATAGGATGGGGGCACTCCAGCCTTGACAGGGAGAGGAGATGAGAGGACCTCATTGAGAGTCACATTTTGGATACGAAAGTAGAGGAAGTCAGTAGGCCATCTGTGGAGTTGGCCTTGGATGCCATAGGCAGAGAGTATTGAGAGCAAGGCAGGTGCCAGACTGTGTCGAACGCTTGAGAAATGTTTGGAGAGATGACCCCAATCTCATGTCCGACATCCATTTATTGTTTGGAGAGCAGAAGCAGCATGTCCAAGGTAGAGTGAGTGACCTGGTCTGAATCCGAATTGATGATCTGAGATAGGCTGTTGCAGAAAAGGAAGGATTTGATGTCAACTGCAATGATGGATTCCATGACTTGTTGATGATTGGAAGTGAGCTGATAGACCTGTAATTAAGGGGATTCGTTTTTGCACCTTCTTTATGTCTGGCACCAAGTTTGAAAGTTAAATCTTGAGGTTGGACACATGTTGTTTTCTGGCTTTTCTGCGAGTGGACATACATTACTGGCTTTGGGGAATGACCTGAGATTCCCTCTGGTTGGATTTGTCTTTCAGGAAGAGAAGGGCAAGTTGTTTCTCGGTGATCGCCTCACCGCAAGATTTAATGTACAATGGGAGGGAGGATACAAGTTGATACTTTGTAATAACTTTAATATTGTTATTATTATGCTATTATCATTTTTGTCGATGCACCAGTTTGAATGGAAAAAAATGTTCTCCAAAGACGAAATGCTTGATGTCCTGTTTCTTCTTTAAGTGACGTCGTGGATGGTGGCATGGTAATATGACTCGGCGTGCCTCCTGTTGCTTCGCTGATGGGTTCAATGAAAAGACAGCATGTTGGACTCCACAAGCTTGAGATTGGCAAAACATCAAAAGAAACGATCATTTTATTATTCCCTGCATTTTTTGGGGGTAAAATACACCACCGAGGGACACCATATGTGCTTTCTTCTTCTTCGGAAAGTGACGAATGAAACAAACGGAAAGAAAGGAATTTGTTTTTTTAAGTAAAGTCGATGATTACCCAATGGTGCCCGTTTTATTATTGGAAGACAGCAGGAACCCTTGACAATAAAATAAAGCGTGACGGAGGTACTTGGCTCCTTTTAGGTAAAGATTATCATCAATATTATTATTACGCCATTGTTGCGGTTCTCGGAGCTGCATGCATACAACAGATCGTGTCCCAAGACAATTATTCCATTATTATACGTGTAGATAGTCCCCTTCCTTTTGTTTAGCGGGACAACAAGGGAGTGGCGTTGCGATGATCTATTAGCGAGGGTTGCTTCAATCATTTTCTTCATTTCATCCCCACTCTTCTTCTTTTCTGATTATTCCTGAGGTAAATCAGCCTTGGAGGCCGGCACGTGCAGCGTCGTGGTGGGGCTCGTGGAGGCCGCGCGTGCGCGTCGTGGTGGGGCCTCGTGGAGGCCGCGGCGTGCGGCGTGTGGGGGGCCTCGTGGAGGCCGCGCGTGCGGCGTCGTGGTGGGGCCTCGTGGAGGCCGCGCGTGCGGCGTCGTGGTGGGGCTCGTGGAGGCCGCGCGTGCGGCGTCGTGGTGGGGCCTCGTGGAGGCGCGCGTGCGGCGTCGTGGTGGGGCCTCGTGGAGGCCGGCGCGTGCGGCGTCGTGGTGGGGCCTCGTGAGGCCGTCGCCGTGCGGCGTCGTGGTGGGGCCTCGTGGAGGCCGCGCGTGCGGCGTCGTGGTGGGGCCTCGTGGAGGCCGCACGTGCGGCACCGCGATGGGGAAACTGCAGCGCGTCATGTGGTGTGCTCGTTGGTGCTGGACTGTCGGCTCAAGCTTTCGATGGTCTCGGGAGAATTGCCGATTGCATGAGAAAGGCATGCAAATAAATACCTCTTAAGAGCTGCACGAATGGTGTTTTTCAACGGCACGGGAAACACGGCCACACGACGCCCACGCTGCACGAAACACGTACAGAGGACAATAAAGCCGGCTCCATGCCATGTTGGGCAGGATACGAGTGGCGGGTAGAAGCAGCTTTTTTTAACCTCAATACCCGACATGTTGTGTTCGCCCCCGCGCACATGCTAGCGGAGTCGTGTGAGCGCGAGCGCTGGCCCAGTGCGTAATGGCGGAACCGCGCGCACTGTATGGAATGTGCTCGAAAAGCAGACACGTACGCCGCTCGTGAAACGTGCATGGATTTATCCATGATGATGTACCTTCAGTCCTCGCTGGCAGCGGTGGATTTCCCACAGATGGTAACATCTTCTCGTCTCTGCGGCCGGCGAGGCTGCGATCGAGCCGGGGAATGTACAGTGCGGGCCACGTTGGCGTGTGTAGAACGAGCACGTTGATCGACGCTGGTTGAACCCCCGAGCGGGCATGCGGGACCCTCGACTGGTCGCCCGGGGGTTTTTTGCAGGATGGTTCGCGTGCCAATTTCGGTGTGGGCGATTCATGTCATCTCGTGGGTTCGGAGCGCAATATTGCCGCTGTTTGGGATGGCCTTGCCGGAACGAAGTGAGGCGGTTTCCGGCCCAAGCTGGCGGGCCACGTGAGGGGTCGGGGGCCAATCGGAGCGCCTGATTCGGGTGATGATGTTTGGATTTGGCATGGCCCCTCCACCGAGCTGCAGGCCCTATAAAGGTCGGGGCAGTCCCTCTTGCCCAGTATGTCTGTGTTTCCTGCTCCTCGACTCTGCCTCATCTCCGCCCACGTCGACACCGCCACAACCCGCCTCCTGCTCCTCGACTCCGCCTCATCGTCTCCGCCCATACCACGTCCACCTCACCCGCCTACCTGATCCAGCCCACTGCTCCACCCTCGCCCTCTGGACTGGCCCCTTCTCCACTCAACTCCTCCTTCACGAGCACAGTCTCCACACGTGTGGCTTGGGCCAGAGACAATGCGCCCACTGTCGGGTACCGCACCCCGGAGCATCCCCCCCCCCCCCGCCGAAACGTATTGGTGGCACGTCTTGCTATCGGGTGCACAGGTACCGAGATCATAGCCTCAACCCCTCCCTCCTTCTCCCCCCCTCCCCCCTACCCTTAATATCCCCATCAGCGAGTGACGGGTTGTATTGCTACTCTGTATAATATGTGCACAATCACAATCGTGCATGTTTATGTGTAAATCACGATTTGTGTGTGTGTTGTGTGATGTGTACGTGCACCGCCACCAGTCATCTCCACTTGCAAATCTCCATGACTGAATGGAGCCTTTCCTGGTCCTGAAGCATCCATCTTCACCCCAGCAAGGAACCACGACTCATGGACCAAGCGGTATCCTTAGCCATGCTCTGTTTCCCCTCCATCCCCGAAGTGGCAACAATGTAGATCCGCCACTCTCCTGTGTGACCTCCGGGGTATGCCAGATACGCCCGATCCCACCTGGAACATCCCTGCTTGCCTGGACATGACGCATGGCTGCCACCGGTTGCAATCTACACACACGATCCCACTGAAGCTCAGTCCAATCTGTCCATGGCGGGAGGGAGTCAGCAAAAGGGAGTCATCCTCAGTGGAAGGGACAAAGTGCACCAAGCTGCACAGCAAAGCGCGTCCCAAGACCTCTGCCTCACTGAAGCTGTTATATTCAGTGTGGTCCTCAACTCCAAATAAAGCCCTCGAGGCTGCATGGTCAGCCCGTGTTCCAAATGCATGTCGATCAGCACGACACCGGGAGCCACATACGTGGTCCGCTGTCCTTAAGCTGCCACCCTTGTCACGATCTTTTCTCCCATCTCAGATGTTATTCGGTACGGTCTTCGGTCCCACCAGTCCCCGATGAGAGGGAGGTGGGCAATACGCACTGCCCCCCTCGCCACCAGTGTGTGTGTGTGTGTGTGTGTGTGTGTGTGTGGTGTGGTGTATCTGTCATCGATTGTTCTCTCCATAATTCGGGTTTCAGAAGGTGGAACGGAGGCCTCTCAGGACTCAAAAGTATCCACCTTCGTTTCGGTGAAGGATCGTGATTCATGGCCCAAATTGTGTTTGTTCTCAGAGTTTTGTTCCGAGAGCTCTTTTCAGGATTGTCACTGAGCCCTGGACAGCCTCCAACTGCAATTTGTTTGTTGTATGTCCCAAGGGATGGTTTGCCATCACGCGGAGGGGGGAGGAGTGGTTCGTGGCTGGAGTGATGGATTAAACGGATCGCTCTTGATGTTCCTTACCGTTGTGACGTTTCTCCGCTTCCTTCACATTGCAGACTGCAACAGAGGTTGCAACCGGATCTTCCTCCGACCGACTGTCTTGCCACAGAGAGGGTTGGAAGCGGCTCTTGAAGAGAAGTCAGTCCAACTGACCCCATTTCCATCATCCGAGAAGCAATCAGTCGACACGTTCGTATTACCATCAGAATCAATGACTTGGTATGCAAAGAACCCAGGTTCAAATACCATATACGATGAGGCGGTTGTCCATCATTTACCAACGTGCTTGCAGTTCATGTAAAAGTACACTGCCGGTCAATGCCTGTCTTGCACGTGATGCATGTACAAGCTCCTCCTGCAAGTACCTTCAGAGGGCTTACATTGAAGTTCAGTAATCCAGTCTGCACGGTGGCTTTCAGACTCTAATCCTGCCCACAATCCTCAGTTGCAGGCTTTCTTGTACGTGCTAAACCCACTGAACTGAACCGACCTCTGAAATGAAATGAAATTCCTCCCATTGCAGCGATTACAATCGCATCACACTTCAATCTTCCAAAATAAACACGCCGGTTTCTATCGCTCACATTAAGCTCACAAAATGGCAGAGGTCCTTTCAGTTCATGTACAACAAATAGTTTTATCTGAAAAAATGGATGCCCTTTTTAATCGGCATCATCATAGTCATAAAAACTATTGCGCTGTTGGAGCCAAAACAACTTCTCTCAGCATGGCAAATGGTGCGGACGAGGCGGGTGCCACGTTTTGCAATCTTCACCACAGCTGTCAGGAAGTGAGATTTCTCATTATGTTGCAATCTCTATACCCCTGAATTGGATGCTATATCAACCACCGAATCTACAACAACAGGCTATTGATGATCGATTTGATACCGCGTGGTGAAATGTAACTCAGTGTATCCTTTTTTGAAAAAAAAGCATAGCCTTTAGTGGTGAAATATGATGCAATCAATAATACGCATCAAATGTTGTTTTGGTCCGTGACGCAACACCAAGTAATATATTTTGAAAAATGTTCTGCAAAGAAAACCGAATGACTATTACACACAAAGTTACCGACACGGTCCATGGTTTGAACAGAGGCTTCTTACCGAACTACGTTGCATTGAACTGGGGAAACGGGGGTCCACCGTGACACGACGAGAGGAAATATTTATAACTATGACACAATTTGAACAATGCTAAACAATAATGAATTCTTAAAAATTAAGCAGGGAAAAATAACTTGCAATTATATATCGATTGCTTTCTTGCTTTTTGATAGGGCTCAGCAAATACATCTCAGGGTCCGAAGTACCCCATTTGTTTTTTTCCGTCGAATGTTAAAGAACTACATTTGAATTGATGTAAAAAGAAAAGGACAATTCCCAATGATGTTACTTCTTAAAACAGCATCGTGACACGCGGTTGTGCCAACGCTTACGCAAGTTCCAAAACTTTGGGCCCTCTCCATTACTCTACTTGGCATTTGTCTTCTCATTCATACACTCGATGTGATGACAGCAACCAGCAAAGCCCCGCCAGGGGGCTTAACCCAAAAAAATGGATGTTCCTTTCCGAAACAATTAACGCGAGTTCAGCCTCCTCGATAGTTAATCGAGGCCGATCGCCACTGGAAACCTGCATTCTCTATTGGCCAAAACAGACTCCTCGGTGCTTAATGGATAACGTTGACTAGAAACGGACTCCGCCAGGCTGAACCCGTTACGCTTGTATCTCACCGACAGGCTGGATCTGAATCTGGACCTGAACCAAAATCTAAGTCTTGTTCTTGTCACCTAACCAACTCATCTACCAAGTTTTGTCAATATCCCGCAAAAATGGACATCATTTTGGCCCTATCTCTCAATGGTGAAGAAATCGCTGAAAAAAAACTAAAAAAATAATAATCTGGATCTTCACCAAAATCAAACAATTCATTCCTCGTCACACACCCAACCTGTCCACGCAGTTTCCGTCCATAACTTTGAAGATGTCCTGCTCAGACAACAATAAGATAGACACACAGAGACAAACAGGAATAAAAAACAATAACCTCCATCTACCTTTGGAGCTGAACCAGTAGGACAAACCCTAATGTGGGTAATCAAAAAAAAAAAAACACAACGCCCTTGACCCTCACATATTTGGACACATCATCACTTACCTCCACAAGACTGCAATTCAATGCCTGGTGAACACAACACAAACACAAGGAGAATTTCATTTTTAGAAAGAAATGTTTACTCGATAAAGAACAAAGATTAAAAGAATGACACCAAACAACCAAAATAAATTCCAAACATATTTCTACCCGCTGCCACCCGACCGTGCAAAAGAGCCCTCACAGTCTTGTCAACTGACAGCAAGAGTTCTCTGTAATCTCACCTGGAGTGACCATCTAAAAACTTATGCGTGGGCTTGGAAAACCTTACAGTATCTAATATGTTGGTTATACTGTCCAGATGACATGGCAATGCATTTCAGGTGTGAAATTCAAGAACATAAAAATTTGAAGCAAAAAAGCCAAAGAAGAAAAGAATCGAAAATTTGAGCATTGCTTGGTATTCAGAGTATGCAAAACAAAATCTCTGTGCATTCAGTAATAATGTGGAAAAAACAACCATAACAGGTCAGCAGAGTGTGAAGAAAAGGTCAGCTTTAACAAACGGAAGGATGGTGGTATTAAAAACGTGCTGCAGCATTAATCCTTGAATACACTGCAGTGTCGTGAGACAAATTACACGGATAATGGGATTTTGTTTTGGTCAAAATAAGGTAAAACGACTGCAGAGGCGTTGCAGCTTCCAAAAATATTAGGACCCGGGCCCCCTCTAACTTCAGATCCTCCGCAACGCCTCCCCCACCTCACCGCCTCCAATAAAACATTAAGCACGGTGGCACAGTGCGGAAAAATGGGTAATCGTTACAAGGTGGCATATTGCACTCAAGGGATAAAATTTAATTTGGGGCAGAGCAAAAAAACATTTGGGGCACATGGCGCATGGGCAGTACCCAGCGACGCCCCTGATTACTAATAATCATCAATTTCGTATGCAGCCGATGACTGTTGTTTGCATCATTACTGGGAGCATGCTGTGACACTGATGCAGTGCCCCGTTTCCAGTAAGCTAGTACTCATTTTGCCAACCACTGAATGATGACAGGAGGCGAGTCACTCACTTGGCGTCATCGAATGGCACGACGGGGCCTAAAATTCAAGACCCCAAGATCTTAAGCCAATCACCTTAACCGGCAAGCCAACACCAGGCTTCACCCACCATGGTCAATTGTCATTTGATTACAGCAACATCAAACCCTCATTTCTACAAACCCCCAAGTCTTGCCGACTCTTCCCTCCTGCTCAGCTGCGGTTTCCTCTATCCATACTGACACCGTCTTGATGATTCCATATATTCACATATCCCTTGTTCTTATTAGGTTTTACTGTCGATCTGTTTGGTTCTTCCTTGATCATCTATCTATGTGTGTGTACGTAACATATAATATATATATAATATAGACACACACACACACATTTCTTACGCTCTCTATTGTGTCTTCCGTTGTCAGTGTTGACCTCTAGCCTTATATATATATATATAATATATATATATATAAAAAACAAGATTGCAATAGGGTGGCGTATGTGTGAAAACTACAGGGAACAAGACACATAAAGGATAGCCAATAGCTGTGTCAGAGAAATAACAATGTGGTTGTGAGATAGTAAATTGCCAATTTAAAAGGAGAACCCAAACACAATTATTTTTTCTGAAAACCAATGAAAATCATTAATCACGGTTAAATTGAAAGGAAAAACAATTTTTTTTGATTTTTTTTGCCAATCACAAGTGTCGAAAAAAGCCCTGAGAGTGTCGATTTTCGATTTCCCCAGTGGGTCACATCTTGAAGCCACCTTGATCCCAAATGGAGGAAGAGGAGGAATTGGGACCACACTCCTGTGCAGAGCGTTGGTGCTGCCGAAGCAAGTCTTCTTGCCTATTGGGCACAATCCTGGCGGGTGCGCACTCCGACACAGGACACCAGCAAGCTGGCACTCATCTTGCCAACCTCGGAAGGATGACAGGCCGAGTTAACCCCACTGGTATTCAATTCAACAGCTGAGAGAGATTTTAACTCAGGACCTGGGATCCAAAGCCGCCACCCAAACCATTAACCCAACACCAGGCATATCCAAATGCGGCTTTACATAGAGAATCAGTGCAGGTCGAGCTCAGGTTCCGATCCCGATTCCAACCATCATAAGCAATTATGAAGGTTCTCAGTATGTTGAAACTGATCAGTGGGATTTTGAAGAAACTATTGGGAACAGAATTAGTGATGGAACACTTTCAGGGGAATTGCTGGAGCTGTATCGTTTCGAGCCTAATGCGAGAGATTCAGAGGAAGGCAGAGGAAGTTGTTCGTGGAGATGAAAACGCTGGTCACATGTTCACTACAGATTGGTGGGTTTTGTTTTTTCCGTTCAAATGTCAGTTTATAAGGGAGAGAGTTTTGTTATTAATTGAATAAATCGGTTTAATACATTACTCGAGCAGAAATAACCAATCATCGCCCGACAGCCAACACTGTCAGGCATACTCGGACAACGCGGACAAAATTGGCGATGAATGTTTTGTCTCACCGTCGCTTGTTGACCAAGTGTCTTGATTGTAATGGGATCGTCCCGTTTCATACTTTCCTGGGATGCCATTTGTGAACAATGAACAAAATGAAACAAGATATCAAACAAGAAATAATCTGAATCATATCATAAAACCATGCCAGCAGCAGTAAATCACATCAACTGTGATTGTTCAAAGTTCGAATTAATTAAATTAATTCAACGTCAATGAAGGAGATTTAAACTTCCTTTACCATAGAGTGGTGTCCCTGTCTGAATACCCAAGACCTGCCTCATAAATCTGGATGGTTTATAATGGAGCTAACATTTTTGACATATCTTAAATTATATTTGAATGCATCTCTTGGTTTCTATCCATGCATTCCTCAGCTACAGGTTATCGACTGACAGGATGGCCTTGAGGTACTCACGCTCGCCTCGAAGCCGTCTATCCTGGGTTTGAATTCCAAACCAGCTACAAACTGTCATCCTGATGTTTCACAGGCAAGGCGATTCACCAAATGTGTATGCCGCTCTTCAGATGGACGTTAAACGCGGCGTCCTGTTCCGTCAGCATCGATGGTGGATGTTCAAGATCCCACGTGTGCTCCTTGAAAAGTAGGCGAGCATCGCCGGCACATTAACAAATTTACAAATTCCTCGCTCTAACCTACAGGAGGCACTGCATCGGTAGCACTCACAGCAATGATGCAACGAGCAGTCACATGTGCATACGAAAATGAGTGAATGAAGTTATAAGGTAGTAACACCCCCCAATCCCCCTCCTTCCATAAAACAAGGTGAAGCCAAACAAAACAAAAAAAAGAAAGACACACAACAATAGGTAACAGATCTTCGCAATCTCAAATGGAAACATAAAACTACTGAGAAAATGGTTTTTGAATAAGCATGCGCGGAGAGGCACGTCGCTGCTGACGACACTTTGCTATTCGTCGACACTCTTTCTTATTCATTTTTGTAACATTCAATATTTCGTGGACTAATTTTAGGAAAACAACAACACAAGAACAAACTTTAAAGTCAGTGGTTAGTATGCATTATGTGTACATACACATATATAAAAACACACGACTCTGGAAATAACCGAAACCTCGATTAGCCGGACAACTTGGGATGAGCACATTCCTTAAGTGTGAATAAAGTGAAAGAAATGAAATACCTTTAAAAGGTATTTTTTTAAATGTACCTTAAAATTTTTTAAAAGTTAAAAAAAAAGTTTTAAAAAGTTTTTTAAAAAGCACACCTTTAAAAAGTCACAAAATTCAATGTGCACGTTTGGGTCACCAATGAGAAGGCTGAAGCCTAATTGCATGATTGTGGACACGGGGAAAAGAGTCAGAAATTCTTCCATTTCATGTCCTTCGTGAACTGAACCTTAATACTTCACTCCTCGTGGTTGCATCACGAAGAGGCGAGTCTTATTTGAAGAGACTTTCATTTACTCCGTTAGTTAGCGGCCATATGAAACTGTATGCGCATCCTATCCATCCTCCTCTCCCAAGAGGTTCAGTGCTGGCAAAACAGTCTCATGGCAAGGATTACACTGGGTGGTTTGGCCATTGCCTTCCCAGGAATAGTCAGAGTAGGATTTTGGAATTTGTTTGAGGGTGCTAGTGATAACTCACCGGCTCACTGTAAAGACCGCTTTAACGATCGCAGGAGGTTTTAACCACCAAACAGTGCTCGCAGTTCAGACAGTGAAGCTCAACGTCCATCTCGAGGGACCGTGCCTTTCGTGATTCAACCTCCTGCCTGTGAAGCACCAATCTGAGTTTACAGTTGAGTCGATAATCAACATAGACGAGACAGTTGGACAGAGGCCCTATCTCTCCACCATCTTGTTGGACACACCCAAGGCTTTCTTAACCTCAGAACTCGAAATTGAAAATTTTAAAGCTTGGCCTTAACGTTTAGATGCCATACGCGTTGATTGCAGACATGATTCCACCATGATGTATCAGATCGTAATGCCTTGTCCCACCTCATTCTAAAATTTAACATTTCAAAAATAAAGTGATGGATGTCTTTGAATCCCTTTGTACGAGAGGCCACCAACAGCATCTTCACTTCATTGGGCATGTTTGTGTACACAAGGAGACAACCAAATAGGATTATACAGTTTGATGGAAAACAGGACAACTGCTGAACATGGGCTATAACTCATCCACTTATACTTGGTGTTAAGCTGCCGCAGTGTGTTGTGTGTGTGTGTGTGTGTGTGTGTGTGTGTGTGTGTGTGGTGTGTGGTGTGTTGTGTGTGTTTAAATTTCAGGACTGTACTGCATTTTCTGTGCCCAAAATGCAAAGTTTTCCAACAATAGTCTTTGGCTTGTTTGTGATTTCTGGATATCAATCCAGCTCAGTGAGGCTTTCCTGTCCTCTGCTAGCAACCTTCACCCCTGGAGGAAAGTCCAACTCTGCCTTTTGGGCACCTTCTGAGTCTTTTTGAAATCCAATCCCTCATTAATGATAAAACAAGCCTGGGCATTGACTTAGAGGTTAGGGTGGTGGCTTGGGATCCTAGGGTCCTGAGTTCGAGCCCCATTGGCTGCTGAATTAAAACCAGGGGATTGACTCAGCACTGTCCTCCTTCCGGGGTTGGCGAATGCGCATCAGTGTACTGGTAATAGGGGCACTGCATCAGCGGAATAGCTGTGCCCCTAACCAAAGATGTGACCAGCAGCCAAAAAAGCGCTGTACCACGAAGGGATTAATGGTATCTACTTTTCGTATGATATACATTTACAGTGTTTTAAATTTTTTTATTACAACTTTGTTTCATTTTACTATAATTCACAGGTGCAAATTCCTTCACACACTGACCATCGACAAACGAGAAAGTTTGCAGACAAAATGCACAGAATCGATAGCAACAGTAACAGATGTGAATGAACAAAACGCACTTCAAAACACCACCTTTCTCAATAACAGAAATCAAACACGAACGTCACTTATTGAGGACGACATGTTCACAACGGTGTGTTCAAATCCTTGAAGTTAGTCGGGGCCTTCTGTCTGTCGACTGAGAATAACAAAAAACAAAGCGTGTGACTTGTGACACCACCAAATGAGAGAAATCTCTACCCCCTCACAACAGCAAAACGAAGCAAAATATATGGTGATCAGGCCTTATTTACGTCTGCACTTTACGAACACACTAAAATTGCCGAGAAGCTTCTGCAATCAAAATTTGATCACAACTCACAATAACTTTCTACGTTGAAAACGTTTGTTGTTTTTTTTCTTCTTCAACCATTTTTTTGTGACAGTCCTTCGAGATACTGAGCTGTTTATACAGGGCGGGCATTATCTGACACATTTGAAATCTTTCTAGTCCGGAAGCAATCTTGGCATAACTAATTATTGTTTTTCTTTGTTTTTGCAGATAACACTGGCTGCATTTGAAAATTTTTTTTCAGAGGTCTAGGTTTTCATCACGGTTCTCATATGTTTTTTGCATGCGAATCAGAAAATGTATCTAATTTCGCTCAATCAGGTCAAGTTTTTATCTCTATCTACAAATCTCATGCTATCTCAATTTTAAGGAAAAAATAACAAAATTTTTGTTTTTTATAATAAGCATTTTTTAAATTCAAAATCAGACTTACATTGACAGATAATGTACAAACTAATACATATGATGAGACACAAAGTACACTTAACTGTGGAGAAAGTGCCTTTCAAATTACTTTTCATTTCAATTTCAAGGAAAAATAAGATAATCGTGTTTTCTGGCAACACCCACTTCAGTCGCTCCAGCAGTCGCTGTTTTTCTTTCAATCTTTTGAATGTTGATTTCAATCATTAACAGTACTTGTGCGTTATTTTATTTATAGTTTTGTACATTTTCTGCAATGTAAGTGTGATTTTGAATAAAAAAAAATGGCTTAAATTAAAAAAACAAAACAATTTTGATTATTTTTTCTAAAAAATTGAGATATAAATACTTGACCTGATTGAGCGAAATGAGAATACATTCTAAATTGCACCCATGAAACAGAAACATGAGTACCGTGAGAAAACCTGGACCTTGAAATGATGCAGACCAAGTGTAAACTTGAAAGGGTTTTTTTTAATGATGGAAGCATTTAAATGAAATGAAGCATTTAATTATTATTATTATTATTATTATTAAATTGGCCAATGAGCATGCAATTTCAACAAACAAGGTCGTCAGACAGATGAGACACTTTGATTTGGCAGATTTTTACTACCACCAGATTCTTCCTAATGGGGATTTCTGAAAGGG
>CM068955.1:58186509-58196613 GCA_035128595.1 Eptatretus atami
CGCACTGTATGGAATGTGCTCGAAAGCAGACACGTACGCCGCTCGTGAAACGTGCATGGATTTATCCATGATGATGTACCTTCAGTCCTCGCTGGCAGCGGTGGATTCTCCACAGATGGTGAACATCTTCTCGTCTCTGCGGCCGGCGAGGCTGCGATCGAGCCGGGGAATGTACAGTGCGGGCCACGTTGGCGTGTGTAGAACGAGCACGTTGATCGACGCTGGTTGAACCCCCGAGCGGGCATGCGGGACCCTCGACTGGTCGCCCGGGGGTTTTTGCAGGATGGTTCGCGTGCCAATTTCGGTGTGGGCGATTCATGTCATCTCGTGGGTTCGGAGCACAATATTGCCGCTGTTTGGGATGGCCTTGCCGGAAACGAAGTGAGGCGGTTTCCGGCCCAAGCTGGCGGGCCACATGAGGGTCGGGCCAATCGGAGCGCCTGATTCGGGTGATGATGTTTGGATTTGCATGGCCCTCCACCCGAGCTGCAGGCCCTATAAAGGTCGGGCAGTCCCTCTTGCCCAGTATGTCTGTGTTTCCTGCTCCTCGACTCTGCTCATCTCCGCCCACGTCGACACCGCCACAACCCGCCTCCTGCTCCTCGACTCCGCCTCATCGTCTCCGCCATACCACGTCCACCTCACCGCCTACCTGATCCAGCCCACTGCTCCACCCTCGCCCTCTGGACTGCGCCCCTTCCCACTCAAGCTCCTCCTTCACGAGCACAGTCTCCACACGTGTGGCTTGGGCCAGAGACAATGCGCCACTGTCGGGTACCGCACCCCGAGCACCCCCCCCCCGCCGAAACGTATTGGTGGCACGTCGTGCTATCGGGTGCACAGGTACCGAGATCATAGCCTCAACCCCTCCCTCCTTCTCCCCCCCCTCCCCCTACCCTTATATCCCCATCAGCGAGGTGACGGTTGTATTGCTACTCTGTATAATATGTGCACAATCACAATCGTGCATGTTGATGTGTAAATCACGATTTGTGTGTGTGTTGTGTGATGTGTACGTGCACCGCCACCAGTCATCTCCACTTGCAAATCTCCATGACTGAATGGAGCCTTTCCTGGTCCTGAAGCATCCATCTTCACCCCAGCAAGGAACCACGACTCATGGACCAAGCGGTATCCTTAGCCATGCTCTGTTTCCCCCTCCATCCCCGAAGTGGCAACAATGTAGATCCGCACACTCTCCTGTGTGACCTCCGGGGTATGCCAGATACGCCCGATCCCACCTGGGAACATCCCTGCTTGCCTGGACATGACGCATGGCTGCCACCGGTTGCAATCTACACACACGATCCCACTGAAGCTCAGTCCAATCTGTCCATGGCGGGAGGGAGTCAGCAAAAGGGAGTCATCCTCAGTGGAAGGGACAAAGTGCACCAAGCTGCACAGCAAAGCCGCGTCCCAAACGACTCTGCCTCACTGAAGCTGTTATATTCAGTGTGGTCCTCAACTCCAAATAAAGCCCTCGAGGCTGCATGGTCAGCCCGTGTTCCAAATGCATGTCGATCAGCACGACACCGGGAGCCACATACGTGGTCCGCTGTCCTTAAGCTGCCACCCTTGTCACGATCTTTTCTCCCATCTCAGATGTTATTCGGTACGGTCTTCGGTCCCACCAGTCCCCGATGAGAGGGAGGTGGGCAATACGCACTGCCCCCCCCTCGCCACCAGTGTGTGTGTGTGTGTGTGTGTGTGTGTGTGTGTGTGGTGTATCTGTCATCGATTGTTCTCTCCATAATTCGGGTTTCAGAAGGTGGAACGGAGGCCTCTCAGGACTCAAAGTATCCACCTTCGTTTCGGTGAAGGATCGTGATTCATGGCCCAAATTGTGTTGTTCTCAGAGTTTTGTTCCGAGAGCTCTTTTCAGGATTGTCACTGAGCCCTGGACAGCCTCCAACTGCAATTTGTTTGTTGTAATGTCCCAAGGGATGGTTTGCCATCACGCGGAGGGGGGAGGAGTGGTTCGTGGCTGGAGTGATGGATTAAACGGATCGCTCTTGATGTTCCTTACCGTTGTGACGTTTCTCCCGCTTCCTTCACATTGCAGACTGCAACAGAGGTTGCAACCGGATCTTCCTCCGACCGACTGTCTTGCCACAGAGAGGGTTGGAACGGCTCTTGAAGAGAAGTCAGTCCAACTGACCCCATTTCCATCATCCGAGAAGCAATCAGTCGACACGTTCGTATTACCATCAGAATCAATGACTTGGTATGCAAAGAACCCAGGTTCAAATACCATATACGATGAGGCGGTTGTCCATCATTTACCAACGTGCTTGCAGTTCATGTAAAAGTACACTGCCGGTCAATGCCTGTCTTGCACGTGATGCATGTACAAGCTCCTCCTGCAAGTACCTTCAGAGGGCTTACATTGAAGTTCAGTAATCCAGTCTGCACGGTGGCTTTCAGACTCTAATCCTGCCCAACATCCTCAGTTGCAGGCTTTCTTGTACGTGCTAAACCCACTGAACTGAACCGACCTGAAATGAAATGAAATTCCTCCCATTGCAGCGATTACAATCGCATCACACTTCAATCTTCCAAAATAAACACAGCCGGTTTCTATCGCTCACATTAAGCTCACACAAATGGCAGAGGTCCTTTCAGTTCATGTACAACAAATAGTTTATCTGAAAAATGGATGGCCCTTTTTAATCGGCATCATCATAGTCATAAAACTATTGCGCTGTTGGAGCCAAAACAACTTCCTCTCAGCCATGGCAAATGGTGCGGACGAGGCGGGTGCCACGTTTTGCAATCTTCACCACAGCTGTCAGGAAGTGAGATTTCTCATTATGTTGCAATCTCTATACCCCCTGAATTGGATTGCTATATCAACCACCGAATCTACAACAACAGGCTATTGATGATCGATTTGATACCGCGTGGTGAAATGTAACTCAGTGTATCCTTTTTTGAAAAAAAGCATAGCCTTTAGTGGTGAAATATGATGCAATCAATAATACGCATCAAATGTTGTTTTGGTCGTGACGCAACACCAAGTAAATATATTTTGAAAAATGTTCTGCAAAGAAAACCGAATGACTATTACACACAAAGTTACCGACACGGTCCATGGTTTGAACAGAGGCTTCTTACCGAACTACGTTGCATTGAACTGGGGAAACGGGGGTCCACCGTGACACGACGAGAGGAAATATTTTATAACTCATGACACAATTTGAACAATGCTAAACAATTATGAATTCTTAAAAATTAAGCAGGGAAAAATAACTGCAATTATATATCGATTGCTTTCTTGCTTTTTGATAGGGCTCAGCAAATACATCTCAGGGTCCGAAGTAACCCCATTTGTTTTTTTCCGTCGAATGTTAAAGGAACTACATTTGCATTCGATGTAAAAAGAAAAGGACAATTCCCAATGATGTTACTTCTTAAAACAGCATCGTGACACGCGGTTGTGCCAACGCTTACGCAAGTTCCAAAACTTGGGCCTCTCCCATTACTCACTTGGCATTTGTCTTCTCATTCATACACTCGATGTGATGACAGCAACCAGCAAAGCCCCGCCCAGGGTGGCTTAACCCAAAAAAATGGGATGTTCCTTTCCGAAACAATTAACCGAGTTCAGCCTCCTCGACTAGTTAATCGAGGCCGATCGCCACTGGAAACCTGCATTCTCTATTGGCCAAAACAGACTCCTCGGCTGCTTAATGGATAACGTTGACTAGAACGGACTCCGCCAGGCTGAACCGTTTACGCTTGTATCTCACCGACAGGCTGGATCTGAATCTGGACCTGAACCAAAATCTAAGTCTTGTTCTTGTCACCTAACCAACTCATCTACCAAGTTTTGTCATATCCCGCAAAAATGGACATCATTTTTGGCCCTATCTCTCAATGGTGAAGAATCGCTGAAAAAAACTAAAAAAAATAATAATCTGGATCTTCACCAAAATCTAAACAATTCATCCTCGTCACACACCCAACCTGTCCACCAAGTTTCGTCCATAACTTTGAGATGTCCTGCTCAGACAAACAGATAGATAGACACACAGAGACAAACAGGAATAAAAACATAACCTCCATCTACCTTTGGAGCTGAACCAGTAGGACAAAACCCTAATGTGGGTTAATCAAAAAAAAAAAAACACAACGCCCTTTGACCCTCACATATTTGACACATCATCACTTACCTTCCACAAGACTGCAATTCAATGCCTGGTGAAACACACACACAAACACAAGGAGAATTTTCATTTTTAGAAAGAAATGTTTACTCGATAAAGAACAAAGATTAAAAGAATGACACCAAACAACCAAATAAATTCCAAACATATTTCTACCCGCTGCCACCCGACCGTGCAAAGAGCCCTCACAGTCTTGTCACACTGACAGCAAGAGAGTTCTCTGTAATCTCACCTGGAGTGACCATCTAAAAACTTATGCGTGGGCTTGGAAACCTTACAGTATCTAATATGTTGGTTATACTGTCCAGATGACATGGCAATGCATTTACAGGTGTGAAATTCAAGAACCATAAAAATTTGAAGCAAAAAAGCCAAAGAAGAAAGAATCGAAAATTTGAGCATTGCTTGGTATTCAGAGTATGCAAAACAAAATCTCTGTGCATTCAGTAATAATGTGGAAAAACAACCATAACAGGTTCAGCAGAGTGTGAAGAAAAGGTCAGCTTTAACAAACGGAAGGCATGGTGGTATTAAAACGTGCTGCAGCATTAATCCTTGGAATACACTGCAGTGTCGTGAGACAAATTACACGGATAATGGGATTTTGTTTTTGGTCAAAATAAGGTAAACGACTGCAGAGGCGTTGCCAGCTTCCAAAAATATTTAGGACCCGGGCCCCCTCTAACTTCAGATCCTCCGCAACGCCTCCCCCCACCCTCACCGCCTCCAATAAAACATTAAGCACGGTGGCACAGTGCGGAAAAATTGGGTAATCGTTACAAGGTGGCATATTGCACTCAAGGGGATAAAATTAATTTGGGGCAGAGCAAAAAACATTTGGGGCACATGGCGCATGGGCCAGTACCCAGCGACGCCCCTGATCTACTAATAATCATCATTTCGTATGCAGCCGATGACTGCTTGTTGCATCATTACTGGGAGCATGGCTGTGACACTGATGCAGTGCCCCGTTTCCAGTAAGCTAGTTACCTTTTGCCAACCACTGAATGATGACAGGAGGCGAGTCAACTCACTTGGCGTCATCGAATGGCACGACGGGGCTAAAATTCAAGACCCCAAGATCTTAAGCCAATCACCTTAACCGGCAAGCCAACACCAGGCTTCACCACCATGGTAATTGTTCATTTGATTACAGCAACATCAACCCCTCATTTCTACAAACTCCCAAGTCTTGCCGACTCTTCCCTCCTGCTCAGCTGCGGTTTCCTCTATCCATACTGACACCGTCTTGATATTCCATATATTCACATATCCCTTGTTCTTATTAGGTTTACTGTCGATCTGTTTGGTTCTTCCTTGATCATCTATCTATGTGTGTGTACGTAACATATATATATATATATATATATATATAGACACACACACACACATTTCCTTCCTCTCTATTGTGTCTTCCGTTGTCAGTGTTGACCTCTAGCCATATAATATATATATATATATATATATATATATATAATAAAAAACAAGATTGCAATAGGGTGGCGTATGTGTGAAAACTACAGGGAACAAGACACATAAAGGATAGCCAATAGCTGTGTCAGAGAAATAACAATGTGGTTGTGAGATAGTAAATTGCCAATTTAAAAGGAGAACCCAAACACAATTATTTTTTTCTGAAAACCAATGAAAATCATTAATCACGGTTAAATTGAAAGGAAAAACAATTTTTTTTGATTTTTTTTGCCAATCACAAAGTGTCGAAAAAAGCCCGAGAGTGTCGATTTTCGATTTCCCCAGTGATGTCACATCTTGAAGCCACCTTGATCCAAATGGAGGAAGAGGAGGAGATTGGGACCACACTCTGTGCAGAGCGTTGGTGCTGCCGAAGCAGTCTTCTTGCCTATTGGGCACAATCCTGGACGGGTGGCCACTCCGACACAGGACACCAGCAAGCTGGCACTCATCTTGCCAACCTCGGAAGGATGACAGGCCGAGTTAACCCCACCTGGTATCAATTCAACAGCTGAGAGAGATTTGAACTCAGGACCCTGGGATCCAAAGCCGCCACCCAAACCATTAACCCAACACCAGGCATATCCAAATGGCGGCTTTACATAGAGAATCAGTGCAGGTCGAGCTCAGGTTCCGATCCCGATTCCACCATCATAAGCAATTCTGAAGGTTCTCAGTATGTTGAAACTGATCAGTGGGATTTTGAAGAAACTATTGGGAACAGAATTAGTGATGGGAACACTTTCAGGGGAATTGTGGAGCTGTATCGTTTCGAGCCTAATGCGAGAGATTCAGAGGAAGGCAGAGGAAGTGTTCGTGGAGATGAAAACGCTGGTCACATGTTCACTACAGATTGGTGGGTTTTGTTTTTCCGTTCAAATGTCAGTTTATAAGGGAGAGATTTTGTATTAATTGATAAATCGGTTTATACATTACTCGAGCAGAAATACCAATCATCGCCCGACAGCCAACACTGTCCAGGCATACTCGGACAACGCGGACAAAATTGGCGATGAATGTTTTGTCTCACCGTCGCTTGTTGACCAAGTGTCTTGATTGGTAATGGGATCGTCCCGTTTCATACTTTCCTGGGATGCCATTTGTGAACAATGAACAATGAACAAGATATCAAAACAAGAAATAATCTGAATCATATCATAAATACCATGCCAGCAGCAGTAAATCACATCAACTGTGATTGGTTCAAAGTTCGAATTAATTAAATTAATTCAACGTCAATGAAGGAGATTTAAACTTCCTTTACCATAGAGTGGTGTCCCTGTCTGAATACCCAAGACCTGCCTCATAAATCTGGATGGTTTATAATGGAGCTAACATTTTTGGACATATCTTAAATATATTTGAATGCATCTCTTGGTTTCTATCCATGCATTCCTCAGCTACAGGTTATCGACTGACAGGATGGCCTTGAGGTACTCACGCTCGCCTCGAAGCCGTCTATCCTGGGTTTGAATTCCAAACCAGCTACAAACTGTCATCCTGATGTTTCACAGGCAAGGCGATTCACCAATGTGTATGCCGCTCTTCAGATGGACGTTAAACGGGCGTCCTGTCCGTCAGCATTCGATGGTGGATGTTCAAGATCCCACGGTGTGCTCCTTGAAAAGTAGGCGAGCCATCGCCGGCACCATTAACAAATTACAAATTCCTGCTCTAACCTACAGGAGGCACTGCATCGGTAGCACTCACAGCAATGATGCAACGAGCAGTCACATGCTGCATACGAAATGAGTGAATGAGTTATAAGGTAGTAACACCCCCCCCAATCCCCCCTCCTTCCATAAAACAAGGTGAAGCCAAACAAAACAAAAAAAAGAAAGCACACACAATAGGTAACAGATCTTCGCAATCTCAAGGAAACATAAAACTACTGAGAAAATGGTTTTTGAATAAGCATGCGTGACTGCATCGCTGCTGACCTACACTTTGCTATTCGTCGACACTTCTTTCTTATTCATTTTGTGTAACATTCAATATTTCGTGGACTAATTTTAGGAAAACAACAACACAAGAACAAACTTTTAAATGTCAGTGGTTAGTATGCATTATGTGTACATACACATAATAAAAACACACGACTCTGGAAATACACCGAAACCTCGATTAGCCGGACAACTTGGGATGAGCACATTCCTTTAGTGTGAATAAAGTGAAAGAAATGAAATACCTTTAAAAAGGTATTTTTTTAAAAAATGTAACCTTAAAAATTTTTTTAAAAAGTTTTAAAAAAAAGTTTTTAAAAAGCACACCTTTAAAAAGTCACAAATTCAATGTGCACGGTTGGGGTTCACCCAATGAGGAAGGCTGAAGCCTAATTGCATGGATTGTGGACACGGGGAAAAGAGTCAGAAATTCTTCCATTTCATGTCCTTCGTGAACTGAACCTTAATTACTTCACTCCTCGTGGGTTGCATCACGAAGAGCGAGTCTTATTTGAAGAGACTTTCATTTACTCGTAGTTTAGCGGCCATATGAACTGTATGCGCATCCTATCCATCCTCCCTCTCCCAAGGAGGTTCAGTGCTGGCAAAGCAGTCTCATGGCAAGGATTACACTGGGTGGTTTGCCATTGCCTTCCCAGGAATAGTCAGAGTAGGATTTTGGAATTTGTTTGAGGGGTGCTAGTGATAACTCACCGGCTCACTGTGAAAGACCGCTTTAACGATCGCAGGAGGTTTAACCACCAAACAGTGCTCGCAGTTCAGACAGTGAGCTCAACGTCCATCCGAGGGACCGTGCCTTTCGTGATTCAACTCCCTGCCTGTGAAGCACCAATCTGAGTTTACAGTTGAGTCGATAATCAAACATAGACGAGACAGTTGGACAGAGGCCCTATCTCTCCACCATCTTGTTGGACACACCCAAGGCTTTCTTAACCTCAGAACTCGAAATGAAAATTTTAAAGCTTGGCCTTAACGTTTATGATGCCATACGCTGTTGATTGCAGACATAATTCCCACCATGATGTATCAGATCGTAATGCCTTGTCCCACCTCATTCTAAAATTTAACATTTCAAAAATAAAGTGATGGATGTCTTTTGAATTCCTTTGTACGAGAGGCCACCAACAGCATTCTTCACTTCATTTGGCATGTTTGTGTACACAAGGAGCACACCAAATAGGATTATACAGTTTGATGGAAAACAGGACAACTGCTGAACAATGCATATACTCATCCACTATACTGTCGTCTTAAGGCTGCCGCAGTGTGTGTGTGTGTGTGTGTGTGTGTTGTGTGTGGTGTGTGTGTGTGTGTGTGTGTGTTTAAATTTCAGGACTGTACTGCATTTTCTGTGCCCAAAATGCAAAGTTTTCCAACAATAGTGTCTTTGGCTTGTTGTGATTTCTGGATATCAATTCCAGCTCAGTGAGGCTTTCCTGTCCTCTGCTAGCAACCTTCACCCCTGGAGGAAAGTCCAACTCTGCCTTTTTGGCACCTTCTGCAGTCTTTTTGAAATCCAATCCCTCATTAATGATAAACAAGCCTGGCATTGACTTAGAGGTTAGGGTGGTGGCTTGGGATCCTAGGGTCCTGAGTTCGAGCCCCATTGGCTGCTGAATTAAAACCAGGGGATTGACTCAGCCTGTCCTCCTTCCGGGGTTGGCGAAATGAGCATCAGTGTACTGGTAATAGGGGCACTGCATCAGCGGAATAGCTGTGCCCCTAACCAATGATGTGACCAGCAGCCAAAAAAAGGCTGTACCACGAAGGGATTAATGGTATCTACTTTTCGTATGATATACATTTACAGTGTTTTAAATTTTTTTATTACAACTTTGTTTCATTTTACTATAATTCACAGGTGCAAATTCCTTCACACACTGACATCGACAAACGTTAGCAAAGTTTTGCAGACAAAATGCACAGAATCGATAGCAACAGTAACAGATGTGATGACAAAACGCAACTTCAAAACACCACCTTTCTCAATAACAGAATCAAACACGAACGTCACTTATTGAACGACATGTTCACACGGTGTGTTCAAATCCTTGAAGTTAGTCGGGCCTTTCTGTCTGTCGACTGAGAATAACAAAACAAAGCGTGTGACTTGTGGACCCACCAAATGAGAGAATCTCTACCTCCTCACAACAGCAAAAACGAGGCCAAAATATATGGTGATCAGGCCTTATTTACGTCTACTTACGAACACACTAAATTGCCGAGAGCTTTCTGCATCAAAATTTGATTCAACAACTCACATAACTTTCTACGTTGAAAACGTTTGTTGTTTTTTTTCTTCTTCAACCATTTTTTTGTACAGTCCTTCGAGATACTGAAGCTGTTATACAGGGCGGGGCATTTATATCTGACACATTTGAAATCTTTCTAGTCGGAAGCAATCTTGGCATAACTAATTATTGTTTTCTTTGTTTTTGCAGATAACACTGGGCTGCATTTGAAATATTTTTTTCAGAGGTCTAGGTTTTCTCAACGGTTCT
>CM068955.1:58196623-58211507 GCA_035128595.1 Eptatretus atami
GAATTCAGAAATGTATCTAATTTCGCTCAATCAGGTCAAGTTTTTATCTCTATCTCAATCTCATGCTATCTCAATTTTAAGGAAAAAAATAATCAAAATTTTTGTTTTTTTTAATAAGCATTTTTTAAATTCAAAATCAGACTTACATTGACAGAAAATGTACAAACTATACATATGATGACACACAAGTACACTTAATGTGGAAGAAAGTGCCTTCTCAATTACTTTCATTTCAATTTCAGAAAACCATAGATAAATCGTTGTTTCTGGCAACACCCAACTTCAGCGCTCCAGCAGTCGCTGTTTTTCTTCATCTTATTGAATTTCACATTAACGGTACTTGTGCGTTATTTTATATATAGTTTGTACATTTTCTGTCAATGTAAGTTGATTTTGAATAAAAAAAAATGCAATTAAAAAACAAAAATTTTGATTATTTTTTTCCTTAAAATTGAGAATAAAAACTTGACCTGATTGAGCGAAATGAGATACATTTCTAAATTCAGCATAAAAAAACTATGAGTACCGTTGAGAAAACCTGGACCTCTGAAATGATGCAGACCAGTGTAATACTTGAAGGTTTTTTTTAATGATGGAGCACTTTAAATGAAATGAGCATTTATTATTATTATTATTATTATTTTTAAATGCAATGAGCATGCCAATTTCACAAACAAGGTCGTCATGACAGATGAGGAACACTTTGATTTGGCAGATTTTACTCCACCAGATTTCTTCCTATGGGGATTTCTGAAGGGAAAAGTTCATAAGGAACATCCAACATCGATCGATGAATTTAAGGCAAACATCACCGCAACCATCCGCTCTATTGATCAAGAGACATTGCTTGTGGTAATGAACAACATGATGATCTGCTGTCGTGAATGCACGAATTTCAAAGGGGCCCATTTGTCTGATGTAATTTTTAAGAAATAAAGAATCAAAATTGATTTTAAAAACTTGAAGTATGTGCCCTATGTTGTGTAGAAATTTTATTTTATTTAGTTTGGAAACAAAAAAAGTTATAAGAATAATAACACAGTCAGAAACCAATTATATAACAGCGCGATGTCGCCGCGCTGTAATAAATGCTCCACCCTGGATAACACAACATTATGAAGCAAACATTTGTGAGGGGCTTGGGAGCAGGAACCCGTCACACATGTGAGAAAATAGTACAGGCCAGACAGGTTGAACAATATTGCCTCTTCCTGTGTGTAGATATTGGAAATGGCGTTACTCCAAACAAATTATATGATATCAGGGAAACTACGTGGGGAAATACAAGAACATTTAAGGTGCGGTGGGGTGGGTAACATGTTCCAATGGGAAAAATTCATGCATGAAGGAAATTTTTCACTGCTTGCTGTAACATGCACATCAATGCCTGATGTGAGCCTTCCCCTACCACAAAACACCAATCGATGTCAAATGGAAGATAGAGTGGTTCAACGTATGTAACAATAGTAACAATAACATTATTGTTACCATTGTTACTAAAGTGTAAGGAAAATACATTTCAACGATGATAATATCATTATTGTTGAAAATGATATTTTTATGAGCTGTATCTCGAGTAAACGGTATGGTTTATGACCCTTGCCAGAGGAGAGGGCATTGCATTTGGGTCCGTCTGTCTGACTGTCTATCTGTCTGTCTCTGTCCACACATAATATGCCAACATGGACCACAATTTTTACACATTATCTTTTTTCAATGGAGTACCTCTATAAAAGTATGTACAATTAGAACGCGAGTATGTCTATAAAACCACACAAAACAAGTCCTGGCGACGGTCTGTAATCGTTGATTGCTCTTTCTTGTTTAAGCACGTAAACATTCTCCAGATTTCATCAAAATACAGTATAAATGAATTGTGTGACGTTTTTGTTGGATATCTGACGTCCGAGACAAAAAAAACTCGAAAAAGGTAGGATGTGGAAAACAAATAAATAAATAAATATTTTTAAATACCATCTCAGCCTTTTTGTGGGCCTGTCGAAGCAAGTATATTAAATACAATTAATTACATTAATCATCTCAGCCTTTTCATAAGACCACCGACTGCAGATTAATGACCGCCAAGCCCGAAATCGATGAGTCTCTAACTCGGCCGGAGAAAGCTTTTGGTTCAAGTCTTTCACAAACGAGCAAGCTTTTGGTCTGAGTGGGTTAGAGCAGGAATTTGGAATTTGTTCAGGGTGCCAGAGATAGCTCTCAACTTTTCAGGAACAACATCGTGGGATCTTTAACGGCCACCAACTAATGCTGACCAGGGGTCACACTTAATTTTTTTTGTGTGTGTGGTCCGCCGGGCCACCAAAACAGATTCTATTTGTGGCCAACCAGTATTTTTGTTGGCCCGACCATATATTATTTGCCTGTGAATCAAAGTCATAAAAATCAGTATCAACGTTTAAATTACTACTTCTCAAGACAACTACAGATCAAATGTCAGCGCTTTTCAAACCAGCAACCTCGCGTCTCATCATCACACAAATTTATCGGCGTAAAACACATTTTGCTTCCTTCCCGCCTCTGTTCCTCTCACATCCTCCTCACGACACACCTCGCAGAACATCACATCCCAATCTTCCTCGTAATCTCTCTCTCCCGTTCCAGTCGAAACTTCCTCATCCTTTTCCCAACTTCATATTCCATTTCTACCTGCTTCCTTTTTTCTGATCCGATACATTTTGTGAATAATGCCACATGATGGAACACCGAAGTGCACGTCTTCTCTAAGATGGAGTCTCAGCAGCATGTGATCATTATAGCAACACCACATGATCAAATTGGTCATGCCAGTCTCTCCTAAAATTCAGCAGCCAAGCAGAAGTCTCACACCACGATACACTGATCTCTGGTGCTATATCACTGTACATTTGGGCATTGTGCAATCATGTGCCTGCTCCCACGCATGCTTTAGATCATTCTAACGCGATGTGATGCATGCATATTGCAAGCTCAGGCCTTGCTCCATACCCAGAGGTGGCGTTAAGGGGATGCAAACCAAGCTCAATCCAGCACATGTGCTGGGGTGTGTCCATTACCAATCAGCTTGTAGAGCGTTCGCCCAAGCAAGCACTCCAACAGAATGGTTGAAAAGGGGCAGCTGGCCTGGCAAGCGATACCGAGCTGATTGGAATGGGACACCCCTGGATCAGCTTTTGGCGTGTGTTTGTGTTCACGGATGGTGGTGTCAGGTGAGATTAGGGGGTTACCGTTATTCTATTCTAATCACATAAAATAATTTTAAATATATCTACGGGAGCAGTCGGGGGGGGGGGGGGGGGGGGGGGGATCCACATTATTAATTTTTATTTAAGTCAAAAATAGTACTATTATTATTGTATAATTTAATTTTGCAACACAGTACTTAATGTTAATATTGTTATGCTATTTTCATTATTCTTGTTATAACTTTTGCCATTTGAGATGACATTAGAAAAATGCTACGATAAGGGGGAAAGACGGTCAAGCTGCGACATATGTGCATGGCTCACAAAGTACAAAGTGGTTACTGTTACACAAAGGGCAAAAAAAACGTTTAGGGAAACATGAAATGCAACCCATTATGTTAATCTGCATGTTTTCAAATAGCTAAATCAAATTTTTTAGACCTGCAGCACGTCCGTTTTAAAGTTACCACTGAATATATACAACACTGTAAATAACGTTCGAATTTCGAGCTTGGCGTCAGCGTTATGTACGGAATCAGATGAAAAAAACAACGTAAATATTATATTTTGGATGAGAAACAGTTAATTTTTACTCTGCCTTTTTAAACAGGCTCATATGTGACAGGAAAAAAAAAAACAACACTTTTGAGAGAGTCCGATGTTATAAATTACGAAGAAACACAGACGAGTTCAGTAGAAAGAAAGCCACACTTGTAAGCGAAAAATAACGTTAAAATCGAATCTATTTCTTTCGAACTTTTGAAAAATAATCACTTTAAACATGAAAAGAAAAACATAATTCTTACCTCTCGGATCCTCACGAAGCACCAAAAAAATTCTAGCGTTGGTTAAAATGAAGAATTATCAGACAAATGGAGTACCTCATTCGGCTCGGCGTCCTCACGCTGATTCGTACGTTACGGCTCTCCAAAGACACGGACATGAAGACAAACTGTGCTCGACGGCGAATGGAAATGTGCTGACAGCTTGCAAGTGCCTATTAATCGGCATCCTTGTCACTCACCAAACCTATCCACAAAATTTAATCCAGATCCACAACTTGAGATTTCCTGTACACAAACAGAGACAGATAGACAGAGACAGCCAGAAAAAACAGACAGAAAGGGGTGAAAACATAACCTCCTTCACTTCCGGTGGCGGAAGCAACTAGAACAGCACTCGGTAGAGCACATACCTCCACCAGGCTGACCAGGTTACATCTTGGATCCCACCAATAGGCATCTAGATCTTAACCAAAATCTAATCAGCTTGTTTTTTGTCATCTCCCAAACCTATCCACGAAGTGTTGTCATAACATAAGATATGTGAGATTATAATGCTCACAGATAAACAAACAAACCAACAGACAGACAGGGGTGAAAACATAACCTCAGTCCACCTTCGGTGGTGGAGGTAATTAACGCAAAGGTGGACTAACTTTGTAAATGTGGTGGCCTGTGGAAGTGAGTATGCCATCTTTGAGCTCTTCTTTGAATCAACCTACTTTGAGGAGTCTGGGGTCATGACTGGGGTGCCAACTGGTCCACCCTGTTAACATCTACACTGGCGCTGAAACACGCACATCATGGAATAACAAGGTGTTTCAAAAAGATTGATACAACTTTGATTTCCTGCCATTTATTTATTTTTTGACCTATACCGTTTTCCTTTTCAGGGTTTGGTGGTGTTATTATGGTTTTTGTTCCCTGGGATTTCTAGCTCCGTAGCTTATCTATGCCAATGATAGTGAAGCAGAAGACAAAAGTGGTGGCTCTGTGGTACGAGACTAAATCAGATGTAGACACCCGCCGGAGGTTCCGCTGGGAATAGGACATCAGAACACATGATGGACCCACAGATTGTGCCATTCAACATATTGTGAAACATTTCGAGCACAAGGGTACAGTGCACAACCAGAGCAAGGGCAACAGTGGCAGCCAGCATCAGTTAACCAAGAGCCAGGCAACATCGATGCCGTGTGGGATTCTGCAGTGGACAGTCCCAAGAAGTCCTACCGCCAGCGCTCCTGGAGGTAGGCATCAAACCAACATTAGTTGGGGATCCTCACTGAGGAAATGAAGCTTTTCCCACACTTCATCTCTATTAGGCATAAACTGAGTCAAGATGACATGAGATGGAGACTTGCAATGTGAAATTGGCTCAGTGACAGGATGGAGCGGTACCCAAACTGGATTAACATGATCTGGTTCAGTGATGAAGCCTACTTCCACTTGAACAGTGTCCTCAACAACCACAACATTTTCTGGGGGGCAGAACCACCTGAGGTGATGATCAGAGGTACCTGAAAGGGCCTAAGGTCACATGCTTCTGCACCTTCAATCCCAGATGGGGAACGCTAGGGCCTTATTGGTTTGAGAAGGACAACAGCAGGATGGTGATGATCAATGGTGAGCACTACCGGGCCGTGCTCCAGAAGTTCCATAATGATCTGGCCCAAAATGTTACCCCAAACCAATGACATGGTTTATGTAGAATGATGCACCCCCGCATACAGCAGGTGATGCCATCACTTTCCTGTGACAGCTCTTCGGAAACTGCCCCATTGCCTGAGGTACCGCTCATGACTAGGCACCCCATAGCCTAGACATGAACCCTCTGGACTACTGCTTCTGGGGGACTGCCAAGGGCTCTGTCTACGCCAACCACCCTGCCACACTGTATGATCTGTAGCAGGAGGTGTCAGACTACCTCCAGGCAGTGCCACATGAGACTGACAGGAAAGTTGGACAGAACTGTGGAGTCAGGATCAATGCCTGTCTGAACCACGGAGGGGCACATATAGAGAATGTCAATTACAAGGATTTTGCGTTAATGCCAATTTCAGACCTTGGCCTCTCACCAACTCCAGCTCAGACTTACTGAAAGAGCAATCAGTGACAGAAAATACCATGTCACATGCTTTCAAGAAATGTTTGGTTCACACTCCTGAGGTTTCTGTTTCTTTGTAAATAAACATTTAAAGTTGCATCACTCTTTTTGAAACACCCTTGAGATGCACCATTAAACTCAACTCTCAGAAGGTAGCAAAAGCTGTCACTGTCCTTTAACACCAGCTCATAATACTCCTACTCTTGCTGGCATTGCAACACTGAGCCTCAACCTTCATGCTGCAACCAGACTGGTTGCAGTGAAAACTGCCGCACAACCCCACCACCTTCTCTACAAGATATCTGAGGAAATGTCCCACCAGTAACTGAAGAACCAGAAACTTCACCAGACCTGCACAGCTTTTCATCCTGCCCAACAATGGGCATGAAAGACAACAATGGCAACTCAATGAGTCGCGATGGACTACAGGCAGATTACAACACCTACCACCTGCCTCTACCAATCCAATTACCTGAAAGCTACCATGGAAGGAATGTTGCCATCTCAACTGTTTGAGGACAGGGGTTGGCTGCTTTAATGCCTGATTGTACCCCTGGAGCTAGCAGATTCAGCCAAATGTGACTGTGGAGAATTAATCCACACTGTAGATCACCTGGTGGAGGAGTTCCCCATCTACCACATTTATTATAGTCTGAATTCTCTCCACAAATACAGGGATAAGGGTAGACAAGATGCCATCAATAAAATGGACGAGTCAAGGGGTCGTCAGACAAAAGTAGGGATGAGAGGGTACGCAAAGTTGTATACAAGGAGAGAAATAACCCAATATGGCACCAACAATAACTAGATATCTGCTATCACAAAGTGATCGGCAAGAGTAAGCCTTCCCCGAACAGGGAAGGCTTACCCTTTGGGGATCGCCCACGACTTACCCGCGGCCCGTGATGGCCATATATATTTTTTTGGACTGCCAAATTACATCGACCTTCGAAATTTAGAGATTGAGTGTAAATAAAGAAAATGTGTCTCCATCAACAATCTCTCTATAAAACTCAACAAAATGAAAATTGGAGGAAAATTATTCAAGCTATGATCAAATAGGAGTTTTTCGTCAATTAGGTCATAATCCCCCCCCAAAAAAAGAGTAGGTCAAGGACCCGAACCAAATGTCAGGTGTACAACTTCAGTGCAGATCCACTATTACGTTGCAAGAACGTCTTGGATAGCCAAGCGCTCTAAGATTCCGCATTGGCAAAAGAAGCCCCGCATTTTTTCAAACTGCAATTTGACGGTGACCTTTAACCCCGAGGTGTATGATCTAAATGAAATGTAAATGCAGCTTGCCGTCGGCTATGTTGAGCGAGCAATTTCGTTCTGATCGAACAAACCTTAGTTGAATTTTGGTGAAAAATGTTAAAATGTCTATAATTGGGTCATGACCTTAAAAGTTGTCATGGTCAAAAAAAAAAAATTACGTCAACCCCGCACACTTTATATTCCCATTATTGATGCAAAATTTCATTCTGAAAGTCCGAGCCACATCCGAGATACAGTTCGGACATTGGCAGAAAAAAGGGAGAAAAACCGAAATGGTGGTTTCGTACTCCTAGTGGCATACAACCTTGACCTTTAACCCGGAGGGGTATTATGTGAGTCAATGTTAAATGTGCCTTGCTCTGGGCAATCGAGAGGGGGCAATTTCGTTCTGATCAGACAAAACTTCATTTAATCTTGATGAAAAATCTTAAATTGTCTCGAATTGGGACATGACTTTAAAATTACAAGTCAACATCAAAAACAATTACGTCAACTCTGAATACTTTGAATTCCCATTACAGATTCAAAATTAGGTTCCGAAAGCCCCAGCTCTGACATACAGCTCAGAAATTGGGAGTGTTGGGAGTGCAGAAAGAAAAAAAAAATTCTACATGGTGGTTACATACTCCGAGGGGTGTAAGGAACTGTGTGGTATCATTAAAAATTGGGGGCGTCATTTGTAGAAACAAACTCTCCAACAGCAACACGCCTTCCCCTATCCGAGGGGGGGGGGGGGAGCTTAAATACCAGGACTCACACAACAATGGGGAATGAGCAAGGGCTTGAGGAAGGCACGAGCTGGTTTGGAGTCCGGTATGGCCTGTGCAGGATGGTGCGGTACAGGGGAGGTCATAAAGAGAGGGATGCTGCTTCTCTAAAGGTACGGTTCCAACTTCCGCACATACATGGCGTGGGTACGGCCCTCGTAAGCTTTATGACTGCTCATACCTGCGAGCCACTCTCATTGGCCACCTACTAGTGTGGATGGCACCTTCATTCAGGCCATCCTACCCTGTGGGACAGGTCCAAGAAAAAGTGTTCCACCCTCAGCTAGGACCCCACAGCCAACCTCGCCAAGCCAGCCAAACGATCCGTGATGTTGCCCTTGATCCTATTCAAGCTGGGGTTTTTTTAAGTACGTTTCGGCTTGGGAGGGAAGGGGGAATTAATGATCCAACTATTAATTAAGCAAGCAAGTCTGCTAATTTTACGCATATTTTACAAATATATATATATATACGGTATTGTATAAATTTGGAATCAAAAGATGTGCAAGACTTCAAAGATTGAAAAAAAATATAAAAAAGTCATGAAAGTATTTTGCAATTTGCAGGAGTCACGAAGAAATCACAGTTTATTTACTTTTTTTACAACAGGGTGGTCATTTTGACCCCCCACACCTCGAGCCTGAAGAGGATTAAAACCACATGGCCTTCTTGCCCAAGTCCTCACTCGAAAACAGGAGGTTTTACACAACAAAACTTACTCTATACCTTCTTTAAGTTAACACTGATCACTGCCTCTTCAGTGCATGTTTTACAATACGACTTACCTCTCAACAAATACCAGAAGAGGAATTCATGCAATGAGATCATAATGGACCGTGTGTGTGTGTGTGTATATATATACAGTGTCTCACAAATATGTAAATAATTCAGTGTAACTTTTTAAGCAGCTGTACTAGAATCAAAACCTTAGAGTTGATGACAGAGTAGACGTTCTGCAATATGTATGCAAGGCACAAAACTACCATTCCATAAAAACATGTGGCATATTCGAATATTTCTGAAAAGGGAGCAACAAAAGTGAGTGCACCCTGCTATTGTCTGCACAAGAAGTACGTCAAGCATGGAGAACAACTTCCATTTTCATCATTTTCTGCATATTTAAGTCAAAGAGTGTTAAAGGTACAAATATGCACCAAACAATACACACAATGTCCATAGAGCTGCAACCTCCCTGGTATGTTAAAAGTGAAGAAGTGTACTCAATGCAGTAATTGTCTATCTGCTTGCTGAAGCACATCAATCAAGCCCCTGGACTACTGGAAAATGTCCTCTGGTCTGATGAAACGAAGATCAATTGTTTTGGATCTGATTGGAGTGCAGCGGTCTGGCGGCGACCTGGGGAACAGTACCAAGACAAGTGCGTATCCCATACTGTCAAGCATGGTGGTGGTGGTGTCATGGTTTGGGGATGCATGAGTGCCACCGGTACTGGAGACCAAGTTCATCGAGGGAAACATGGATTCTACGATGTACTGTGACATCCTGAAGGAGAGTGTTACCCTCCCTGCGAAAACTTGGTTGAGGAGCTGTATTTCAGCACGAAAACGATCGGAAGCATCGTTCCAAACAGACAACTGCCTTTCTGAAGAAGCCGAAGGTCAATGTGTTGGAGTGGCCAAGCATGTCACCTGATCTAAACCCAATAGAACACCTGTGGGGCATCCTGAAATGGTAAGGTTGAGGGACGAAAGGTGTCCAACATCACCAACTTCGAGAAGTCATTGCAGAGGAGTGAACAGGATCCCAGCAAAGACATGTGGAACACTGGTCAACTCCATACGAGTAGAATAGCTGCAGTGTTCAAAAACAATGGTGGACATACAAAATACTGAAAACAATAACGCTTCAATGTGAGAAATTACAGAGGGTGTACTCACTTTTGTTGACCCCTCCCCCCCTTTTCACAGATATCCCCAGTATGCAACATTGTTTCCACAGAATAAATGTTTTGAGCCTGAACATGTATGACAGAATGTCTAACTCTATCATTTCTTTGAGTCTTGTGTTTAATAATACATCGAAGTAAAAAGTTACAACAAAATATGTACATTTTTGTAAAGGGTGGACTCACTTTTGTGAGATACTATATATATAATCAGTGGGGAGAACAAGTATTTGATACACTGCCGATTTTGCAGGTTTTCCCACTTACAAAGCACGTAGAGGTCTGTAATTTTTATCATAGGTACACTTCAACTGTGAAAGACGGAATCTAAAACAAAAATCCTGAAAATCACATTGTATGATTTTTAATAATTAATTTGCATTTTATTGCATGAAATAAGTATTTGATACATCAGAAAAACAGAACTTAATATTTGGTACAGAAACCTTTTGTTTGCAATTACAGAGATCAGACGTTTCCTGTAGTTCTTAACCAGGTTTGCACAGACTGCAGCAGGGATTTTGGCCCACTCCTCCATACAGATCTTCTCGCGATCCTTCAGGTTTCGGGCTGTCGCTGGGCAACACAGACTTTCAGCTCCCTCCAAAGATTTTCTATTGGGTTCAGGTCTGGAGACTGGCTGAGGCCACTCCAGGACCTTGAGATGCTTCTTACGGAGCCACTCCTAGTTGCCCTGGCTGTGTGTTTCGGGTCGTTGTCTGCTGGAAGACCCAGCCACGCCCCATCTCCAATGCTCTTGTTGAGGGAACGGAGGTTGTTGGCCAAGATCTCGCGATACATGGCCCATCCATCCTCCCCTCAATACGGTGCAGTCGTCCTGTCCCCTTTGCAGAAAAGCATCCCCAAAGAATGATGTTTCCACCTCCATGCTTCACGGTTGGGATGGTGTTCTTGGGGTTGTACTCATCCTTCTTCTTCCTCCAAACACAGCGAGTGGAGTTTAAACCAAAAAGCTTTATTTTGGTCTCATCAGACCACATGATCTTCTCCAATTCCTCCTCTGGATCATCCAGATGGTCATTGGCAAACTTCAGACTGGCCTGGACATGCACTGGCTTGAGCAGAGGAACCTTGCGTGCGCTGCAGGATTTTAATCCATGACGGCGTAGTGTGTTACTTTGGTTTTCTTTGATACTGCGGTCCCAGCTCTCTTCAGGTCATTGACCAGGTCCTGCCATGTAGTTCTGGGCTGATCCCTCACCTTTCTCATGATCAATGAGGCTCCACGAGGTGAGATCTTGCATGGAGCCCCAGACCGAGGGAGATTGACTGTTATCTTGAACTTCTTCCATTTTCAATAATTGCGCCAACAGTTGTTGCCTTCTCACCAAGCTGCTTGCCTATTGTCCTGTAGCCCATCCCAGCCTTGTGCAAGTCTACAATTTTGTCCCTGATGTCCTTAGACAGCTTCTGGTCTTCCCATTGTGGAGAGGTTGGAGTCTGATTGATTGAGTGTGGACAGCTGTCTTTTATGCAGATAACGAGTTCAAACAGGTGCAGTTAATACAGGTAATGAGTGGAGAATGGAGGGCTTCTTAAAGACAAAACTAACAGGTCTGTGAGAGCCGGAATTCGTACTGGCGGTAGGTGTCAAATACTTATTTCATGCAATAAAATGCAAAATTATATTTAAAAATCATACAATTGTGATTTTCAGGATTTTTGTTTTAGATTCGTCTTTCACAGTTGAAGTGTACCTATGATAAAAATTACAGACCTCTACGTGCTTTGTAAGTGGGAAAACCTGCAAATCGGCAGTGTATCAAATACTTGTTCTCCCCACTGTATATAATATATATAATATATATATATTATATATATATATATATATATATATACATACATACATACACCACACAAACATAATGAACCGTGGTGTCTGTCCTTGCTTTAGTCGTCTCCAAATAACGGTGATGCCGAATTTAATTCACAAGCAGGATATTCCACACTCTTTTGAGACAAAGCCAACCTCGGCCACCCGATGTTGCACCACCATTGTGGGCTCAGAGTGCAACCAAGAGTGAAACACAATTAATCTTTATAAAGTCCATGAAATAATTTTTACCTTCGCAAACTTTGTTGCGAAGGTTATATTTTTGATCGCTGTGTATTTATTTATTTATTTGTGAATATGTGTGTTTGTTTGTTTGTTTGTTTGTTATTCGCATAACTCCAAAAGTATTGAACTGAATCGCAGCAAATTTGGTGGGATGATTGGTTATTATCGAGGACCATTTGATTAGATTTGGGAGCGATCGGGTCAAAGGTCAAGGTCAAGGTCATGAAAAGGTCAAAATCGTCTTTTTACCATAGCGCGGTCAATTTGTATCCAATTTGCATGCAACTAATGCCAAAATGTTCAGAATTCAATGCCCCATCTTGTGATATGTGACATGACACAATGACGTAATAACCCTTATTAGCGGTTGGGAGTCAAAGGTCAGGGGGGTCACGACATTGCAAAATGTGCGGTTTTAGTCATAACACGGTCAATTCTTATCCGATTTGCATGAAACCAAGAACAAAATGTTGACTGTTCTGTTCCCCACTCTAATACCAATTACAAAATTAAGAGTACACAGGTCAAGTCGAGGTCATGAAAAGGTAAAAATCGTCATTTTACCATAGTGCGGTCGATTTTTATCCAATTTGCATGCAACCAATGCCAAAATGTTGTGAATTCAATGCCCAATCTTGTGATATACGATATGAACACTGACGTCATTACCTTTGTTAGCGGTTTGGGTCAAAGGTCAGGGGGGTCAACGACCTTTATTATCATAACGCGGTCAATTCTTATACAATTTGCATGTAAGTAGATTCAAAATGTTTAGAAATCAATTCCCTATCCTGTGATGTTTAATATTTGATTTCTTATAATGTGACCAGTTGTCATCAGATTGACTTGACACCGACACCCAAAAAGGTCAGGGAGTTCATACAGAAATTGTACAATGTACGTGAATCAGTGTCAAACAGCAGGAAATTTAATGTTTTTAAGCCAGCATAAACACATATGAGATGGCAGATGTGGTATGGGATTAAATCCCTCACAATCAACGGTTTCTGGGGGGGGGGGGCAAGATGTAGCGTTGGCGAAGGTATGCGCTCTACTGAGTGCCCGTTCTAGTTTAATTGATAAATTAACTGAAACGCTTCCCATCATGAAGATGGGTACTTTGCTTGCGTGTATATATATATATATATATATATTATATATATATAATGTACATGTGTGTGTGAAGTGTGTCACTGTGTGTGTAGGCTTTTCTTTGATTCCTCTACAATTCCACACCCATCACCAAATCTCTACCAAATTTTGCGGAGGTGCTGGGGGTACCCAGGGCCAGGTCGTAGCACAACCCCCCTCTCAAGGAATTCTCTGTTGGAAGGGGGAAAAAAAACAAAAAAAACCTGACCTAAAACAAGGAAATGCGGCCATTCGGCCCAACATCGTCGTGGTACACTCCCAGATTAATTTTTGTTTCAGCTTTAAACATCAATCTTCCAGATGTTTTCATAAAGTATAAATAACATCATCTTTGATCAGGTGACCCAACTTCACAATCATATAAAACACTAGTGGACATTTACACTCCGCCAGCTACGACCTGAGTCTTCCACACCGGTTTTTCCTCTCCTTCACAAACAAATAAATACTTTTGTTGTAAATGAACTTTGTTTTGATGTCATCAAAGCACTCACATTGTTATTGTTGTACGTGCTTCCCAGCATGCCTGGCACCACATCAGGTGGGATAGATAATACATGGTCACATCCGACCATGACATGCAGGAACAAACAACCCAACTGTGAACGAAGGCTACTAATCGAGCTATCCGACTACTTAACTACCCTCAACAAGGCAAAACCATTGGGCTGTTGGAAGGGAGTGATGACGTCATTCTGATAAATAAAGTTTAATATTATTAAATTTTATATATATATATATTTTTTGATAAACAAATAATAATTGTCACTTGAAAGTTTTTTTTTTCAAAGTAATAATTGAGATTTCATCAGATAATACAACCATGATCATTGAGTACAAGATAATAAACTATACAATTAATGATACAATGCACCAAACGGATCGACGTCAAGACTGAAAAACGACAAGAATCCTGTCGAAGAATTCGAACCTCGTCGCATAATAAAATGTGTCGATAAATGTCCAACAAGAGAAAATAATTTTTTTTAAAATAAATTAACCGTTAAACAAACATCCGAACTTCTGTCGGAAGTTTTTTTACGCTCGAAGCAAGTTTAAAGTTTCCGACCCGGAACTCCCTGGTTTTACGAACCAGAGCGAGGAGAACTCAAGTCTCGTGATCTCACTTCGCGTGCTTTGCGGTACCTGTCCGCTTCGCCACTCTCACCTGTACGAGGTTCCCGCCATGGCGGACGATGACGAGGAAGAGCAGAACTCCGAGCGGAGATCGCAGGGCCGACGGAGCCATTGGGATGCACGAGGCTCAGCCCGGGGATTGCGCTCAGCTCCGTATCCCTCCGTCTTTTGATGAGACGTTTCACCTGAGTCTCCTCCCCAAATTCAACACCTGCCGAACTTCCTCAAGCGCAAAAACTTCCTCGTCGAGACATCTTCTTCTTCTTCTTCTTCTTCTTCTTCTTCTTCACCGGAACACTGTTTCATTGGACGAGGGCGCCCGATGGTCCGTTGGACCAAATTTTCATCGGTCTTCATGGCCTCGGGCATTTTTTTCTCGTCTGAACAAAAACAATCGGTTTCCCAGCCTGAAAACCTTGGAAGCCCAATGATAATTATTGGAGTTATTTCGCGTCTTGGTGGTCCTAAGGGTCTTGGGGGTCTTGAAGGGTCT
>CM068955.1:58265062-58284038 GCA_035128595.1 Eptatretus atami
TTGGAAGCCCGAATCCTGTCCCAGAGCAGGATCGTTTAAAGAAAGATCTGTGGAGGATCCAAGGAGTTCTCTGGGGGTCGTTCGTTGAGTGAGAGACCCAAAGACTCAGCCTCATCGCAGGAGATACCCAATGATCCTGGCTGCCTTGGATTCCACAAACACATGAACTCCACACGTGCAGCTGTGGGCCGAGCTGCGCGACCATTGTCAGGTGCCGCACCATGGAGCATCCCTTTCCCCGGAACTCAGGTACCGAGAACTGCGACCAGGCTGAAAGTCGCGTGTCTTCGCGGCCTGCTCAAAAGGCCGTCTCTTCACAAAACCTTTTCATGTCTTCAGCTGCTGGAGGCCAACTCACCCCAAACCCGCAATGCAAAATGCCATCCCAAACAGCCATTTTGAAGCAGGGAGCCAGCTGCCCAATGCCAGTCTCTGGCCTCATGAAACAAAATGCAGGTATGAAACACAAAACGGTGCACGGGTGCACCATTGCAGTCCCCCGTGTGCGGCTGCCTCAGATGCAGTCCCTGCCAGAACACTGGAATGGCACTGTGCAAGCAAACGCAAAATGATGGGTGGATGGATGGATGGAAAACGCGGCGCACGGGCTGCTCAATCAGTCTCCGTGTGCGGCTGCCTGCAGGGCAGTCCCTGCACAGAATACGAATGGACACCGAACCAAGCAACACAATGGTCGGCGGCTGCCCGCAGGGCGCCCCCGCCAATTTGCGCCATGATCCTGCGCACTGGTAATGGATGGAATGGGCAATGCAACCAGACCTGGTAGCGCATGGCGCGTCAAGGCAGAGGCAGGCAGACAGCCATGCAAGGCCGAACAGGCCGCTGTAGCAAAAACAGGCCGGCATACGAGGCTGGCGGCCTCGGTCTCGTTCTGAGGTTTGGGAGGGAGTGGGGTGCCGGGCCGTTCTGAAGGCGGGCTCGCAATCTTACCCTTACGTCTCCCTCCCAACCGATCGCCTGTTGCCTGTCTCTGTCCATACCCACCCCTTTGTTTGAAAACAAATTTAGCCCCTCTCGATTTTTTTATTATTTTATTTTATTTTTTTGTTAATCGTCTCCCTAACCCCCTTTATTGTCTCTGTCCGGCTAACCTACCATGTCACCTGCCGCCTACTCCAACCCCTATGTCCCTTCCTGTGAGGAATAAGGGAGAGCTGTGTCCTGTCTTGAGGCCCAATGACCTCAGAATTGCCTCCTCAGACTTCAGCTATCTTTTACCCAAGGTGGGTTCCAGCGGCCCACAACGAGCGAATGGAAGGATGGTGCGGAGGGGTACAACTTCCCTATCTACCCAACATTTATTAACTTTTAACTACCCCAGAGCTTTCCAAAAGCGCCTGTCGCTTAAAACCATTGGTTCTACCAACCAAGATTCCCGTCGCCTGTGTCGGTGTCCTCTCAATTTGGCCTTGCCCTCAATTTTCCTTTTGCCCTCGCACGGCTCATTGCTGGGCCGCGTGGCTCCCTTGCAGAAACTACCCTCTGCCGATTCTCCAACGTATGGCACCCCGGCCCTGCGACTGTCTCCGAGCCTACCAGCTCCCTTAAAATTGGGAGTGCCCCTCCCTGGCTACTCCCCCGATGCTCACGTGGCAGGCGGCGCCACGGCCCCTTTCCCGGGTGCCCGTGCCCACGACACTGCCCACATGGCTATTGGCGCCATGGGCCCCGCATCATGCGCGGCCACCCATGCCCACTACGCTTATTCCCGGCCCTCTTGGCCCTGGGCCTACCGTGGCCGATAGCCTGGTGCCCGGGGTACCCACTCAGCGATACTCACCGTTTCGCACCACGCTCCGAGCCCGTCAACAGGACTCCTGCACCCTCCAAACGGGATTTCGCGAGCCACATTCCCACCAACAGCAAAAACGACCTCCATTTTGTCAATTGACTAACCACTAACTCGCATTTACTCTGACCCCGGGGTCCCCTTGTCGTGGGAAATCACTTCCTCCCCCCAATCCACTCAGCGCACCATGCATATACCACATTCACTCCATACACTCAGCCCGCTGTTGCCCTCACTCACTCAACATGTTTCCTTACATTTCCATTTCATCAACTGAACACTTGCCAATTCTCTTACTAAATCCCCTAGCTACCTTGTGCTCCCTCGATCATCCTTTAAACTAGTAGTACATTCCTTTTAATCTATGTAGCTAAGCTAACATCCCCACACACACTCACAGTCTGTCCGTGTCTCCAAAAACCTTTTTCCCATTCTAAAATCTAAACTGACGTTACCACTAAACTAACCATTCCACGGGCCCCGTGAGGACTTGTCCCTTGCCCCAGGAAAGCCGGTCTAACTAAACTAACCCTTACCCCCTAACAGGTCTGTTCCTCCTGTGCCCGAGGAAAGGGGGTCTTTCCAACCCCTGCCCAGGAAATCCCTGTTTACCCGAAGTGGCGAGGCGTTGCTTTTTTTTTTTTTTCCTTTTCCTTGCGCACCAGCGCGGCAATTCACAAACCGCCGCTCTTTCCCCGTGACGCATGGCAGCTGTTTTGCGCTTCGTCGGCGCACCTCGTCTCTTCTCGACGAGTAACATCCGGCAGGGATTCCCCTCCTGACCAGATTCCAAACTATGCAGCCACGACGTCACCGTGCGCATCCCAAGCAAGCCCTCGCGTTTGAGGGGTTCCCACGGCAGCACCGGGCTCTGCTCGTCCGTTAACCCGCCGCCGCCGGAATCCCGATGACGTCATTCGCACCCCGAACCTGCGCGATTTCTCCGCAAGCCGGGTACGCGTAAACGCATCAGGTAAACCGCTTCGCACACTTCTGCAAACAGAATGTGCGGCGCTAGGCTACAGTGGAGCTTACACACACGCATCGCCTGGAGAACCCATATCCGATCAAAATTCACAATCCCAGCCTACCTTCTGTCCGTCTGCGGGATCGGCTTACATCCACCGCGGGGCGTTTTCGACCGGATTTCATTCGCGCAGGCGCCGCATGTGCGCTCGTGCGAAGCACAGCACGGACCCTCCGCGCGCGCTGCAGTGGCAAAATCCGGCACGGTCCTCGGAAATGCTACGGCCGCTACTCGGCCTTGCCCTCGTCTGGCGCCGTCTTTCGTCGCCATTTCACACCCCGCACTTCCACGTGCCATGACGCTCACAACTTACCATGACAACTCGGACAAGCGGTTTGCGTGTTCTCGCATACAACCGCCATCTCCCTCTCATACCGCGACCTCACACACGCGGTTGCTCTCACACACGCTGTTTCTCTCATACATGCCATTCCACTCACGCTTTTTCACCACACTCGTAAAACACCACACACCGGGACAATTGCAATGCGGGATTTCGCGGCTACCACCAAGGGGCTCCCGGCGGCCTCCATACCCCCCAAGCTTCGCGCATGTACCCGTCCCACAGCACTCGGCCCCTTCACTTCTTCGGCACGCACCGGACTCCACCTCACGCGATCCGCCTCAAGGGGGCATCATTCCCTCCCCTCGTTCCTGAAGAAGGATGCCTCGCTGCTTGACCACCGGGTCACGGGACCATTCCCCAAGCCCCCCCTCATTGTCCCTCGCTAACTTCCATGTGTGTGTATGTCTTCAGTTTCATTATAATCCACCCTCTATCTCCCGTGTCTCTGTTTCCTACTATTTGCGTTTCGTTCACCTCTTTGGTTTCCTTCGTCTCCATTATTATTCTGCCTGTCGTCTCTATTATATGATTCCTCTACCTCTCTGCGTTCCTTATACATTTATTTCTGTTGTACTCTTCGTGTCTATTAGTTTCTTCCTGGATCTTTATCGTCTTCATGTTTTCCTCCTTCGTTTTATTAATTCATTCTCGAGCTCGGATCTATCTCCCTCGTCTCTGGCAATACTTCTATTTCCTTCGTCGGTCTCCCTTTGCTGTCTCTCGTTAATCCTCACCTCGTTCATTACCTCCGTTTCTTGCTTTATTATCTCCCTCGTCTCTACGCGCCTCGTACACTCTCAGTCACCCCATTAATTTTTCCCTCTCTGTCACCGTCACTTTCTCCGTCACCTTACGAGTCTCCCCCAAACGTCTCCCGAATTATTGTGTTCGGCGTCTCTCCCTCATGACCTCGCCCGTTTTATCGCGGCCGACACAATTCACACTCCCCCCCAGCTCATTCGCTTCCAACACGTGGCCCGCCGTTTTGAGCTACGTGTTCGCATTTCGCTGCGCCGCAATTGCCAACGTTGCCTTTTGCCACAGCCTGGAGATCAGCCCCATGCGCTGCATCTCACCCTCATCTTTCTCATTCTTTTTCATTCTGCGCATTTGCATCCATTTTGTTTTTTTATTTCTTCCTTCATTTCGTCTTTTTTGTGCTGTAAATCGCCCCGCAGATCCCGCGTGTTTGCATCCATTTTGTTTCCACATGCCATTCCATTTGCCTCCACATTTCAATTTCTCATCGCTTGCATTCATCGAGCATCAACTGCTGCGATGCCCGATGGCTCTAGCAGCGACCGATCCGCCAATTAATCGGTCGCGGTTTCGCTGGGACCGGGGAGGAATTTGACGGAGGTGGGGGTGTCAAAAGCCGCCTCCGCCCCAGCCGCCCATTTCGAGCTCTGCGTTTATTTGTGGGGAAAGTTCAACCTGCATGCGGTGCTTTTGCCTGAGCCATAGATTCTTCATTTCCAAATCTATATCCAATATATAATCCCTCCTGCCCCCGCTCGCCTTGAGCTGCCATTTGCGTACCGGTAATAAAAAATTCCACGCTCGGAATGTGATGGAACCGGAGTGGTCGCCTCGCAACCCTTGAATCCGGTTCCCATTGATTTAGTTTGGAGAAGGGAGACGTTTGCTGTCCCACTCCTTGACACCAATGTGTGGATCTCACCACTCCGGCGTGCGGAGCGACCGCTTTTAGCTAATTGCCGGCGCACGCCCACGACCGTGGCAATTACAGTTCGCAGCTTTCGTAACGCCGAAAATCTAGCTATGGGGGTGTTTTTAACCACACCATAAATCAGCCACTCTTCTGTCCACGCGCGACAGGTTGCATCGCCGGAATTGTCGCTTTACCTAATTATTCGCCGCAGACGAGAAATGCTGGGATTTACACCTCGACGGGACCCATACGGACACGAGCCGCTTTAAAGCAGCTCGCGCCCATTATGCGATGCTGAGCGTTTATTATCGCCCAAGCCCCGTCCGGACTCGTATTTCTTATCGGCTATTAAAAACCAGCTATTATTCCCGACGGCAATTACGGCAGCTCAATGCGAGGAAGGACGCAACGAGCAGGTGAAGATTCAAAACAATGACATTTTATCTATACATGCACATATGCAAGCAATGGGGGTAAGGGACAAGATACGAGCAAGAAAAAAACCTACAGCCATTGTCTATTATATTCTGTACATGCACTTAACCACAATTCTACTTTATCGGACAAGGCGCCACAGACTTCCATGCAAAAAAACCCCAGGAAAGAAAAAGAGAAACAGGAGCCCTCGGCCTTTATGTTCCGCGGAGTTGCTGAAAGAAACGAAGGAGCTCCGCGAGGACCGTGCAGGTTACCTGCCACCCTCATGGTGACCGCTGGGCCCTGGTTCGGCGACCCTCGGTTCTGTGTCTCCTCTTTCAACACGGCAGCTAGTGTAGCGGCGACCTTTGTTGGGTCTTAGGCCTTAGCCATGCGCCTGGTCGATCGGGCCTCGCGACGACGCCTCAGAGGAGGAACGGGCCTTGCTCTTTTAGAGTTTGATGCTCTCTATAAGAGCCCGCTCACTCCTCAGCGTCGCTCGGACCGTCACCGGGGCCCGATCACCTCGACCGTTTTATCGCTGGCTGGCGACTTCTCTCTCCGGCTGCTTCACCAACCCACAATTCCTGCCACGGCTACTGCAGGCTTGGCTGGACTCCAGGCTCCAAACTCCGAACTGCGACCCAGACTCCAGACTGCTGACTCGGACTCAACTCAACCCCGCACCCCACTCAACTCGAGTCCACTCCGAACGAAACCCAGACGGCCGACTCGACTCAAACTCAACCCCGACCTCCACTCAACTCCGCAGGCTCCACTCCGAATGAACTCAACTTCGGGGTTTTCAGCCCGGCCTTATGGGCTTCGGGGTGGTGTTGGTCTTTCACTCTGCATCCTTCACCCCGCTTGGCTCCGCCCCTTTATTGTCATTCTGATTCCGATCTGCCGTCAAACGTGGAACAACGCGGATGTGGTAGAAATCACCGGCTTTCGATCCCAACGAGGGAGTCGTTGTGTTGTCGGCGGAGAGCCCGTTCGTCTGTGGATGCCGTTGCTGGCGAAAAGATGCTGCGGCGTTTGTGGAGATAGAGCGTGACGGAGACGTTGTTCGTTGTTGATGAAGGTGGTGAGGAGAGTGTGCGCGTTGTGCGAGGTAGTGAGGAGATGTTGGCGGTTGTGGCGAAGTGGTGAGGCAATGTTAGGCCGGTGTTGGCGCGAAGTGGTGAGAGATGTTAGCGTTGTGGCAAGTGGTGAGGCAAGATGTTGGCGGTTGTGGCCGAAGTTGGTGAGATGCAGAGATGTTGGCGAGTTGTCGCGAAGGTAGTGCGAGATGTTGGCGGTTGTGGCGAAGGTGGTGAGGAGATGTTGGTGGTTGTGTGGCGAAGGTGGTGAGAGAGATGTTGGCGTTTGTGGCGAAGCGGGACTAGATTGTGAGGAGATGTTGTTTAAAATAAAGAGTAGGAAAGAATAACCACGAATCCTCAAAGGTTCACAGCCCGGTTCACGAATAATTCCCGTTAGACACTCGGTGGGGAAAATCTAATCTGGACACAGACTTATCCGAACATAACTGAGTCTTCGGGGGGGAACCTGAATGCGTGTCCTCGTGAAATTTTCCACAACCGTAACAATATTATTATAGAAAAAAAAAATCAATGACTGGATCAAAATGAGGTGGCAACTTGACAATATTACCAAGTGCTAGTTTCATAAACGTTTAACTTACCTTCACTGAAAGAATTCGGTCAGGTCTCGGGCTGCAACGGTGAGCAGGATGTTTTGAAAGAGGAGGAACGCCAGAAATCAAGGGGAATTTATTACACCCACTACCTCTGAAGGTGAAGGAGCTTATGTTTTCACCCCTTTTGTCTGTGTTGTGTACGCATATCTCAAGTGCCACAGATATTGATGAAATTTTGTGGACAGGTGCGAGTGTGTGACAAGGACGAACTGATTAAGATTTTCGAGTTGAAGATCCGAATTCGGATTCCGACTACTCGAATTGTTTAAAGTGATTCTTCATCATGAGAGATTAGGCGCCCAAAACGATATGTAGCATATCTTAAAAGTTGTGACGGATTCGGATGAAACTTGTGTTGGACAGAGATATCGGGGTGTGTGACTAGTTGCGAATTGCTTCAATTTTTGGCTGAAGATTCGAATCTGGATCCGAATAACAAGAATTATTTAATTTTAAACGTGCATCTTCAAAACATTGAGAAGAATTGGGCCAATAAACGATATATATAGCATGATATCTCAAAAAATGCTATTTGGGCCGATAGTTTCTCATGAATCAGGCCATGACGTGGGGAGGTATGCGCCTCCACTGAGTTCCCTTTCTATTTTTTTTTTTTCGTTCTGTTTAATTGAACTTCATCCTAAAAAACATCGGTTGAGAAGCCAGGAAAGTGTAAATGTGAAGGCTACGAGAAAAAAAAAGGAGAACACCTGCAAACCTTCACTAAGCCTCTAAACAAGGAAACCTCTACACAGGACACATCGTGCAGCTGCGGTAACAGCCACAGGTGCAGAAAATTAAATTTCCCTACCCCCAATGGCGTGTTTTTTTTAGAGATACCATCTTCGTAACTGGGTGGCCGTTGACTCCAGTAAGGGAGCTCATCCCGCCTTTGTAAGTGTTTTTGTAGTCCGTGCAGCGGTGTCACAGTCCACCCTCCCCAACGGGCCAAGCCAGTTGAGAGCCGCATGTCGTTTTCGTCTCCGACCATTCGGCAGGAAAAGGGTTAATACTCTTCCCAGATGATGTAAACCCGAAGGCAACGAAGCGCGTCCCGTGAAGGATTCCAGGTGTTTGGGATTTTTAATGCTCTCTGGTGCACTCTGAGCATCTACTGACACATGTGGGAAGCGAAAACAAATCACGTTCCATGATAAAATCAGCTTTGTTGGAATTTTTATTGGTAATTTGAACCTTGGTGCTGCGCTTAAGATCTTAGGGTTCTTGAAGTTTGAGCACATGTTTGTCATTGAATTAACAACCCGTGGGTTGACTCCAGCCCGTCATCCTTCCAAGATCAGCCGAAATGAGTACCAGTGCATTGATTAAATAGAGGGCACTGCTGCCCAACCCCAGAAAATGATGCACTCAGGGATCCACAGGCTTTTGCCAAACAAGAATAGCTTAGCTGTTTTTAATTTTGACCTGATTGAGATGGAACTGTAGCTTTGTCCAACTTAAAGGAAATATCAAGTTACTCAAGAATCCTGTTCAACAAATTACTCCGAATGATGCTCTTACGTCTCGACCCGTCGAGTGCTTGCCTGCAGGCGGGTGTGGCACAAAGATCAAGTGTGATATGGCAAATACCCACGGATGGCGAGGTGACACGCGGTTCACGGGTTTGGCCCGATTTGTGTGTGAAAACCAGTAGACCGTCTTATTGATTTTGTATCGTCAAATCGAGCATTAGCCATGGAAGAGTTGAATCAATTTAACAAGTGATTGTTCACCATTTTGACAAAGGCCAAAAAATGATTGGCTCTACAGCACGATAATCTCAAAAAGTATGGACGAGTTCTGCCAAATTAGCCAAAAGTCGGTGGAAGTCGGGGACAAGCGGGTTCGATTTTGGTTTCAGGTCCACATCCAGATCCAGCCCATCAGTGGGATACAAAACGTAAATGGTTCAGCCTGTGCGAGGTGTGTGCCCTCTACCGAGATAGCGCTCCAGTTTAGCTTGTTAACCCCGTTGTGGCTTTCTCCCCCTCCCCGATGAGTCTCACTCTCATTTGATTCTGTGTTGGTGCTTTTCTCCCTCTTGCCATTTGTTGTCCCTTGCATTGTTTGCTTTCGCACAACACCACACACTCTGTTGACGCTTCAATAACACGGTCTGAGATGCAGAATGTTCACACCAATCAGCGGAAATCTCTGCTTTCACACAAGACATTTTAATCCACCAGATCACTCCTCCATCGCATGATTGTTCAAAATCTCTGCCATCGCAATCAAGCACAGACCAGATCCTGAGACGCGAATTTTTACATAAACAAACTTCAAACAAAGTCTTCTTGTAGTTTCAATGGTGATGACCGAACGAAACGTGTTTTTTTTTGCCCAAACTCCAGTTTTCATTCTGAAGTACATTCAACTCATTCACTCACTTTGTTCACCTCTCTGATTGAATAAAATGCAGGCAGTGTGTGTATGTATACAGTATATGCTATATAAACAGTTATGTATATGTGCATGTGTATGTGTAAGATGTGAACTAGCGGGCGATCAGCTCACAACAGCCTGGTGTTGGCTCATGGTTAGGTGGCGGCTTGGGATCCTAGGGCCTGAGTTCAAGTCCCGTTGGCCACTGAATTAATACACCAGGGGTTGACTCAGCCTGTCATCCTTCCGAGGTCGGCGAAATGAGGCCAGTTCCAGTGTGTGTACTGGTTAGAGGAGCACTGCATCAGCGACACAGTCGCGCTTCAAGAAATGATAGCTACCCCGGCAGCTTAGGTGCCATACGACCACCACACCAGCTCACAACGCTCGCCTCTCCACTCGTCGTGTTGCGCAGAGATTAACGTCACAGATTTGTTGTGTTTGTCATGATTGACACCAATCACAATGCAAACATTTATTCTCCATAAATTTATCACACGCAAAATCAAAGATTTTTCGAGTATATTGGTTAGTCGATTTTGTTATTCTGTCTGTTGTTTGTTTGTCGCCGACAGGTCACAATTCCAAACCGATCTTCATGAAACTTCACCAAGTCGAAGAGGTAGTCTCAACTGAGAGCTGATTTGATTTTGAGGCCAAAGTCATCTTTGAGGTCAAATTCTGAAATCGTCATTTTTCATTCCGATTGACTTGAAATTGAATTGGGAAACAACTATTTTTGAGATCAAAAGGTCAAAGGTCAAACTTATGAAATCATCAATTTTCAACTGAAAATTGTCAATTTACATCCACTTGACTTCAAAGTTGAACAGGATTCGCATATTGCATCACTGAATAGGGGAAACCAACTATTTTTTGAGATCAAAAGGTCAAAGGTTAAACTTATAAAATAATCAATTTCAATCTGAAAAAAATAATCAATTTTCATCCGTTCACCTGAGCTTTGATGGAAGATTGCAATTTTAATCCAAATGAAATGGATAATTTGATGTATCCATGGCAACCTTTGGAGAGGGTGGATTTACAAATATCGTGCTCTGCACGACGTCTTTTTCTTGTTTGTAATATTGGTTATATTATATTTATTTTTTGATATAAAAAGTTCCCCAAGTGGTCGAAATAGTCAAGGGTCGAAGCTGTCTAATCTGTCTGAAGGGTATAAGGGGTCTAATGGAATTAAGTCAAAGGGGTGTAAAGGGGCTTACGGTCTTTTGGTTCTCAGGGTCTTTATGGTCCTCGGGTCTTTTTGAGTCCTTTGGATCTTTAGGGGTCTTAACATTCAAACAGGACGTGATTAAGTGGCATATAGTGTTCACGGACTGACGGACGGCTTCACGGCTCCCACCGCCTCAGCATGCTTTTCGGTTTTTCATGGAGTACGGTTTACTCCTTTATCTTGGGATGATACGGGAAAAAATGGCCACCCATTCAAATGTAGACACAACGATAGGCTTATAAACTACTACAGAGTGAACTCGTAAGCATTTAAAACCCATACTTTTTTTACATATAGATGCGTGTATTTAATCTCAATAGTACGGTCCTCTCGTTAAGGTGAGAGCTGTAACAGCCGTTCCTTTTCCTATATATTTTATACAAGGAAATATCACCATCGCTTGTAAAATGGGGATACTAAAGGGGGAGATGGAGATGGAGACAGTGTGAGTTGAGAGGAAGGAAGGCAGATAGGTGCGGTGGAGCGTTCATTACAATCATACTGTCTCATTCAAAATGACACACACACACCACACACACTTGGCCAATATCGGCAATTTTTTTCCAAAAAAATTGGGAATCGGCAGGTTGGAGTCGGTGTGATTACTGACTCCTGTCCAAACTGTGATGTACAACCCAAACACCTTGAGTAGCTTTTCACCGAAAAACAACGCTGCATTTATTTAGACGTTTCAGTATATATTCACAAACATTTATCTTTATAAAACAGCTGCGTGTGACGGGTGAAAAAATTTTTTGCTCGTAACTTGGTAACTTAGAAACACGTTAATACGGCAAATGGGTCAGAAGTTTGGTGTTATTTCACGACAACTCGCTCAGGATGTCGGAGTACGAACCACTCGCTCTGAATGACGTGGTGCAGCAAAAGCATCTGCAGTGAGTGAATGATTTGCTCAGAATGACGTAGCGCAGTACTGCCACCGAGTGAAGGGCACTCGGCAAGTGGCTTAAGCACTCAAGCAAGCTTTCCAATTAAATGGTTGATAAGGAGCGGCTGGCCAGGTCTGTGGCTGCGTACCATACTAGGATCCTTTTAACTTTAAAAACCGGTCTTCACCGTGCATGAAACAGTTAAAGAAATAAAATGAATTCATTCAAATTATGACTTTATCCAAAAAAAGAGGTGCTGCTTATGCAGAACAACCCTGAAGACATCGCAAAGTTTAATTGCTCGTTAAATAAACATTGCAGATATTCCACCACGTTTCCTTCTCGTCTGTGAACGCGTCACGTGGTACATCGTTCGCTGTCCACGCAAACGTTATAACTTTATTTTAAAACATCCGTTTTTCACCAGAGTTGCTTCGATTCCTTGTAGGGCACCTCATGAAACCTCCGAAATATAGACACAGATCTGGCAGATGCTATGGATAAGCAGTCCTTTGGGGGACAGGATTGAGGTCAAACAGTGAATGCATTAAATCATATAGCTCAATGAAGCTGGTTAATTTTGGCACGTTCTTAAATTTTTTGTTCATTCAATATAATTCTCCAAAGAGGAGAAAAGATAAGTTTAAGTTTTGGAAATTTCACATTTTCTTGTGTAAATATGGAGGAGGGAACATAACCTTGCTTGCTTAAAGTAAATAGGTATATCGCTGCTTCGTTATAAGACTCGTTATTTCTTTAAATTATCAGATTTCACTCCTGACGGACACATTTAGTCCGGACGACATCATCCTCAAAACCGAAATAATATTTCGATGATATGCTTAATTATTCCGTGAGAGTAGATCGTGGAAAATCGTATCATATAATGCATGAAATCGCTCCAAGCTCCTAATTTGAAAAATATATAACTCACTGTGATGTATCGCCCTTCCTCGCGTTCTACACAAGTGCCGTGTGTGCATGCGTTGACACACAGGACCAGAAATTGAGCTGAGTGCTCTGAATCAAACTTTCGTGAAGTTGAGTGCATCGTGGTCGGTCTGCGTTTGTACTTCAGGACATCACACGTGGCAACGAGGCAAAGAACTATTCGCGTCTCGATGGCGACTGTCCGCATTCTCCATGAATACTCCGATGGGAGGATTGGGTGATTTTGTCGAGAGGCTGGACCAGTATTTCGTGGCCAACAACATGGCGGCTGCTGGTGATGCCATCCGTCGTCATGCTGTGTTGTTGACTATGTGCAGGCAGAATGGACTCATCAAAACCTGCCGTCACCACGGCGACCTACCGACAAATCATATGAAGAACTCTGTGAGCTCGTCACATTACACTTCAGGCCGAAAGCTGGTCGAATCGAGATATAAGTTGTAGACACACACTCGCCAGGAAAATCAGGACATTTCCAGTTTTGTCACTGCTCTGCGCCATTTAGCAGAACTGTGTCAGTTTTGGTGCTGTGCTTGATGAGATGCTCCACTACTTTTTGTGAACAGAGTAAATCATGATGTCATCTTACGAAAACTCCTTGCTCAAAAGACGACCTTGACTGAGGAAAGCAGTAAAGATTGCACAGGTGTGTATGACAACTGCTGAAAACCTGAAGGAGATATCGTCAAAAAGCCAGAACTCTTCAAGTGCAGATACTGTCAATAAGATTGCTCAATCTTGAATATGGCTACACCTAAGCCAGTTGTGTGTTTGAAACCTGCTTCATCGGTAACGAGAGGCCCCAAAAATTGTGTTGCATGTGGTGCAAATCACATGGCTCACCAGTGCCGTTTCAAGCGTTACACATGTTACGCATGTGGCAAGATCGGACATCTTCAAAAGAGGTGTTCATGTGGATGATGGTGAGCATGTTGCTGGAGAAGAGTCATCACGCATGGTGAGGAGAAAAGATGTATACAATCCATGGCAGCACTGCTCCGATAACTGTTGCCCTTAAACTGAATGGCAAGCAGGTGTCAATGGAAGTGGACACAGGGGCGAGTCGGTGAATTATGAGCCAGGAGACATTTGACAAATTGTGGGACTGTGAAGCTGTGAAGCCCAAATTGAGTCCAGTGAAGGCCAAACTCGTACCTACACCAAGGAAATTGTTCCAGTGACAGGCAGCATAGATGCCAGTGTGTCTTATGAACTGCCTATGTGGTTGTACCATGCAATAGCCCTACACTACTCGGTCAGAACTGGCTTGAGAGCAGAAAGCTGAACTGGCATGAGATCAAAAGCCTGTCGAAAGTGGGGGCTTCTAGTTGTGTTCAAGTGCTGGATAAGTTTCCATCTCTGTTTGATCCAGGAATTGGTTCTCTCATGGGATGAAAGTTAAGATTCATCTGGGCTCGGAAGCAAAGCTCATCTACTGTAAAGCTAGCTCTGCCTCCCTACTTGGTTTGGAAAAGATCGAGTGTGAACTTGAGAGACTCTAGAGTGAGGGGTCATCTCTCCTGTGTGAGTTCAATGAATGGGCTAGTCCAATTGTTCCTATCCTAAAAGGTGATGGAACAGTGAGGATCTGCGGGGACTACAAGTGACGATAAATCGCCATTCCATGCAGGATCAGTATCCACTGCCAAAGTGGATGACTTATTTTCGACATTAGCTGGTGGAAAGTCATTCACCAAGTTGAATCTGATGTTTGCCGACATGACACAAGAAATGGATGAGGAGTCAAGGAAACTCAGATACATCAACACTCGCAAGGGCTGTTCATCTACAATCATCCTTTTGGAATGCATTCAGCAGCTGCCATCTTTCAGAGAAAATGGAGAGTGTATTGAAATCTGGCCAAAAAACTGTCGTGTTCCAGGATGACATCCTGGTCACGGGCTGTGACACTGTAGAACACCCGAGTAACTGGAAGAAAGTCCTGCGTTGTTTGGACAAAGTAGGACTCAGACTGAAACGTGAGAAACGTGTTTATGGCACCTGAAGTGGTTTTCATAGGCAAGAAGTCACTGCCGCTGGGATCATGCCGTGTGATTTCAAAGTCGAAGCAATCAAGAATGCACACAAACCAGAAAATGTGTCACAATTGCGTTCCTTTTTGGGTTTGCTCAACTATTTCGGCAGTTTGTTGCTGCTGGTGAGCACAGTGTTCGAACCCCTGCATCAGTTCCTTTGGATAGGGAAACTTGGGTTTGGGGTAAGGCCCATGATGATGCCTTCAATGAGGCTAAAGGTCTATTGTGTTCTAACATGTTGCTTGTTCGTTTATGATCCATGTAAGCATCTTGTATCGTCGTGTGATACCAGTGCATATGGGGTAGGCTGTGTGTTACAACAAGCCAATGAGTCGGGCAAGTTACAACCTGTTGCGTATGCTTCCAGAAGCTTGACGAAAGCTGAAAGAGCCAATGGTATGGTTAATAAAGAAGCATTAAGCTGTGTGTTTGGGTAACCAAGATGCATCAGTACTTGTTTGGTTGTAAAATTTCAGCTTGAAAATGCTCACAAACCACTCACTTTCTTGTTTTCAGAGAGCAAGGAAATCAACACCAAGCGTTATCACGTGTTCAGCGGTGGGTCTTGATTCTGTCTTGTTACAATTATACAATTCGTTACAGGACTGGAACTTGGAATTATGCTGATGCGTCGAATGCCGGTATCCAGCGATTCGTAGCTATGACGAACAGGCATTCTATAATATGAGTGAGGAAAGTAGAAAAAAAAACTTTATCGGAAGAAATCATTGCAGCCTTTCCAAGTCGAGTATGGTTGAACAGGCCAAATAAAATGGCGGCTTCAGACCCAGAGAGGTTACCCAGGAGACGCCTTAAAGAGGCCAAATAATGAGGTGGCCGAGGATGCCTCTTTGATAAAGGATATAATTAACTAAGGCTGTTTATCTTCAAATGGGTATTTAATTAACCCAAACACCCAATTTCACTCTTGCCTCTCTGGAGTTCCCCGAGTATGCATGCAGTTTCAGGCTGCTCGGTTTTTATGGTTTTGGATTTATGGAGGAGACACACTGACACACACAGACATTTATTAGTGTAGATATTTCAACAGATGTTTGGTACGACAGAACTTCAATATGGATACAAACAAACACGACATAATAGTGACCGAAGCTTTTCGTGCTGCACTCTTCAGGGTAAAAATCGCAGCAAGTGAAGGAGGAAGTGAAGGCGTGTGCTTTATACGCAGGTCTCAATAAGGTAGACTCTGATTGGTTCAACCGTAATGACGTCATGGTTATTCCGAACGCCCATTGGTCGGCTCATCATCTTCACCTCGAGCTCCCATTGGCTGGAGCAGAGTTCATTTGATGATTGACATTCGCAACCGCATCCTGGATAGAGGGGGGATGGGTTCCCCGAAGATCAATCATCGACGAACTATGCTCCAGCCAATGGAGCTCGAGGTGAAAGATGAGCCCAGCAATGGGGGTTCGGATTAACCATGACGTCATTACGGTTGAACCAATCAGAGTCTACCTTATTGAGACTTGCGTATATAAGCACGCACCTTCACTTGCTGTGATTTTTACCCTGAAGAGTGCAGCACGAAAAGCTTCGGTCACTATTATGTCGTGTTTGTTTTATCCATAGTGTAGATATTGAATATATATATATATATATATATATATATATATATATATATTTATATTATATATTGTTACGAATCTACCCCCGCCAGCGTGCGAACGATGGCTTTTCACTAATAGCAGCCGCACGCCCACCGGACGAGCAATTCAGTCGTGACTTTCTGGAACAACGCCAGAAACCAGTCACGGTGCGGGTTCTTAACCCCACCATGCCTAGTCCTATTCTACCCGCGCACGACAGGGTCAATCGCCGAATATCGATATACCTAATATTCGCGCGGGTAACCTACGAGGGACCGTACCTCGGCGAAGGCCTGCTTGACACGAACCGCTTAAGCGGTTCGTTCCGTTCTGGATAACCGAGCGGGGTATTATCGCCAGACCTCGCCGGACCCGATTCTTTTATCGGTATTCAAAAACCAGCTACCATTCCGAAATGCAATATGGCGGTTCAATAGGGGAAAATGACACGACGAACGGGGTACATTTAAACAAGCACATTTATTTATAACACATGCACATATACAGCCATGCAGGTATGCAAAAACACGCATGCACGTATACAGAACAAAGGCAAAGCAAAAAGGCGCTACGACCGTCTATAAGCAATTATGTACAGTCACTTATACGGTTTTACTTACGGGACTCGGCGTCGCAACATTCATTCAAAGAAAAACAAGGAAAAGACCCCCTCACAGACAAGGGAGTCAGACTGGGCCTGTGGGCCTATATAACGTGGGGCTTTGGTGACCGAAAGGGCCCCACGAGACCGTTTGCAGGTTACCTGCACCCTCGTGGTGCCTTGATGGGGTGAGTGGCGACCTCCCGTCCCCACGGCAGCTAGCGTAGCCGCGGTTGAACTCGGGCCTTCCGCGTGGCAGGCGAGCTCTTCCGGCTCTCTCACACGAACGCCGCCGACAAAGCAGGCAAGGCTGCGCCTCCAACTCGCGTCTCCTTCGCGACGCCCGGACTCTCCACCGACTGCAAGCTCCAAGCTCCCGACTCCGACACGAGCCCAGACCTCCACACAGCTCCTTGGCTTCTTCAGACTCTCTGAACCCCGACAGACACTCTCCACCGACTCAGACCGACTTCCTCCAGACCCCCTCCAAACCAGTTGAACTGGCGCTCTGCGCGGCCTTTTATAGGGCTGGTGAGACGAGATCCGACCTCCCCTCCGACCCTTCTCGAAGAGCGGACGTTGCAGGAATCACCGACGCTCTTGATCCGAATGCGGGCGAAGCTTGCACGGAGCGGACGTTGTGGAAATCACCGACCCTGCACCTCTGACCTCTGACCTGCGCGGAGAGCGGACGCTGCACGGGCGAGAGAACCCTTGCCTCTGCCTGCAGCGATGCCGTTTGATCGGATCTCGCCGCTGCTGCGCAGAGATGGCGTCGTTCGAGACGAAGGTGAGGCGATGTTTGTGGTGTGTAGATATTGACGGTTGCTGGCGAAGTGGTGAGGATGGCGTGGTTTGTTGAGAGGCAGGTGTGGTTGTGGTGGTGGAAAGGCTTGGTCTGAAGCGGTTGTTGAGAGCGATGTTGGTGGTGGTGGTTGTTGTGAAGTGGTTGATGAGACGTGTGTGGTGGGAGTGGTTTGTGAAGCGGTTGTTGAGAGCGATGTTGGTGGTGGAGGTGGTTGTTGTGAAGCGGTGTTGAGAGAGATGTTGGTGGTGGAGGTGGTTGTCAAAAATAACGATAGTAAAGAATAACGGTTAACTCAAAGATCACAGCCCTGTCCACACGGATAATTTTCCATTAACAACGGTGGGGAAATCTAACTGAACACGGACTTATCGGCATAACTAACTAAGGACCTATATGGTGTTCTGCGAATTTCCACAGCCGTAACAATATATATATATTTGATATAAAATTAAATGATTCATAATATTATATATATTTATATATATATGTATATATATATATATATATATATATATATGTTGTTACAGTTCTAGGAACCGTATGCATACAACAATACAGGTGTCCCAAGTCAGTTATTCCATTAAGTATATGCGTGGACAGATCCCTTCCTTGTGTTTAGTGGGAAAATTAAAGGAGTGCGTTGCGATGTTTTTTTTAGTTAGATTAATAAATCTTTATATCCCCACTCCATTTCATTGCAAAGGCAAATCCACGACAACCCACGGTACCCTCGCCTGCTTGCCCCTCCTCTCGCATGCTACTCACGCGTGGGCTGAACAACCGCATGTTCACCTACTCGCCTAACGGCGACTCGCAGTCCGAGGCAAAATTCTCTTTCAGGAGTTCCTTTTTGGCGAGTCCGCACGTGTGGAGGTGGCGGCTTTCCGGTATGGCCGAAACCCCGCCAGAAAGGGCGGACCCATGGAAGCCCCGTCCAATCAAGGCGGACAATGACATCAGTTTCACCAAGGCCCCTCCGCCTGAGGGAGATGGATAAATTACGACACCATCCTCAGGGTGGAGTGCTTGATGTGCTTGGAGTTCGGAGAGTTCGAGAAGTGCTGAGACAGTTCGTTCCTGTGCTGGAGTCTTAGTTCTTTGGGGTCTGGGAAAAGAAGCAAACTGCAATAGACGCTTGGAAGCCCGAATCCTGTCCCAGAGCAGGATCGTTTAAAGAAAGATCTGTGGAGATCCAAGGATCTCTGTGGGGTGCTTCGTTGAGTGAGAGACCCAAAGACTCAGCCTCATCGCAGGAGTACCCAATGATCCTGGCTGCCTTGATTCCACAAAAACACATGACTCCACACGTGCAGCTGTGGGCCGAGCTGCGCGACCATTGTCAGTGCCGCACCATGGAGCATCCCTTTCCCCGGAACTCAGGTACCGAGAACTGCGACCTCAACTCCCTACCTCCTGGCTACAAAAAGTCCTTTGCCTCACTGGGTTTATTTTGTCCGAGTGTGTGGCGCCGTCCATTAAGTAGAAAT
>CM068955.1:58284063-58303397 GCA_035128595.1 Eptatretus atami
GTAAGTTATTCGAACCTTGTAAATCTTGCCTGTATTATTCTCAAGACAAGTCTGCTCTGTGTCTGCTTTATAAGTTGCTGTAAAATTGTCACACTACAACTTTCTCTCATCTTCCCCTGCATCACATCCCCAATAAACCTGTTACCTGTACCACATAACTTTCCTCGCTTTATTGTAAACTAGCTGAAGTACCCGGTAATACCCGGGAAATTTGCCCTATTTTCCTCACCAGGCTGAAAGTCGCGTGTCTTCGCGGCCTGCTCAAAAGGCCGTCTCTTCACAAAACCTTTTCATGTCTTCAGCTGCTGGAGGCCAACTCACCCCAAACCCGCAATGCAAAATGCCATCCCAAACAGCCATTTTGAAGCAGGGAGCCAGCTGCCCAATGCCAGTCTCTGGCCTCATGAAACAAAATGCAGGTATGAAACACAAAACGGTGCACGGGTGCACCATTGCAGTCCCCCGTGTGCGGCTGCCTCAGATGCAGTCCCTGCCAGAACACTGGAATGGCACTGTGCAAGCAAACGCAAAATGATGGGTGGATGGATGGATGGAAAACGCGGCGCACGGGCTGCTCAATCAGTCTCCGTGTGCGGCTGCCTGCAGGGCAGTCCCTGCACAGAATACGAATGGACACCGAACCAAGCAACACAATGGTCGGCGGCTGCCCGCAGGGCGCCCCCGCCAATTTGCGCCATGATCCTGCGCACTGGTAATGGATGGAATGGGCAATGCAACCAGACCTGGTAGCGCATGGCGCGTCAAGGCAGAGGCAGGCAGACAGCCATGCAAGGCCGAACAGGCCGCTGTAGCAAAAACAGGCCGGCATACGAGGCTGGCGGCCTCGGTCTCGTTCTGAGGTTTGGGAGGGAGTGGGGTGCCGGGCCGTTCTGAAGGCGGGCTCGCAATCTTACCCTTACGTCTCCCTCCCAACCGATCGCCTGTTGCCTGTCTCTGTCCATACCCACCCCTTTGTTTGAAAACAAATTTAGCCCCTCTCGATTTTTTTATTATTTTATTTTATTTTTTTTTAATTCGTCTCCCTAACCCCCTTTATTGTCTCTGTCCGGCCTAACCTACCATGTCACCCTGCCCCTACTACCAACCCCTATGTTCCCTTCCTGTGAGGAATAAGGGAGAGCTGGTCCTGTCTTGAGGCCCAATGAGCCTCAGAATTGCCTCCTCAGACTTCAGCTATCTTTTACCCAAGGTGGGTTCCAGCGCCCACAACGACGCGAGATGGTATGGATGGTGCGGAGGGGTTACAACTTCCCTATCTACCCAACATTTATTAACTTTTAACTACCCCCAGAGCTTTCCAAAAGCGCCCTGTCGCTTAAAACCAATTGGTTCTACCAACTCAAGATTCCCGTCGCCTGTGTCGGTGTCCTCTCAATTTGGGCCTTGCCCTCCAATTTTCCTTTGTGCCCTCGCACGGTCTCATTGCTGGGGCCGGCGGGCTCCCTTGGCAGAAACTACCCTCTGCCGATCTCCAACTATGGCACCCCCGGGTCCCTGCGACTGTCTTCGACCTACCAGCTCCCTAAAATGGGGAGTGCCCTCCCTGGCTACTCCCCTCGATGCTCAGTGGCAGGCTGGCGCCCACGGCCCCTTTCCCGGGGCCCGTGCCACGACACTGCCCACATGGCTATTGGCGCCATGGGCCCCGCATCATGCGGGCCCACCCATGCCCACTACGCTTATCCCGCGCCCTCTTGGGCCTTAGGCCTACCGTGGCCGATAGCCTGGTGGCCCGGGGTACCACTCAGCGATACTCACCGTTCGCACCACGCTCCGAGCCCTCAACAGCGACTCCTGCACCCTCCAAAACGGGATTTCGCGAGCCTACATTCCCACCAACAGCAAAACGACCCCATTTGTTCAATTGACTAACACTAACTCGCATTTACTCTGACCCCGGGGTCCCTTGACGTGGGAAATCACTTCCTCCCCCCAATCACTCATGCGCACCATGCATTACCACATTCACTCCAGTACACTCAGGCCCGCTGTGCTCCCTCACTCACTCAACATGTTTCTTACATTTTCCATTTCATCAACTGAACACTGCCATTCCTTACTAAATCCCCTAGCTACCTTGTGCTCCCTCGATCATCCTTTAAACTGTAGTACATTCCTTTTATCTATGTAGCTAAGCTAACATCCCCACACACACTCACAGTCTGTCCGTGTCTCCAAAAACCTTTTTCCCATTCTAAATCTAAACTGACGTTACCCACTAAACTAACCATTCCACGGGCCCCGTGAGGACTTGTCCCTTGCCCCAGGGAAGCCGGTCTAACTAAACTAACCCTTACCCCCTAACAGTCTGTTTTCTCCTGTGCCCGAGGAAAGGGGGTCTTCCAAACCCCTGCCCAGGAATCCTGTTTACCCGAGTGGCGAGGCGTGCTTTTTTTTTTTTTTCCTTTTCCTTGCCGCACCACGCGGCAATTCACAAACCGCCGCTCTTTCCCCGTGACGTCATGGCAGCTGTTTTGCGCCTTCTCGCGCACCTCGTCTCTTCTCGGACGAGTAACATCCGGCAGGGATTCCCCTCCTGACCAAGATTCCAAACTATGCAGCCACGACTCACCGTGCGCATCCCAAGCAAGCCCTCGCGTTTGAGGGTTCCCACGCAGCACCGTGCTCTGCTCGTCCGTTAACCCGCCGCCGCGGAATCCCCGATGACCGTCATTGCGCACCCCGAACCTGCGCGATTTCTCGCGCAGCCGGGGTACGCGCTAAACGCATTCAGGTAAACCGCTTCGCCACACTCTGCAAACAGAATCGTGCGGCGCAGGCTACAGTGGAGCTTACACACACGCTCGCCTGGAGAACCCATATCCGATCAAAATTCACAATCCCAGCCTACCTTCTGTCCGTCTGCGGGATCGGCTTACATCCACCGGGGAGGGCGTTTTCGCGACCGGATTTCATTCGCGCAGGCGCGCATGTGCCGCTCGTTGCGAAGCACAGCACGGACCCTCCGCGCGCGCTGCTAGTGCTGCAAATCCGGCACTGGTCCTCGAAATGGCTACGGCGCTACTCGGCCTTGTCCCTCGTCTGGCGCCGTCTCGTCGCCATTTCACACCCGCACTTCCACGTGCCATACGCTCACACACTTACCATGACACTCGGACAAGCGGTTTGCGTGTTCTTCGCATACCAACCCCATCTCCCTCTCATTACCGCGACCTCACACCGCGGGTTGGCTCTCACACACGCTGTTTCTCTCATTACATGCCATTTCACTCACGCTTTTCACCACACTCGGTAAACACACCACCACCGGGACAATTGCAATGCGGCGATTTCGCGCTACCACCAAGGGCTCCCGGCGGCCTCCATACCCCCCAAGCTTCGCGATGTACCCGTCCCACAGCACTCGCCCCTCTCACTTCGTTCGGCACGGCACCGGACTCACCTCATCGCGATCCGCCTCAAGGGGGCATCATTCCCTCCCCTCGTTCCTGAAGAAGGTATGCCTGCTGCTTGCACCGGTCACGGGACATTCCCCAAGCCCCCCCTCATTGTCCCTCCTAACTCCATGTGTGTGTATGTCTTCAGTTTCATTATAATCCACCCTCATCTCCCGTGTCTCTGTTTCCGTGACATTTGCGTTTCTTCACCTCTTTGGTTTCCTTCGTCTCCATTATTATTCTGGCCGTCGTCTCTATTATTTTCCTCTACCTCCTGCGTTCCTTTACATTTATTTCTGTTGTCTCTTCGTGTCTATTAGTTTCTTCCTGGATCTTATCGTCTCTGTTTCCTCCTTCGTTTTATTGTAATTCATTCTCGGCTCGGATCTATCTCCCTCGTCTCTGGCAATACTTCTTTTCCTTCGTCGGTCTCCCTTTTGTGTCTCCGTTAATACCTCACCTCGTTCATTACCTCCCGTTTCTTGCTTTATTATCTCCCTGCGTTCTACGCGCCTCGTACACGTCTCAGTCACCCCATTTAATTTTTCCCTCTCTGTCCACCGTCACTTTCTCCGTCACTTACGAGTCTCCCCCAAACGTCTCCCGAATTATTGTGTTCGCGCGTCTCTCCCTCATGACCCTCGCCCGTTTTATCGCGGCCGACACAATTCACACTCCCCCCCAGCTCATTCGCTTCCAACACGTGGCCCGCCGTTTTGAGCTGACGTCTTCGCATTTCGCTCGCGCAATTGCCACGGTTTGCCTTTTGCCACAGCCTGGAGATTCGAGCCCCATGCGCTGCATCTCACCCCTTCATTTTCATGTCTTTTTCATTCTGCGCATTTGCATCCATTTTGTTTTTTTATTTCTTTCCTTCATTTCGTCTTTTTTGGCTTGCTAAATCGCCCCGCAGATCCCGCGTGTTTGCATCCATTTTGTTTCCATGCCATCCATTTGCCTCCCATTTCATATTTCTCATCGCTTGCATCATCGAGCATCAACTGTGCGATGCCCGATGGCTCTAGCAGCGACCGATCCGCCAATTAATCGGTCGCGGTTTTCGCTGGACCGGAGGAGGATTTGACGCGAGGTGGGGGTGTCAAAAGCCGCCTCCGCCCCCAGGCCCATTTCGAGCTCTGCGTTTATTTTGTGGGGAAGTTCAACCTGCATGCGGTGCTTTTGCCTGAGCCATAGATTCTATCATTTCCAAATCTATATCCAATTATAATCCCTCCTGCCCCCGCTCGCCTTGAGCTGCCATTTTGCGTTACCGGGTAATAAAAAATTCTACGCCTCGGAATTTGATGGAACCGGAGGCGTCGCCTCGCAACCTTGATCCGTTCCATTGATTATATTTGGAGGAAGGGAGGTTTGTGTCCCACTCCTGACACCATGTTGTGGATCTCACCACTCCGGCGTGCGGGCGACCGCTTTAGCTAATTGCCGGCGCACCCCACGACCGTGGCAATTACAGTCGCAGCTTTCGGTCAACGCCGAAAATCTCAGCTATGGGATGTTTTTAACCACACCATAAAATCAGCCAACTCTTCTGTCCACGCGCGACAGGTTGATCGCCGGAATTGTCGCATTTACCTAATTATCGCGCAACAGAAATGCTGCGGGATTTACACCTCGACGGGACCCATACGGACATCGAGCCGCTTCTAAAGCAGCTCGCGCCATTCATGCGATGGCTGAGCGTTTATTATCGCCCAAGCCCCTCCGGACTCGATATTATCTTATCGGCTATTAAAAACCAGCTATTATTCCCGAACGCAATTACGGCAGCTCAATGGAGGAAGGACGCAACGAGCAGGTGAATGATTCAAAACAATGACATTTTATTATACATGCACATATAGCAAGCAATGGGGGGTAAGGGACAAGATACGAAGCAAGAAAAAAACCTACAGCCATTGTCTATTATATTCTGACATGCACTTAACCACAATTCTACTTATCGGACAAGGCGCCACAGACTTTCCATGCAAAAAACCCCAGGAAAGGAAAGAAGAGAAACAGGAGCCCTCGGCCTTTAATGTTCCGCGGAGCTTGTGAAGAACGAAGGAGCTCCGCGAGACCGTGCAGGTTACCTGCCACCCTCATGGTGACCGCTGGGCCCTGGTTCGGCGACCCTCGGTTTGTGTCTCCTCTGTCAACACGGCAGCTAGTGTAGCGGCGACTTGGTTTGGGTCTTAGGCCTTAGCCATGCGCCTGGTCGATTCGGGCCTCGCCGACGACGCCTCAGAGGAGCGAACGTGCCATTGCTCTTTTAGAGTTCTGCATGCTCTCTAAAGAGCCCGCTCACTCCTCAGCGCTCGCTCGGACCGTCCCGGGGCCCGATCACCTCGGACCGTTTATCGCCTGGCTGCGCGACTTCTCTCTCCGGGCTTCCACCAACCCACAATTCCTGCCACGGCTACTGCAGCTTGGCTGGACTCCAGGCTCCAACTCCGAACTGAGACTCCAAGACTCCAGACTGCTGACTCGGACTCAACTCAACCCCGACCCCACTCAACTCCGAGCCCACTCCGAACGAACCCAAGACGGCCGACTCACTCAAACTCAACCCCGACCTCCACTTCAACTCCGCAGGCTCCACTCCGAATGAACTCAAACTGCGGGGTTTTCAGCCCGCTTTATTGGGTTCGGGGTTGGTGTTTGGTCTTCACCTCTGCAATCCTCACCCCGCTTGGCTCCGCCCCTTATTGTCATTCTGATTCCGATCTTGCCGTCAAACGTGGACAACGCGGATGTGGTAGAAATCACCGGCTTTCGTATCCAACGAGGGAGTCGTTGTGTTTGTCGGCGGAGAGCCGTTCGTCTGTGGATTGCCGTTGCTGGCGAAAAGATGCGCGGCGTTTGTTGAGATGAAGCGTGAGCGGAGACGTTGTTCGTTTGTTGATGAAGGTGGTGAGGAGATGCTGCGCGTTGTGCGAGGTAGGTGAGGAGATGTTGGCGGTTGTGGCGAAGTGAGTGAGGAGATGTTGGCCGGTGTTGGCGCGAAGGTGGTGAGGAGATGTTTAGCGTTGTGGCGAAGTGGTGAGGAGATGTTGGCGGTTGTGGCCGAAGGTTCGGTGAGAGCAGAGATGTTGGCGAGTTGTCGCGAAGGTAGGTGAGCGAGAATGTTGGCGGTTGTGGCGAAGTGGTGAGGAGATGTTGTGGTGTGTGCGAAGGTGGTGAGGCAGATGTTGGGGTTTGTGGCGAAGCGGATAGATGTGAGGAGATGTTGTTTAAAAAAAGAGTAGGAAAGAATAACACGAATCCTCAAAGCGCTTCACAGCCGGCTCACGAATAGATTCCCGTTAGACACTCGGTGGGGAAATCTAATCTGGACACAGACTTATCCGAACATAACTGATCTTCGGGCGCGGGAACCTGAATGCGTGTCCTCGTGAAATTTTCCACCAACCGTAACAATATTATATATAGAAAAAAAAAATCAATGACTTGGATCCAAATGAGGTGGCAACTTGACAATATTAAACCAAGTGCTAGTTTCATAAACGTTTAACTTACCTTTCACTGAAAGAAATGGGTCAGGTCTCGGGCTGCAACGTGAGCAGGATGTTTTGAAAGAGGAGGAACGCAGAAATCAAGGGAATTTATTACCACCCACTACCTCTGAAGGTGAAGAGCTTATGTTTTCACCCCTTTTTGTCTGTTGTGTACGCATATCTCAAGTTGCGCAAGATATTGATGAAATTTTGTGGACAGGTTGCGAGTGTGTGACAAGGACGAACTGATTAAGATTTTGAGTGAAGATCCGAATTCGGATCCGACTACTCGAATTGTTTAAAGTGATTCTTCATCATTGAGAGATAGGCGCCCAAAACGATATGTAGCATATCTTAAAAGTTGTGACGCGATTCGGCATGAAACTTGTGTGGACAGGTAGCTCGGGGTGTGTGACTAGGTTGCGAATTGCTTCAATTTTGGTGAAGATCGAATCTGGATCACGAGATAACAAGAATATTTAATTTTTAAATGATCTTCAAACATTGAGAAAATTGGGCCAATAAACGATTATATAGCCATGATACTCAAAAAATGCTATTTGGGCCCGATATTCTCATGAATTCAGGCCATGACGTGGGGAGGTATGCGCGCTCCACTGAGTTCCCTTTCTATTTTTTTTTTTGTTCTTTTTATTGAACTTCAGTCCTAAAAAAAGTGTTGAGAACCAGAAAGTGTAAATGTGAAGGGCTACTGAGAAAAAATAAGAGAGAACACCTGCAAACCTTCACTAAGCCTCTAAACAAGGAAAACCTCTACACAGGACACATCGTGCAGCTGGGTAACAGACACAGGTGGAAAATTAATTTCCCTACCCCCAATGGTGTTTTTTTTTAGAGATACCATCTTCGTAACTGGGTGGCCGTGACTCCAGTAAGGGAGCTCATCCCGCCTTTGTAAGGTGTTTGTTGTATCCTGCAGGGTTCACAGTCCACCCTCCCCAACGGGCCAAAGCCAGTTGAGAGCCGCATGTCGTTTTTCGTCTCCGACCATTCGGCAGGAAAGGGTTAATACTCTTCCCAGATGATGTAAACCCGAAGGCAACGAAGCGGTCCGTGAAGGATTCCAGGTGTTTGGGATTTTAATGCTCTCTGGTGCACTCTGAGCATCTACTGACCACATGTGGGAAGGAAAACAAATCACGTTTCCATGATAAAATCAGCTTTGTTGGAATTTTTATTGGTAATTTGAACCTGTGGTGCTGCGCTTAAGATCTTAGGGTTTCTTGAGTTTGAGCACATGTTTGTCATTGAATAACACCCGTGGGTTGACTCAGCCCGTCATCCTTCCAAGATCAGCCGAAATGAATACCAGTGCATTGATTAAATAGAGGGCACTGCTGCCCACCCCCCAAGGAAAATGATTGCACTCAGGCATCCACAGGCTTTGCCAAAACAAGAAAATAGCTTAGCTGTTTTAATTTTGACCTGATTGAGTGGAACTGTAGCTTTGTCAACTTAAAGGAAATATCAGTACTCAAGATCCTGTTCAACAATTACTCCGAATGATGCTCTTTACGTCTCGACCCTCGAGTGCTTGCCTGCAGGCGGGTGTGGCACAAAGATCAAGTGTGATAGGCAAATACCACGGATGGCGAGTGACACGCGGTTCACGGGTTGGCCCGATTTGTGTGTGAAAACCAGATAGAGCCGTCTTATTGATTTTGTATCGTCAAATCGAGCATTAGCCATGGAGATTGGAATCAATTTTAACAAGTGATTGTTCACCATTTTGACAAAGGGCCAAAAAATGATTGGCTCTACAGCACGATAATCTCAAAAAGTTTATGGACGAGTTCTGCCAAATTAGCAAAGTCGCGTGGAAGTCGGGAGATCAAGCGGGTTTCGATTTTGGTTTCAGGTCCGACAATCCAGATCCAGCCCATCAGTGGGATACCAAAACGTAAATGTTCAGCCGTGGAGGTGTTGCCCTCTTACCGAGTAGCGCTCCAGTTTAGCTTCGTTAACCCCGTTTGGCTTTCTCCCCTCCCCGATGCAGTCTCACTCTCATTCTGATTCTGTTGTTGGTGCTTTTCTCCCCTTGCCATTTGTTGTCCCTTGCATTGTTGTGCTTTCGCCACAACACCACACACTCTGTTTGACGCTTCAATACACACCGCGTCTGAGATCAGAATGTTTCACACCAATCAGCGGAAATCTCTGCTTTCACACCAAGCACATTTTAATCCACCAGATCACTCCTCCATCGCATGATTGTTCAAATCTCTGCCATCGCAATCAACACAGACCAGATCCTAGAGACGACGAATTTGTTTACATAAACAAAACTTCAAACAAAGTCTTCTTGTAGTCTTCAGATGGTGATGGACCGAACGAAAGTGTTTTGCCCAACTCAGTTTCATTCTGAAGTACATCAAACTCATTCACTTCACTTTGTTCACCTCTCTGATTGAATAAAAATGCAGGCAGTGTGTGTATGTATACAGTATATGTATATAAACAGTTATAGTATAGTGCATGTGTATGTTAGATGTGAACTAGCGGGGATCAGCTCACAACAGCCTGGTGTTGGCTCATTGTTAGGTGGCGGCTTGGGATCCTAGGGCCTGAGTTCAAGTTCCCGTTGGCCACTGAATTAATACACCAGGGGTTGACTCAGCCTGTCATCCTTCCTGAGGTCGGCGAAATGAGGCCAGTTCCAGTGTGTGTACTGGTTAGAGGAGCACTGCATCAGCCGACACAGTCGCGCTTCAAAAATGATAGCTACCCCGGCAGCTTAGGTGCCATACGACCACCACCACCAGCTCACAACGCTCGCCTCTCCACTCGTCGTGTTCGCAGAGATTAAGTCACAGATTTGTTGTGTTGTCATGATTGACACCAATCACAATGCAAACATTTATTCTCCATAAATTTATCACACGCAAAATCAAAGATTTTTCGAGTATATTGGTTAGTCGATTTTGTTATTCTGTCTGTTTGTTTGTTTGTCGCCGACAGGTCACAATTCCAAACCGATCTTCATGAAACTTCACCAAGTCGAAGAGGTAGTCTCAACTGAGAGCTGATTGATTTTGAGGCCAAAGTCATCTTTGAGGTCAAATTCTGAAATCGTCATTTTTCATTCCGATTGACTTGAAATTGAATTGGGAAACAACTATTTTTGAGATCAAAGGTCAAAGGTCAAACTTATGAAATCATCAATTTTCAACTGAAAATTGTCAATTACATCCACTTGACTTCAAAGTTGAACAGGATTCGCATATTGCATCACTGAATAGGGAAACCAACTATTTTTGAGATCAAAAGGTCAAAGGTTAAACTTATAAAATAATCAATTTCAATCTGAAAAAAATAATCAATTTTCATCCGTTCACCTGAGCTTTGATGGAAGATTGTCAATTTTAATCCAAATGAAATGGATAATTTGATGTATCCATGGCAACCTTTGGAGAGGGTGGATTTACAAATATCGTGCTCTGCACGACGTCTTTTTCTTGTTTGTAATATTGGTTATATTATATTTTAGTTTTGATATAAAAAGTTCCCCAAGTGGTCGAAAATAGTCAAGGGTCGAAGCTGTCTAATCTGTCTGAAGGGTATAAGGGGTCTAATGAATTAAGTCAAAGGGGTGTAAAGGGGCTTACGGTCTTTTTGGTTCTCAGGGTTCTTTATGGTCCTCGGGTCTTTTTGAGTCCTTTGGATCTTTAGGGGTCTTAACATTCAAACAGGACGTGATTAAGTGGCATATAGTGTTCACGGACTGACGGACGGCTTCACGGCTCCCACCGCCTCAGCATGCTTTTCGGTTTTTCATGGAGTACGGTTTACTCCTTATATCTTGGATGATACGGGAAAAAATGGCCACCCATTCAAATGTAGACACAACGATAGGCTTATAAACTACTACAGAGTGAACTCGTAAGCATTTAAAACCCATACTTTTTTATACATATAGATGCGTGTATTTTAATCTCATAGTACGGTCCTCTCGTTAAGGTGAGAGCTGTAACAGCCGTTCCTTTTCCTATATATTTTATACAAGGAAATATCACCATCGCTTGTAAAATGGGGATACTAAAGGGGGAGATGGAGATGGAGAAGTGTGAGTTGAGAGGAAGGAAGGCAGATAGTGCGGTGGAGCGTTCATTACATTCATACTGTCTCATTCAAAAATGACACACACACACCACACACACTTGGCCAATATCGGCAATTTTTTTCCAAAAAAATTGGGAATCGGCAGTGGAGTCGGTGTGATTACTGACTCCTGTCCAAACTGTGATGTACAACCCAACACCTTGAGTAGCTTTTCACCGAAAAACAACGCTGCATTTATTTAGACGTTTAGGTATATATTCACAAACATTTATCTTTATAAACAGCTGCGTGTGACGGGTGAAAAAATTTTTTGCTCGTAACTTGGTAACTTAGAAACACGTTAATACGGCAAATGGGTCAGAAGTTTGGTGTTATTTCACGACAACTCGCTCAGGATGTCGGAGTACGAACCACTCGCTCTGAATGACGTGGTGCAGCAAAAGCATCTGCAGTGAGTGAATGATTTGCTCAGAATGACGTAGCGCAGTACTGCCACCGAGTGAAGGGCACTCGGCAAGTGGCTTAAGCACTCAAGCAAGCTTTCCAATTAAATGGTTGATAAGGAGCGGCTGGCCAGGTCTGTGGCTGCGTACCATACTAGGATCCTTTTAACTTTAAAAACCGGTCTTCACCGTGCATGAAACAGTTAAAGAAATAAAATGAATTCATTCAAATTATGACTTTATCCAAAAAAAGAGGTGCTGCTTATGCAGAACAACCCTGAAGACATCGCAAAGTTTAATTGCTCGTTAAATAAACATTGCAGATATTCCACCACGTTTCCTTCTCGTCTGTGAACGCGTCACGTGGTACATCGTTCGCTGTCCACGCAAACGTTATAACTTTATTTTAAAACATCCGTTTTTCACCAGAGTTGCTTCGATTCCTTGTAGGGCACCTCATGAAACCTCCGAAATATAGACACAGATCTGGCAGATGCTATGGATAAGCAGTCCTTTGGGGGACAGGATTGAGGTCAAACAGTGAATGCATTAAATCATATAGCTCAATGAAGCTGGTTAATTTTGGCACGTTCTTAAATTTTTTGTTCATTCAATATAATTCTCCAAAGAGGAGAAAAGATAAGTTTAAGTTTTGGAAATTTCACATTTTCTTGTGTAAATATGGAGGAGGGAACATAACCTTGCTTGCTTAAAGTAAATAGGTATATCGCTGCTTCGTTATAAGACTCGTTATTTCTTTAAATTATCAGATTTCACTCCTGACGGACACATTTAGTCCGGACGACATCATCCTCAAAACCGAAATAATATTTCGATGATATGCTTAATTATTCCGTGAGAGTAGATCGTGGAAAATCGTATCATATAATGCATGAAATCGCTCCAAGCTCCTAATTTGAAAAATATATAACTCACTGTGATGTATCGCCCTTCCTCGCGTTCTACACAAGTGCCGTGTGTGCATGCGTTGACACACAGGACCAGAAATTGAGCTGAGTGCTCTGAATCAAACTTTCGTGAAGTTGAGTGCATCGTGGTCGGTCTGCGTTTGTACTTCAGACATCACACGTGGCAACGAGGCAAAGAACTATTCGCGTCTCGATGGCGACTGTCCGCATTCTCCATGAATACTCCGATGGGAGGATTGGGTGATTTTGTCGAGAGGCTGGACCAGTATTTCGTGGCCAACAACATGGCGGCTGCTGGTGATGCCATCCGTCGTCATGCTGTGTTGTTGACTATGTGCAGGCAGAATGGACTCATCAAAACCTGCCGTCACCACGGCGACCTACCGACAAATCATATGAAGAACTCTGTGAGCTCGTCACATTACACTTCAGGCCGAAAGCTGGTCGAATCGAGATATAAGTTGTAGACACACACTCGCCAGGAAAATCAGGACATTTCCAGTTTTGTCACTGCTCTGCGCCATTTAGCAGAACTGTGTCAGTTTTGGTGCTGTGCTTGATGAGATGCTCCACTACTTTTTGTGAACAGAGTAAATCATGATGTCATCTTACGAAAACTCCTTGCTCAAAAGACGACCTTGACTGAGGAAAGCAGTAAAGATTGCACAGGTGTGTATGACAACTGCTGAAAACCTGAAGGAGATATCGTCAAAAAGCCAGAACTCTTCAAGTGCAGATACTGTCAATAAGATTGCTCAATCTTGAATATGGCTACACCTAAGCCAGTTGTGTGTTTGAAACCTGCTTCATCGGTAACGAGAGGCCCCAAAAATTGTGTTGCATGTGGTGCAAATCACATGGCTCACCAGTGCCGTTTCAAGCGTTACACATGTTACGCATGTGGCAAGATCGGACATCTTCAAAAGAGGTGTTCATGTGGATGATGGTGAGCATGTTGCTGGAGAAGAGTCATCACGCATGGTGAGGAGAAAAGATGTATACAATCCATGGCAGCACTGCTCCGATAACTGTTGCCCTTAAACTGAATGGCAAGCAGGTGTCAATGGAAGTGGACACAGGGGCGAGTCGGTGAATTATGAGCCAGGAGACATTTGACAAATTGTGGGACTGTGAAGCTGTGAAGCCCAAATTGAGTCCAGTGAAGGCCAAACTCGTACCTACACCAAGGAAATTGTTCCAGTGACAGGCAGCATAGATGCCAGTGTGTCTTATGAACTGCCTATGTGGTTGTACCATGCAATAGCCCTACACTACTCGGTCAGAACTGGCTTGAGAGCAGAAAGCTGAACTGGCATGAGATCAAAAGCCTGTCGAAAGTGGGGGCTTCTAGTTGTGTTCAAGTGCTGGATAAGTTTCCATCTCTGTTTGATCCAGGAATTGGTTCTCTCATGGGATGAAAGTTAAGATTCATCTGGGCTCGGAAGCAAAGCTCATCTACTGTAAAGCTAGCTCTGCCTCCCTACTTGGTTTGGAAAAGATCGAGTGTGAACTTGAGAGACTCTAGAGTGAGGGGTCATCTCTCCTGTGTGAGTTCAATGAATGGGCTAGTCCAATTGTTCCTATCCTAAAAGGTGATGGAACAGTGAGGATCTGCGGGGACTACAAGTGACGATAAATCGCCATTCCATGCAGGATCAGTATCCACTGCCAAAGTGGATGACTTATTTTCGACATTAGCTGGTGGAAAGTCATTCACCAAGTTGAATCTGATGTTTGCCGACATGACACAAGAAATGGATGAGGAGTCAAGGAAACTCAGATACATCAACACTCGCAAGGGCTGTTCATCTACAATCATCCTTTTGGAATGCATTCAGCAGCTGCCATCTTTCAGAGAAAATGGAGAGTGTATTGAAATCTGGCCAAAAAACTGTCGTGTTCCAGGATGACATCCTGGTCACGGGCTGTGACACTGTAGAACACCCGAGTAACTGGAAGAAAGTCCTGCGTTGTTTGGACAAAGTAGGACTCAGACTGAAACGTGAGAAACGTGTTTATGGCACCTGAAGTGGTTTTCATAGGCAAGAAGTCACTGCCGCTGGGATCATGCCGTGTGATTTCAAAGTCGAAGCAATCAAGAATGCACACAAACCAGAAAATGTGTCACAATTGCGTTCCTTTTTGGGTTTGCTCAACTATTTCGGCAGTTTGTTGCTGCTGGTGAGCACAGTGTTCGAACCCCTGCATCAGTTCCTTTGGATAGGGAAACTTGGGTTTGGGGTAAGGCCCATGATGATGCCTTCAATGAGGCTAAAGGTCTATTGTGTTCTAACATGTTGCTTGTTCGTTTATGATCCATGTAAGCATCTTGTATCGTCGTGTGATACCAGTGCATATGCGGTAGGCTGTGTGTTACAACAAGCCAATGAGTCGGGCAAGTTACAACCTGTTGCGTATGCTTCCAGAAGCTTGACGAAAGCTGAAAGAGCCAATGGTATGGTTAATAAAGAAGCATTAAGCTGTGTGTTTGGGTAACCAAGATGCATCAGTACTTGTTTGGTTGTAAAATTTCAGCTTGAAAATGCTCACAAACCACTCACTTTCTTGTTTTCAGAGAGCAAGGAAATCAACACCAAGCGTTATCACGTGTTCAGCGGTGGGTCTTGATTCTGTCTTGTTACAATTATACAATTCGTTACAGGACTGGAACTTGGAATTATGCTGATGCGTCGAATGCCGGTATCCAGCGATTCGTAGCTATGACGAACAGGCATTCTATAATATGAGTGAGGAAAGTAGAAAAAAAAACTTTATCGGAAGAAATCATTGCAGCCTTTCCAAGTCGAGTATGGTTGAACAGGCCAAATAAACATGGCGGCTTCAGACCCAGAGAGGTTACCCAGGAGACGCCTTAAAGAGGCCAAATAATGAGGTGGCCGAGGATGCCTCTTTGATAAAGGATATAATTAACTAAGGCTGTTTATCTTCAAATGGGTATTTAATTAACCCAAACACCCAATTTCACTCTTGCCTCTCTGGAGTTCCCCGAGTATGCATGCAGTTTCAGGCTGCTCGGTTTTTATGGTTTTGGATTTATGGAGGAGACACACTGACACACACAGACATTTATTAGTGTAGATATTTCAACAGATGTTTGGTACGACAGAACTTCAATATGGATACAAACAAACACGACATAATAGTGACCGAAGCTTTTCGTGCTGCACTCTTCAGGGTAAAAATCGCAGCAAGTGAAGGAGGAAGTGAAGGCGTGTGCTTTATACGCAGGTCTCAATAAGGTAGACTCTGATTGGTTCAACCGTAATGACGTCATGGTTATTCCGAACGCCCATTGGTCGGCTCATCATCTTCACCTCGAGCTCCCATTGGCTGGAGCAGAGTTCATTTGATGATTGACATTCGCAACCGCATCCTGGATAGAGGGGGGATGGGTTCCCCGAAGATCAATCATCGACGAACTATGCTCCAGCCAATGGAGCTCGAGGTGAAGAGATGAGCCCAGCAATGGGGGTTCGGATTAACCATGACGTCATTACGGTTGAACCAATCAGAGTCTACCTTATTGAGACTTGCGTATATAAGCACGCACCTTCACTTGCTGTGATTTTTACCCTGAAGAGTGCAGCACGAAAAGCTTCGGTCACTATTATGTCGTGTTTGTTTTATCCATAGTGTAGATATTGAATATATATATATATTATATATATATATATATATATATATTTATATTATATATTGTTACGAATCTACCCCCGCCAGCGTGCGAACGATGGCTTTTCACTAATAGCAGCCGCACGCCCACCGGACGAGCAATTCAGTCGTGACTTTCTGGAACAACGCCAGAAACCAGTCACGGTGCGGGTTCTTAACCCCACCATGCCTAGTCCTATTCTACCCGCGCACGACAGGGTCAATCGCCGAATATCGATATACCTAATATTCGCGCGGGTAACCTACGAGGGACCGTACCTCGGCGAAGGCCTGCTTGACACGAACCGCTTAAGCGGTTCGTTCCGTTCTGGATAACCGAGCGGGGTATTATCGCCAGACCTCGCCGGACCCGATTCTTTTATCGGTATTCAAAAACCAGCTACCATTCCGAAATGCAATATGGCGGTTCAATAGGGGAAAATGACACGACGAACGGGGTACATTTAAACAAGCACATTTATTTATAACACATGCACATATACAGCCATGCAGGTATGCAAAAACACGCATGCACGTATACAGAACAAAGGCAAAGCAAAAAGGCGCTACGACCGTCTATAAGCAATTATGTACAGTCACTTATACGGTTTTACTTACGGGACTCGGCGTCGCAACATTCATTCAAAGAAAAACAAGGAAAAGACCCCCTCACAGACAAGGGAGTCAGACTGGGCCTGTGGGCCTATATAACGTGGGGCTTTGGTGACCGAAAGGGCCCCACGAGACCGTTTGCAGGTTACCTGCACCCTCGTGGTGCCTTGATGGGGTGAGTGGCGACCTCCCGTCCCCACGGCAGCTAGCGTAGCCGCGGTTGAACTCGGGCCTTCCGCGTGGCAGGCGAGCTCTTCCGGCTCTCTCACACGAACGCCGCCGACAAAGCAGGCAAGGCTGCGCCTCCAACTCGCGTCTCCTTCGCGACGCCCGGACTCTCCACCGACTGCAAGCTCCAAGCTCCCGACTCCGACACGAGCCCAGACCTCCACACAGCTCCTTGGCTTCTTCAGACTCTCTGAACCCCGACAGACACTCTCCACCGACTCAGACCGACTTCCTCCAGACCCCCTCCAAACCAGTTGAACTGGCGCTCTGCGCGGCCTTTTATAGGGCTGGTGAGACGAGATCCGACCTCCCCTCCGACCCTTCTCGAAGAGCGGACGTTGCAGGAATCACCGACGCTCTTGATCCGAATGCGGGCGAAGCTTGCACGGAGCGGACGTTGTGGAAATCACCGACCCTGCACCTCTGACCTCTGACCTGCGCGGAGAGCGGACGCTGCACGGGCGAGAGAACCCTTGCCTCTGCCTGCAGCGATGCCGTTTGATCGGATCTCGCCGCTGCTGCGCAGAGATGGCGTCGTTCGAGACGAAGGTGAGGCGATGTTTGTGGTGTGTAGATATTGACGGTTGCTGGCGAAGTGGTGAGGATGGCGTGGTTTGTTGAGAGGCAGGTGTGGTTGTGGTGGTGGAAAGGCGTTGGTCTGAAGCGGTTGTTGAGAGCGATGTTGGTGGTGGTGGTTGTTGTGAAGTGGTTGATGAGACGGTGTGGTGGGAGTGGTTTGTGAAGCGGTTGTTGAGAGCGATGTTGGTGGTGGAGGTGGTTGTTGTGAAGCGGTGTTGAGAGAGATGTTGGTGGTGGAGGTGGTTGTCAAAAATAACGATAGTAAAGAATAACGGTTAACTCAAAGATCACAGCCCTGTCCACACGGATAATTTTCCATTAACAACGGTGGGGAAATCTAACTGAACACGGACTTATCGGCATAACTAACTAAGGACCTATATGGTGTTCTGCGAATTTCCACAGCCGTAACAATATATATATATTTGATATAAAATTAAATGATTCATAATATTATATATATTTATATATATATGTATATATATATATATATATATATATATATGTTGTTACAGTTCTAGGAACCGTATGCATACAACAATACAGGTGTCCCAAGTCAGTTATTCCATTAAGTATATGCGTGGACAGATCCCTTCCTTGTTTTAGTGGGAAAATTAAAGGAGTGCGTTGCGATGTTTTTTTTAGTTAGATTAATAAATCTTTATATCCCCACTCCATTTCATTGCAAAGGCAAATCCACGACAACCCACGGTACCCTCGCCTGCTTGCCCCTCCTCTCGCATGCTACTCACGCGTGGGCTGAACAACCGCATGTTCACCTACTCGCCTAACGGCGACTCGCAGTCCGAGGCAAAATTCTCTTTCAGGAGTTCCTTTTTGGCGAGTCCGCACGTGTGGAGGTGGCGGCTTTCCGGTATGGCCGAAACCCCGCCAGAAAGGGCGGACCCATGGAAGCCCCGTCCAATCAAGGCGGACAATGACATCAGTTTCACCAAGGCCCCTCCGCCTGAGGGAGATGGATAAATTACGACACCATCCTCAGGGTGGAGTGCTTGATGTGCTTGGAGTTCGGAGAGTTCGAGAAGTGCTGAGACAGTTCGTTCCTGTGCTGGAGTCTTAGTTCTTTGGGGTCTGGGAAAAGAAGCAAACTGCAATAGACGCTTGGAAGCCCGAATCCTGTCCCAGAGCAGGATCGTTTAAAGAAAGATCTGTGGAGATCCAAGGATCTCTGTGGGGTGCTTCGTTGAGTGAGAGACCCAAAGACTCAGCCTCATCGCAGGAGATACCCAATGATCCTGGCTGCCTTGATTCCACAAAAACACATGACTCCACACGTGCAGCTGTGGGCCGAGCTGCGCGACCATTGTCAGTGCCGCACCATGGAGCATCCCTTTCCCCGGAACTCAGGTACCGAGAACTGCGACCTCAACTCCCTACCTCCTGGCTACAAAAAGTCCTTTGCCTTCACTGGGTTTATTTTGTCCGAGTGTGTGGCGCCGTCCATTAAGTTAGAAATGTAAGTTATTCGAACCTGTAAATCTTGCCTGTATTATTCTCAAGACAAGTCTGCTCTGTGTTCTGCTTTATAAGTTGCTGTAAAAATTGTCACACTACAACTTTCTCTCTATCTCCCCTGCATCACATCCCCAATAAACCTGTTACCTGTACCACATAACTTTCCTCGCTTTATTGTAAACTAGCTGAAGTACCCGTAATACCCGGGAAATTTGCCCTATTTTCCTCACGCTAGTTAGACTGAGGCATTAGTTGTTATGGAGAAAATTAGGAAGGCTTTTTTATTCCTCAGATTTATGGAGGAAGGCTTAATGCTGCCGTTAATCCTCAGAAGAGGTCATAGTTGAAGGCGGCCTTGAGCCACTCAATGTTTCTAGCAGCAGTGGCAAACTGTCCTTG
>CM068955.1:58303422-58324352 GCA_035128595.1 Eptatretus atami
TTCCTCACGCTAGTTAGACTGAGGCATTATTGTATGGAGAAAATTAGGAAGGCTTCTTTTATTCCTCAGATTTATGGAGGAAGGCTTAATGCTGCCGTTAATCCTCAGAAGAGGTCATAGTTGAAGGCGGCCTTGAGCCACTCAATGTTTCTAGCGCAGTGGCAAACTGTCCTTGATGTCCTGCCAAAACCCGGACCTAGAAAGCTGGAACGCGAGTTTTGTGCTTCTCTCGCCCATCGGTGTGACTCTATTTGCAGTTAGGCGACGCTCTTTCTCTGCAGCCGACTCTGCTTGCCTGGCTCGTTCATGAGCAGATATTATATCAGCAGTAAGACGACTCTCTCTCTCTCTCTCTCTCTCTCTCTTCTCTCTTGCAGCTGACTCAGCTTGCCTGGTTTTCATGAGCAGATCTATCAGCAGTTAGCTGTTGCCGTGCACGTGCAGTTCGAGAATTCAAATACAGGAGAATGTGTATGTTTAAAAGTCAACGATACGAACATTTTGTATTTAAAACAACCCTAGCGTTTTAACCATGAAGCCTTTTGTTACGATTAATACGCTGGCGCACTATTCGAAAGCCATTTTATTTTTTAAATGGAAATTTTATTTTTTATTATAATTAATAATATATATTTTTTTTTTTATGGAAAGCCACTTAGCGCATCTTTGGAGCTGAATGTTAGGTCTATATGTGTGTAAAGTTTCATCAAGATGGTTCACTGGTCTAGGAGCTTATTGGTTACAAACAAAGAGAAGACAGCAGACAAACAGGGACTATCTCTCTCTATGTCCTGCCAAAACCCGGACCTAGAAAGCTGGAACGCGAGTTTTGTGCTTCTCTCGCCCATCGGTGTGACTCTATTTGCAGTTAGGCGACGCTCTTTCTCTGCAGCCGACTCTGCTTGCCTGGCTCGTTCATGAGCAGATATTATATCAGCAGTAAGGACAGTATACGTGGACCGTCTCATCTCTCTCTTCTCTCAAAGAATCATCTTCACGCGAACTCCTCGCTCTGGTCTCTCCTCTCGTCTATCTCAATTCATCTTCTCTCTTTCTCTCTGATCATCTTCTCTCGTCAATCGTCTGCTCATGCTCTCTCTCTCTCCTGCAGCTGACTCAGCTTGCCTGGCTCTTTCATGAGCAGATCTATCAGCAGTTAGCTGTTTGCTGGTGCTACGTTGCAGTTGAGAAGATTTCCAAATAACAGGAGAATGTGTATGTTTAAAAAGTCAACGAATACGAACATTTTGTATTTAAAACAACCCTAGCGTTTTTAACCATGAAGCCTTTTGTTACGATTAATACGCTGGCGCACTATTCGAAAGCCATTCAGGCTGAAAGTCGCGTGTCTTCGCGGCCTGCTCAAAAGGCCGTCTCTTCACAAAACCTTTTCATGTCTTCAGCTGCTGGAGGCCAACTCACCCCAAACCCGCAATGCAAAATGCCATCCCAAACAGCCATTTTGAAGCAGGGAGCCAGCTGCCCAATGCCAGTCTCTGGCCTCATGAAACAAAATGCAGGTATGAAACACAAAACGGTGCACGGGTGCACCATTGCAGTCCCCCGTGTGCGGCTGCCTCAGATGCAGTCCCTGCCAGAACACTGGAATGGCACTGTGCAAGCAAACGCAAAATGATGGGTGGATGGATGGATGGAAAACGCGGCGCACGGGCTGCTCAATCAGTCTCCGTGTGCGGCTGCCTGCAGGGCAGTCCCTGCACAGAATACGAATGGACACCGAACCAAGCAACACAATGGTCGGCGGCTGCCCGCAGGGCGCCCCCGCCAATTTGCGCCATGATCCTGCGCACTGGTAATGGATGGAATGGGCAATGCAACCAGACCTGGTAGCGCATGGCGCGTCAAGGCAGAGGCAGGCAGACAGCCATGCAAGGCCGAACAGGCCGCTGTAGCAAAAACAGGCCGGCATACGAGGCTGGCGGCCTCGGTCTCGTTCTGAGGTTTGGGAGGGAGTGGGGTGCCGGGCCGTTCTGAAGGCGGGCTCGCAATCTTACCCTTACGTCTCCCTCCCAACCGATCGCCTGTTGCCTGTCTCTGTCCATACCCACCCCTTTGTTTGAAAACAAATTTAGCCCCTCTCGATTTTTTTATTATTTTATTTTATTTTTTTGTTAATTCGTCTCCCTAACCCCTTTATTGTCTCTGTCCGGCCCTAACCTACCATGTCAGCCTGCCCTACTCACCAACCCCTATGTTCCCTTCCTGGAGGAATAAGGGAGAGCTAGTGTCCTGTCTTAGGCCCAATGAGCCTCAGAATCTGGCCTCCTCAGACTTCAGCTATCTTTTACCAAGGTGGGTTCAGCGGCCCACAACGACGCGAATGGTATAGGATGGTGCGGAGGGGTATACAACTTCCCTATCTACCCTAACATTTATTAACTTTTAACTACCCCCAGAGCTTTCCAAAAGCGCCCTGTCGCTTAAAACCAATTGGTTCTACCAACCAAGATTCCGTCGCCCTGTGTCGGTGTCCTCTCAATTTGGGCCTTGCCCTCAATTTTCCTTTTGCCCTCGCACGGCTCATTGCTGGGGCCGCGTGGCTCCCTTGCAGAACTACCCTCTGCCGATCTCCAACGTATGGCACCCCCGGGCCCTGCGACTGTCTCGACCTACCAGTCCCTTAAAATTGGGGAGTGCCCTCCCTGGCTACTCCCCCCGATGCTCACGTGGCAGGCGGCGCCCACGGCCCCTTCCCGGGTGCCCGTGCCACGACACTGCCCACATGGCTATTGGCGCCATGGGCCCCGCATCATGCGCGGCCACCCATGCCCACTACGCTATCCCGGCCCTCTTGGGCCTTAGGCCTACCGTGGCCGATAGCCTGTGGCCCGGGGTACCACTCAGCGATTACTCACCGTTCGCACCACGCTCCGAGCCCGTCAACAGGACTCCTGCACCCTCCAAAACGGATTTCGAGCCTACATTCCCACCAACAGCAAAAACGACCTCCATTTTGCTCAATTGACTAACCACTAACTCGCATTACTCTGACCCCGGGGTCCCCTTGTCGTGGGAAATCACTCCTCCCCCCAATCCACTCATCGCACCATGCATTACCACATCACTCCAGTACACTCAGGCCCGCTGTGCCCTCACTCACTCAACATGTTTCTTACATTTCCATTTCATCAACTGAACACTGCCAATTCCTCTTACTAAAATCCCCTAGCTACCTTGTGCTCCCTCGTCATCATCCTTTAAACTAGTAGTTACATTCCTTTTATCTATGTAGCTAAGCTACATCCCCACACACACTCACAGTCTGTCCGTGTCTCCAAAAATCCTTTTTCCCATTCTAAATCTAAACTGACGTTCCACTAAACTAACCATTCCACGGGCCCCGTGAGGACTTGTCCCTGCCCCAGGAGAAGCCGGTCTAACTAAACTAACCCTTACCCCCTAACGAGTCTGTTTTCCTCCTGTGCCCGAGGAAAGGGGGTCTTTCCACCCCTGCCCAGGGAAATCCCTGTTTACCCGAAGTGGCGAGGCTGCTTTTTTTTTTTTTCCTTTTCCTGCGCACCAGCGCGGCAATTCACAACCGCCGCTCTTTCCCCGTGACGTCATGGCAGCTGTTTGCGCCTGTCGCGCACCTCGTCTCTTCTCGGACGAGTAACATCCGGCAGGGATTCCCCTTCCTGACCAAGATTCCAAACTATGAGCCACGACGCACCTGCGCATCCCAAGCAAGCCTCGCGTTTGAGGGGTTCCCCACGCAGCACCGGGCTCTGCTCGTCCGTAACCCGCGCCGCGGAATCCCCGATACCGTCATTCGCACCCCGAACCTGCGCGATTTCTCCGCAGCCGGGGTACGCGCTAAACGCATTCAGGTAAACCGCTCGCACACTCTGCAAACAGAATCGTGCGGCGCAGGCTACATGGAGCTTACACACACCTCGCCTGGAGAACCCATATCCGATCAAAATTCACAATCCCAGCCTACCTTCTGTTCCGTCTGGGGATCGGCTTACATCCACCGCGGAGGGGCGTTTTCGCGACCGGATTTCATTCGCGCAGGCGCCGCATGTGCGCTCGTGCGAAGCACAGCACGGACCCCCGCGCGCGCTGCGTGGCAAATCCGGCACTGGTCCTCGGAAATGCTACGGCGCTACTCGGCCTTGCCCTCGTCTGGCGCCGTCTTCGTCGCCATTTCACACCCCGCACTTCCACGTGCCATACGCTCACACACTTACCATGACACTCGGACAAGCGGTGTTGCGTGTTCTTCGCCATACAACCGCCATCTCCCTCTCATTACCGCGACCTCACACCGCGGTTCTCTCACACACGCTGTTTCTCTCATTACATGCCATTTCACTCACGCTTTTTCACCACACTCGGTAAAACACCACCACCGGACAATTGCAATGCGGGATTTCGCGCACCACCAAGGGGTCCCGGGGCCTCCATACCCCCCAAGCTTCGCGTGTACCCGTCCCACAGCACTCGGCCCCTCATCACTTCTTCGGCACGGACCGGACTCAACCTCACGCGATCCGCCTCAAGGGGGCATCATTCCCTCCCCCGTTCCTGAAGAAGGTATGCCTCGCTGCTTGCCACCGGTCACGACATTCCCCAAGCCCCCCCTCATTGTCCCTCGCTAACTCCATGTGTGTGTATCGTCTTCAGTTTCATTTAATCCACCCTCATCTCCCGTGTCTCTTGTTTCCTACTATTTGCGTTTCTGTTCACCTCTTTGGTTTCCTTCGTCTCCATTATTATTCTGGCCGTCGTCTCTATTATATTTCCTCTACCTCTCTGCGTTCCTTTACATTTTATTTCTGTTGTACTCTTCGTGTCTATTAGTTTCTGTCCTGGATCTTTATCGTCTCATGTTTTCCTCCTTCGTTTTATTTAATTCATTCTCGGCTCGATCTATCTCCCTCGTCTCTGGCAATACTTCTATTTCCTTCGTCGGTCTCCCTTTTGCTGTCTCGTTAATCCTCACTCAGTTCATTACCTCCCGTTTCTTGCTTTATTATCTCCCTGCGTTCTACGCGCCTCCGTACACTCTCAGTCACCCCATTAATTTTTCCCTCTCTGTCACCGTCACTTCTCCGTCACCTTTACGAGTCTCCCCCAACACGTCTCCCGAATTATTGTGTTCGGCGTCTCTCCTCATGACCTCGCCCGTTTTATCGCGGGCCGAACACAATTCACACTCCCCCCCAGCTCATTCGCTCCAACACGTGGCCCGCCGTTTTGAGCTGACGTGTTCGCATTCGCTGCGCCGCAATTGCCAACGTTTGCCTTTTGCCAAGCCTGGAGATTCAGCCCCATGCCGCTGCATCTCACCCCTCATTTCTCATGTCTTTTTCATTGCTGCGCATTTGCATCCATTTTGTTTTTTATTTCTTTCCTTCATTTCGTCTTTTTTTGCTGTAAATCGACCCCGCAGATCCCGCGTGTTTGCATCCATTTTGTTTCCCATGCCATTCCATTTTGCCTCCATTTCAATCTCATCGCTTGCATTCATCAGCATCAACTGTGCGATGCCCGATGGCTCTAGCAGGACCGATCCGCCAATTAATCGGTCGCGGTTTTCGCTGGACCGGAGGGGATTTGACGCGGAGGTGGGGGTGTCAAAGCGCCTCCGCCCCGGCCCATTTCGAGCTCTGCGTTTATTTTGTGGGGAAAGTTCAACCTGATGCGGTGCTTTTGGCGAGCCATAGATTCTTCATTTCCAAATCTATATCCAATTATAATCCCTCCTGGCCCCCGCTCGCCTTGAGCTGCCATTTGCGTACCGGTAATAAAAAATTCCTACGCTCGGAATGTGATGGAAACCGGAGGCGTCGCACTCGGCACACCCTTGAATCCGGTTCCCATTGATTTAGTTTGGAGGAAGGGAGAGTTTGCTGTCCCACTCCTTGACACCAATGTTGTGGATTCTCACCACTCCGGCGTGCGGGCGACCGCTTTAGCTAATTGCCGGCGCACCCCACGACCGTGGCAATTACAGTTCGCAGCTTTCGAGTAACGCCGAAAAATCTAGCTATGGGGGATGTTTTTAACCACACCATAATCAGCCACTCTTCTGTCCACGCGCGACAGGTTGCATCGCGGAATTGTCGCTTTACCTAATTATTCGCGCAGACAGAAATGCTGGGGATTTACAACCTCGACGGGACCCATACGGACACGAGCCGCTTTAAAGCAGCTCGCGCCCATTCTGCGATGGCTGAGCGTTTATTATCGCCAAGCCCCCCGGACTCGTATTATCTTATCGGCTATGTAAAAACCAGCTATATTCCCGACGGCAATTACGGCAGCTCAATGGAGGAAGGACGCAACGAGCAGGTGAATATTCAAACAATGACATTTTATTCTATACATGCACATATGCAAGCAATGGGGGGTAAGGGACAAGATACGAAGCAAGAAAAAAACCTACAGCCATTGTCTATTATATTCTGACATGCACTTAACACAATTCTACTTTATCGGACAAGGCGCCACAGACTCCATGCAAAAAACCCCAGGAAAGGAAAAAGAGAACAGGAGCCCTCGGCCTTTATGTTCCGCGGAGCTGCTGAAAGAAACGAAGGAGCTCCGCGAGGACCGTGCAGGTTACCTGCCACCCTCATGGTGACCGCTGGGCCCTGGTTCGGCGACCCTCGGTCTGTGTCTCCTCGTCAACACGGCAGCTAGTGTAGCGGCGACTTTGTTGGTCTTAGGCCTTAGCCTGCGCCTGGTCGATCGGGCCTCGCCGACGAGCCTCAGAGGAGCGAACGGCCATTGCCTCTTTTAGAGTTGCATGCTCTCTATTAAGAGCCCGCTCACTCCTCAGCGCTCGCTCGCGACCGTCACCGGTGCCCGATCACCTCGGACCGTTATGCTGGCTGCGCGACTTCTCTCTCCGGTGCTTCCACCAACCACAATTCCTGCCACGGTACTGCAGCTTGGCTGGACTCCAGGCTCCAACTCCGAACTGAGACTCCAAGACTCCAGACTGCTGACTCGGACTCAACTCAACCCGCACCCCACTCAACTCCGAGCCACTCCGAACGAACTCCAGACTGCCGACTCGACTCAAACTCAACCCCGACCTCCACTCAACTCCGAGGCTCCACTCCGAATGAACTCAAACTGCGGGTTTCAGCCCGACCTTTATGTGGGTTCGGGGTTGGTGGTTTGGTCTTTCACTCTGATCCTTCACCCCGCTGGCTCCGCCCCTTTTGTCATTCTGATTCCGATCTTGCCGTCAAACGTGGACAACGCGGATGTGGTAGAAATCACCGGCTTTCGTTATCCAACGAGGGAGTCGTTGTGTTTGTCGGCGGACAGCCGTTCGTCTGTGGATTGCCGTTGCTGGCGAAAAGATGTGCGGCGTTTGTGGAGATGAAGCGTGAGCGGAGACGTTGTTCGTTGTTGATGAAGGTGGTGAGGAGAGTGTGCGGTTGTGGCGAGGTGTGAGGAGATGTTGGCGGTTGTGGCGAAGGTGAGTGAGGCAGATGTTAGGCGGTTTGGCGCGAAGGTGGTGAGAGATGTTAGCGTTGTGGCGAAGGTGGTGAGGAGATGTTGGCGGTTGTGGCCGAAGGTTGGTGAGGAGAGAGATGGTGGCGGTTGTGCGCGAAGGTGGTAGCAGATGTTGGCGGTTGTGGCGAAGTGGTGAGGAGATGTTGGTAGGTTGTGTGCGAAGGTGGTGAGAGAGATGTTGGCGTTGTGGCGAAGGTGGACTGATGTGAGGAGATGTTGTTTAAAATAAAGATCTAGGAAAGAATAAACACGATCCTCAAAGCGTTCACAGCCGGTCACGAATAATTTCCCGTTAGACACTCGTGGGGAAATCTAATCTGGACACAGACTTATCGAACATAACTGAGTCTTCGGGGGGAACCTGAATGCGTGTCCTCGTGAATTTCCACAACCGTAACAATATTATATATAGAAAAAAAAAAATCAATGACTTTGGATCCAAAAATGAGGTGGCAACTGACATATTAACCAAGTGCTAGTTTCATAACGTTAACTTAACTCACTGAAAGAATTGCGGTTCAGGTCTCGGGCTGCAACGGTGAGCAGGATGTTTTGAAAGAGGAGGAACGCAGAAATCAAGGGGAATTTATTACACCCACTACCTCTGAAAGGTGAAGGAGCTTATGTTTTTCACCCCTTTTTGTCTGTTTGTGTACAGCATATCTCAAGTTGCCAAGATTTGATGAAATTTTGTGGACAGGTTGCGAGTGTGTGACAAGGACGAACTGATTAAGATTTTGGTGAAGATCCGAATTCGGATTCCCGACTACTCGAATGTTTAAAGTGTTCTTCATCATTGAGAGATTAGGGCCAAAACGATATGTAGCATATCTTAAAAGTGTGACGCGATTCGGATGAAACTTGGTTGGACAGTAGATCTCGGGGTGGTGTGGACTAGTTGCGAATTGCCTTCAATTTTTGGCTGAAGATTCGAATCTGGATCCGAATACAAGAATTATATTAATTTTTAAACGTGCATCTTCAAAACATTGAGAAAATTGGGCCAATAAACGATATATATAGCCATGATATTCTCAAAAAATGCTTTTGGGCAACCGATATTTCTCATGATTCAGGCATGACGTGGGGGAGGTATCGCGCTCCACTGAGTTCCCTTTCTATTTTTTTTTTTCGTTCTGTTTTATTGAACTTCAGTCCTAAAAACACACGGTTGAGAACCAGAAAGTGTAAATGTGAAGGCTACGAGAAAAAATAAAGGAAACACCTTGCAAACCTTCACTAAGCCCCTGAAACAAGGAAAACCTCTACACAGGACCATCGTGCAGCTGGGTAACTAGACCACAGGGTGCGAAAATTAAATTTCCCTACCCCCAATGGCGTGTTTTTTTTTAGAGATTACCAATCTTCGTACTGGGTGGCCGTTGACTCCAGTAAGGGAGCTCATCCCGCTCTTTGTAAGTGTTGTGTTGTATCCGCAGGGTTCACAGGTCACCCTCCCCAACGGGCCAAGCCAGTTGAGAGCCGCATGTCGGTTTCGTCTCCGACCATTCGGCAGGAAAAGGGTAATACTCTCCCAGATGATGTAAACCCGAAGGCAACGAAGGGTCCCGTGAAGGATTCCAGGTGTTTGGGATTTTAGATGCTCTCTGGTGCACTCTGAGATCTACTGACCACATGTGCGGACGAAAAAACAAATCACCGTTTCCAATGATAAAATCAGCTTTGTTGGAATTTTTATTGGTAATTTGAACTGTGCGTGCTGCGCTTAAGATCTTAGGGTTCTTGAAGTTGAGCACATGTTTGTCATTGAATAACACCCGGTGGGTTGACTCCAGCCCGTCATCTTCCAAGATCAGCCGAAATGATACCAGTGCATTGATTATAATAGAGGGCCACTGCTGCCAACCCAGAAAATGATTGCACTCAGGCATCCACAGGCTTGCCCACAAGAAAATAGCTTAGCTGTTTTAATTTTGACCTGATTGAGATGGAACCTGTAGCTTGTCCAACTTAAAGGAAATATCAAGTTACTCAAGAATCCTGTTCAACAATTACTCCGAATGATGCTCTTTACTGTCTCGACCCGTCGAGTGCTTGCCTGCCAGGCGGGTGTGGCACAAAGATCAAGTGTGATAGGCAAATACCACGGATGGCGAGGTGACACGCGAGTTCACGGGGTTGGCCCGATTTGTGTGTGAAAACCAGTAGAGCCGTCTTATTGATTTTGTATCGTCAATCGAGCATTAGCATGAAGATTGGAATCAATTTAACAAGTGATTGTTCACCATTTTGACAAAGGCCAAAAATGATTGGCTCTACAGCACGATATCTCAAAAAGTTATGGACGAGTTCTGCCAAATTAGCAAAGTCGCGTGGAAGTCGGGGACAAGCGGGTTCGATTTTGGTTTCAGGTCCGACATCCAGATCCAGCCCATCAGTGGGATACCAAAACGTAAAGTTCAGCCTGGAGGTGTGTGCCCTCTTACCGAGTATAGCGCTCAGTTTAGCTTCGTTAACCCCGTTTGGCTTCTCCCCTCCCCGATGCAGTCTCCACTCTCATTCTCATTCTGTGTTGGTGCTTTTCTCCCCTTGCCATTTGTTGTCCCTTGCATTGTTGTGCTTTCGCACAACACCACACACTCTGTTGACGCTTCAATACACACGGTCTGAGATCAGAATGTTCACACCAATCAGCGGAAATCTCTGCTTTCACACAAGCACATTTTAATCCACCAGATCACTCCTCCATCGCATGATTGTTCAAAATCTCTGCCATCGCAATCAAGTCACAGACCAGATCCTAGAGACGACGAATGTGTTTACATAAACAAACTTCCAAACAAAGTCTTCTTGTAGTTTCAGATTGGTGATGGACGAACGAAGTGTTTTTCCCAAACTCATTTTCATTCTGAAGTACATTCAACTCATTCACTTCACTTTTTCACCTCTCTGATTGAATAAAAATGCAGGCAGTGTGTGTATGTACAGTATATGTATATAAACAGTATATAGTATATGTGCATGTGTATGTTAGATGTGAACTAGCGGGGCGATCAGCTCACAACAGCCTGGTGTTGGCTCAGGGTTAGGTGGCGGCTTGGGATCCTAGGGCCTGAGTTCAAGTCCCGTTGGCCACTGAATTAATACACCAGGGGTTGACTCAGCCTGTCATCCTTCCGAGGTCGGCGAAATGAGGCCAGTTCCAGTGTGTGTACTGGTTAGAGGAGCACTGCATCAGCGACACAGTCGCGCTTCAAGAAATGATAGCTACCCCGGCAGCTTAGGTGCCATACGACCACCACACCAGCTCACAACGCTCGCCTCTCCACTCGTCGTGTTGCAGAGATTAAGTCACAGATTTGTTGTGTTGTCATGATTGACACCAATCACAATGCAAACATTTATTCTCCATAAATTTATCACACGCAAAATCAAAGATTTTTCGAGTATATTGGTTAGTCGATTTTGTTATTCTGTCTGTTGTTTGTTTGTCGCCGACAGGTCACAATTCCAAACCGATCTTCATGAAACTTCACCAAGTCGAAGAGGTAGTCTCAACTGAGAAGCTGATTTGATTTTGAGGCCAAAGGTCATCTTTGAGGTCAAATTCTGAAATCGTCATTTTTCATTCCGATTGACTTGAAATTGAATTGGGAAACAACTATTTTTGAGATCAAAAGGTCAAAGGTCAAACTTATGAAATCATCAATTTTCAACTGAAAATTGTCAATTTACATCACTTGACTTCAAAGTTGAACAGGATTCGCATATTGCATCACTGAATAGGGGAAACCAACTATTTTTTGAGATCAAAAGGTCAAAGGTTAAACTTATAAAATAATCAATTTCAATCTGAAAAAAATAATCAATTTTCATCCGTTCACCTGAGCTTTGATGGAAGATTGCAATTTTAATCCAAATGAAATGGATAATTTGATGTATCCATGGCAACCTTTGGAGAGGGTGGATTTACAAATATCGTGCTCTGCACGACGTCTTTTCTTGTTTGTAATATTGGTTATATTATATTTTATTTTTTGATATAAAAAGTTCCAAGTGGTCGAAATAGTCAAGGGTCGAAGCTGTCTAATCTGTCTGAAGGGTATAAGGGGTCTAATGGAATTAAGTCAAAGGGGTGTAAAGGGCTTACGGTCTTTTTGGTTCTCAGGGTTCTTTATGGTCCTCGGGTCTTTTTGAGTCCTTTGGATCTTTAGGGGTCTTAACATTCAAACAGGACGTGATTAAGTGCATATAGTGTTCACGGACTGACGGACGGCTTCACGGCTCCACCGCCTCAGCATGCTTTTCGGTTTTTCATGGAGTACGGTTGTACTCCTTATATCTTGGGATGATACGGGAAAAAATGGCCACCCATTCAAATGTAGACACAACGATAGGCTTATAAACTACTACAGAGTGAACTCGTAAGCATTTAAAACCCATACTTTTTTATACATATAGATGCGTGTATTTTAATCTCAATAGTACGGTCCTCTCGTTAAGGTGAGAGCTGTAACAGCCGTTCCTTTTCCTATATATTTTATACAAGGAAATATCACCATCGCTTGTAAAATGGGGATACTAAAGGGGGAGATGGAGATGGAGAAGTGTGAGTTGAGAGAAGGAAGGCAGATAGGTGCGGTGGAGCGTTCATTACATTCATACTGTCTCATTCAAAATGACACACACACACACACACACTTGGCCAATATCGGCAATTTTTTTCCAAAAAATTGGGAATCGGCAGGTTGGAGTCGGTGTGATTACTGACTCCTGTCCAAACTGTGTATACAACCCAAACACCTTGAGTAGCTTTTCACCGAAAAACAACGCTGCATTTATTTAGACGTTTAGTATATATTCACAAACATTTATCTTTATAAACAGCTGCGTGTGACGGGTGAAAAAATTTTTTGCTCGTAACTTGGTAACTTAGAAACACGTTAATACGGCAAATGGGTCAGAAGTTTGGTGTTATTTCACGACAACTCGCTCAGGATGTCGGAGTACGAACCACTCGCTCTGAATGACGTGGTGCAGCAAAAGCATCTGCAGTGAGTGAATGATTTGCTCAGAATGACGTAGCGCAGTACTGCCACCGAGTGAAGGGCACTCGGCAAGTGGCTTAAGCACTCAAGCAAGCTTTCCAATTAAATGGTTGATAAGGAGCGGCTGGCCAGGTCTGTGGCTGCGTACCATACTAGGATCCTTTTAACTTTAAAAACCGGTCTTCACCGTGCATGAAACAGTTAAAGAAATAAAATGAATTCATTCAAATTATGACTTTATCCAAAAAAAGAGGTGCTGCTTATGCAGAACAACCCTGAAGACATCGCAAAGTTTAATTGCTCGTTAAATAAACATTGCAGATATTCCACCACGTTTCCTTCTCGTCTGTGAACGCGTCACGTGGTACATCGTTCGCTGTCCACGCAAACGTTATAACTTTATTTTAAAACATCCGTTTTTCACCAGAGTTGCTTCGATTCCTTGTAGGGCACCTCATGAAACCTCCGAAATATAGACACAGATCTGGCAGATGCTATGGATAAGCAGTCCTTTGGGGGACAGGATTGAGGTCAAACAGTGAATGCATTAAATCATATAGCTCAATGAAGCTGGTTAATTTTGGCACGTTCTTAAATTTTTTGTTCATTCAATATAATTCTCCAAAGAGGAGAAAAGATAAGTTTAAGTTTTGGAAATTTCACATTTTCTTGTGTAAATATGGAGGAGGGAACATAACCTTGCTTGCTTAAAGTAAATAGGTATATCGCTGCTTCGTTATAAGACTCGTTATTTCTTTAAATTATCAGATTTCACTCCTGACGGACACATTTAGTCCGGACGACATCATCCTCAAAACCGAAATAATATTTCGATGATATGCTTAATTATTCCGTGAGAGTAGATCGTGGAAAATCGTATCATATAATGCATGAAATCGCTCCAAGCTCCTAATTTGAAAAATATATAACTCACTGTGATGTATCGCCCTTCCTCGCGTTCTACACAAGTGCCGTGTGTGCATGCGTTGACACACAGGACCAGAAATTGAGCTGAGTGCTCTGAATCAAACTTTCGTGAAGTTGAGTGCATCGTGGTCGGTCTGCGTTTGTACTTCAGACATCACACGTGGCAACGAGGCAAAGAACTATTCGCGTCTCGATGGCGACTGTCCGCATTCTCCATGAATACTCCGATGGGAGGATTGGGTGATTTTGTCGAGAGGCTGGACCAGTATTTCGTGGCCAACAACATGGCGGCTGCTGGTGATGCCATCCGTCGTCATGCTGTGTTGTTGACTATGTGCAGGCAGAATGGACTCATCAAAACCTGCCGTCACCACGGCGACCTACCGACAAATCATATGAAGAACTCTGTGAGCTCGTCACATTACACTTCAGGCCGAAAGCTGGTCGAATCGAGATATAAGTTGTAGACACACACTCGCCAGGAAAATCAGGACATTTCCAGTTTTGTCACTGCTCTGCGCCATTTAGCAGAACTGTGTCAGTTTTGGTGCTGTGCTTGATGAGATGCTCCACTACTTTTTGTGAACAGAGTAAATCATGATGTCATCTTACGAAAACTCCTTGCTCAAAAGACGACCTTGACTGAGGAAAGCAGTAAAGATTGCACAGGTGTGTATGACAACTGCTGAAAACCTGAAGGAGATATCGTCAAAAAGCCAGAACTCTTCAAGTGCAGATACTGTCAATAAGATTGCTCAATCTTGAATATGGCTACACCTAAGCCAGTTGTGTGTTTGAAACCTGCTTCATCGGTAACGAGAGGCCCCAAAAATTGTGTTGGCATGTGGTGCAAATCACATGGCTCACCAGTGCCGTTTCAAGCGTTACACATGTTACGCATGTGGCAAGATCGGACATCTTCAAAAGAGGTGTTCATGTGGATGATGGTGAGCATGTTGCTGGAGAAGAGTCATCACGCATGGTGAGGAGAAAAGATGTATACAATCCATGGCAGCACTGCTCCGATAACTGTTGCCCTTAAACTGAATGGCAAGCAGGTGTCAATGGAAGTGGACACAGGGGCGAGTCGGTGAATTATGAGCCAGGAGACATTTGACAAATTGTGGGACTGTGAAGCTGTGAAGCCCAAATTGAGTCCAGTGAAGGCCAAACTCGTACCTACACCAAGGAAATTGTTCCAGTGACAGGCAGCATAGATGCCAGTGTGTCTTATGAACTGCCTATGTGGTTGTACCATGCAATAGCCCTACACTACTCGGTCAGAACTGGCTTGAGAGCAGAAAGCTGAACTGGCATGAGATCAAAAGCCTGTCGAAAGTGGGGGCTTCTAGTTGTGTTCAAGTGCTGGATAAGTTTCCATCTCTGTTTGATCCAGGAATTGGTTCTCTCATGGGATGAAAGTTAAGATTCATCTGGGCTCGGAAGCAAAGCTCATCTACTGTAAAGCTAGCTCTGCCTCCCTACTTGGTTTGGAAAAGATCGAGTGTGAACTTGAGAGACTCTAGAGTGAGGGGTCATCTCTCCTGTGTGAGTTCAATGAATGGGCTAGTCCAATTGTTCCTATCCTAAAAGGTGATGGAACAGTGAGGATCTGCGGGGACTACAAGTGACGATAAATCGCCATTCCATGCAGGATCAGTATCCACTGCCAAAGTGGATGACTTATTTTCGACATTAGCTGGTGGAAAGTCATTCACCAAGTTGAATCTGATGTTTGCCGACATGACACAAGAAATGGATGAGGAGTCAAGGAAACTCAGATACATCAACACTCGCAAGGGCTGTTCATCTACAATCATCCTTTTGGAATGCATTCAGCAGCTGCCATCTTTCAGAGAAAATGGAGAGTGTATTGAAATCTGGCCAAAAAACTGTCGTGTTCCAGGATGACATCCTGGTCACGGGCTGTGACACTGTAGAACACCCGAGTAACTGGAAGAAAGTCCTGCGTTGTTTGGACAAAGTAGGACTCAGACTGAAACGTGAGAAACGTGTTTATGGCACCTGAAGTGGTTTTCATAGGCAAGAAGTCACTGCCGCTGGGATCATGCCGTGTGATTTCAAAGTCGAAGCAATCAAGAATGCACACAAACCAGAAAATGTGTCACAATTGCGTTCCTTTTTGGGTTTGCTCAACTATTTCGGCAGTTTGTTGCTGCTGGTGAGCACAGTGTTCGAACCCCTGCATCAGTTCCTTTGGATAGGGAAACTTGGGTTTGGGGTAAGGCCCATGATGATGCCTTCAATGAGGCTAAAGGTCTATTGTGTTCTAACATGTTGCTTGTTCGTTTATGATCCATGTAAGCATCTTGTATCGTCGTGTGATACCAGTGCATATGGGGTAGGCTGTGTGTTACAACAAGCCAATGAGTCGGGCAAGTTACAACCTGTTGCGTATGCTTCCAGAAGCTTGACGAAAGCTGAAAGAGCCAATGGTATGGTTAATAAAGAAGCATTAAGCTGTGTGTTTGGGTAACCAAGATGCATCAGTACTTGTTTGGTTGTAAAATTTCAGCTTGAAAATGCTCACAAACCACTCACTTTCTTGTTTTCAGAGAGCAAGGAAATCAACACCAATGCGTTATCACGTGTTCAGCGGTGGGTCTTGATTCTGTCTTGTTACAATTATACAATTCGTTACAGGACTGGAACTTGGAATTATGCTGATGCGTCGAATGCCGGTATCCAGCGATTCGTAGCTATGACGAACAGGCATTCTATAATATGAGTGAGGAAAGTAGAAAAAAAAACTTTATCGGAAGAAATCATTGCAGCCTTTCCAAGTCGAGTATGGTTGAACAGGCCAAATAAAATGGCGGCTTCAGACCCAGAGAGGTTACCCAGGAGACGCCTTAAAGAGGCCAAATAATGAGGTGGCCGAGGATGCCTCTTTGATAAAGGATATAATTAACTAAGGCTGTTTATCTTCAAATGGGTATTTAATTAACCCAAACACCCAATTTCACTCTTGCCTCTCTGGAGTTCCCCGAGTATGCATGCAGTTTCAGGCTGCTCGGTTTTTATGGTTTTGGATTTATGGAGGAGACACACTGACACACACAGACATTTATTAGTGTAGATATTTCAACAGATGTTTGGTACGACAGAACTTCAATATGGATACAAACAAACACGACATAATAGTGACCGAAGCTTTTCGTGCTGCACTCTTCAGGGTAAAAATCGCAGCAAGTGAAGGAGGAAGTGAAGGCGTGTGCTTTATACGCAGGTCTCAATAAGGTAGACTCTGATTGGTTCAACCGTAATGACGTCATGGTTATTCCGAACGCCCATTGGTCGGCTCATCATCTTCACCTCGAGCTCCCATTGGCTGGAGCAGAGTTCATTTGATGATTGACATTCGCAACCGCATCCTGGATAGAGGGGGGATGGGTTCCCCGAAGATCAATCATCGACGAACTATGCTCCAGCCAATGGAGCTCGAGGTGAAAGATGAGCCCAGCAATGGGGGTTCGGATTAACCATGACGTCATTACGGTTGAACCAATCAGAGTCTACCTTATTGAGACTTGCGTATATAAGCACGCACCTTCACTTGCTGTGATTTTTACCCTGAAGAGTGCAGCACGAAAAGCTTCGGTCACTATTATGTCGTGTTTGTTTTATCCATAGTGTAGATATTGAATATATATATATATATATATATATATATATATATATATATTTATATTATATATTGTTACGAATCTACCCCCGCCAGCGTGCGAACGATGGCTTTTCACTAATAGCAGCCGCACGCCCACCGGACGAGCAATTCAGTCGTGACTTTCTGGAACAACGCCAGAAACCAGTCACGGTGCGGGTTCTTAACCCCACCATGCCTAGTCCTATTCTACCCGCGCACGACAGGGTCAATCGCCGAATATCGATATACCTAATATTCGCGCGGGTAACCTACGAGGGACCGTACCTCGGCGAAGGCCTGCTTGACACGAACCGCTTAAGCGGTTCGTTCCGTTCTGGATAACCGAGCGGGGTATTATCGCCAGACCTCGCCGGACCCGATTCTTTTATCGGTATTCAAAAACCAGCTACCATTCCGAAATGCAATATGGCGGTTCAATAGGGGAAAATGACACGACGAACGGGGTACATTTAAACAAGCACATTTATTTATAACACATGCACATATACAGCCATGCAGGTATGCAAAAACACGCATGCACGTATACAGAACAAAGGCAAAGCAAAAAGGCGCTACGACCGTCTATAAGCAATTATGTACAGTCACTTATACGGTTTTACTTACGGGACTCGGCGTCGCAACATTCATTCAAAGAAAAACAAGGAAAAGACCCCCTCACAGACAAGGGAGTCAGACTGGGCCTGTGGGCCTATATAACGTGGGGCTTTGGTGACCGAAAGGGCCCCACGAGACCGTTTGCAGGTTACCTGCACCCTCGTGGTGCCTTGATGGGGTGAGTGGCGACCTCCCGTCCCCACGGCAGCTAGCGTAGCCGCGGTTGAACTCGGGCCTTCCGCGTGGCAGGCGAGCTCTTCCGGCTCTCTCACACGAACGCCGCCGACAAAGCAGGCAAGGCTGCGCCTCCAACTCGCGTCTCCTTCGCGACGCCCGGACTCTCCACCGACTGCAAGCTCCAAGCTCCCGACTCCGACACGAGCCCAGACCTCCACACAGCTCCTTGGCTTCTTCAGACTCTCTGAACCCCGACAGACACTCTCCACCGACTCAGACCGACTTCCTCCAGACCCCCTCCAAACCAGTTGAACTGGCGCTCTGCGCGGCCTTTTATAGGGCTGGTGAGACGAGATCCGACCTCCCCTCCGACCCTTCTCGAAGAGCGGACGTTGCAGGAATCACCGACGCTCTTGATCCGAATGCGGGCGAAGCTTGCACGGAGCGGACGTTGTGGAAATCACCGACCCTGCACCTCTGACCTCTGACCTGCGCGGAGAGCGGACGCTGCACGGGCGAGAGAACCCTTGCCTCTGCCTGCAGCGATGCCGTTTGATCGGATCTCGCCGCTGCTGCGCAGAGATGGCGTCGTTCGAGACGAAGGTGAGGCGATGTTTGTGGTGTGTAGATATTGACGGTTGCTGGCGAAGTGGTGAGGATGGCGTGGTTTGTTGAGAGGCAGGTGTGGTTGTGGTGGTGGAAAGGCGTTGGTCTGAAGCGGTTGTTGAGAGCGATGTTGGTGGTGGTGGTTGTTGTGAAGTGGTTGATGAGACGTGTGTGGTGGGAGTGGTTTGTGAAGCGGTTGTTGAGAGCGATGTTGGTGGTGGAGGTGGTTGTTGTGAAGCGGTGTTGAGAGAGATGTTGGTGGTGGAGGTGGTTGTCAAAAATAACGATAGTAAAGAATAACGGTTAACTCAAAGATCACAGCCCTGTCCACACGGATAATTTTCCATTAACAACGGTGGGGAAATCTAACTGAACACGGACTTATCGCATAACTAACTAAGGACCTATATGGTGTTCTGCGAATTTCCACAGCCGTAACAATATATATATATTTGATATAAAATTAAATGATTCATAATATTATATATATTTATATATATATGTATATATATATATATATATATATATATATGTTGTTACAGTTCTAGGAACCGTATGCATACAACAATACAGGTGTCCCAAGTCAGTTATTCCATTAAGTATATGCGTGGACAGATCCCTTCCTTGTGTTTAGTGGGAAAATTAAAGGAGTGCGTTGCGATGTTTTTTTTAGTTAGATTAATAAATCTTTATATCCCCACTCCATTTCATTGCAAAGGCAAATCCACGACAACCCACGGTACCCTCGCCTGCTTGCCCCTCCTCTCGCATGCTACTCACGCGTGGGCTGAACAACCGCATGTTCACCTACTCGCCTAACGGCGACTCGCAGTCCGAGGCAAAATTCTCTTTCAGGAGTTCCTTTTTGGCGAGTCCGCACGTGTGGAGGTGGCGGCTTTCCGGTATGGCCGAAACCCCGCCAGAAAGGGCGGACCCATGGAAGCCCCGTCCAATCAAGCGGACAATGACATCAGTTTCACCAAGGCCCCTCCGCCTGAGGGAGATGGATAAATTACGACACCATCCTCAGGGTGGAGTGCTTGATGTGCTTGGAGTTCGGAGAGTTCGAGAAGTGCTGAGACAGTTCGTTCCTGTGCTGGAGTCTTAGTTCTTTGGGGTCTGGGAAAAGAAGCAAACTGCAATAGACGCTTGGAAGCCCGAATCCTGTCCCAGAGCAGGATCGTTTAAAGAAAGATCTGTGGAGATCCAAGGATCTCTGTGGGGTGCTTCGTTGAGTGAGAGACCCAAAGACTCAGCCTCATCGCAGGAGTACCCAATGATCCTGGCTGCCTTGATTCCACAAAAACACATGACTCCACACGTGCAGCTGTGGGCCGAGCTGCGCGACCATTGTCAGTGCCGCACCATGGAGCATCCCTTTCCCCGGAACTCAGGTACCGAGAACTGCGACCTCAACTCCCTACCTCCTGGCTACAAAAAGTCCTTTGCCTTCACTGGGTTTATTTTGTCCGAGTGTGTGGCGCCGTCCATTAAGTTAGAAATGTAAGTTATTCGAACCTGTAAATCTTGCCTGTATTATTCTCAAGACAAGTCTGCTCTGTGTTCTGCTTTATAAGTTGCTGTAAAAATTGTCACACTACAACTTTCTCTCTATCTCCCCTGCATCACATCCCCAATAAACCTGTTACCTGTACCACATAACTTTCCTCGCTTTATTGTAAACTAGCTGAAGTACCCGTAATACCCGGGAAATTTGCCCTATTTTCCTCACGCTAGTTAGACTGAGGCATTAGTTGTTATGGAGAAAATTAGGAAGGCTTTTTTATTCCTCAGATTTATGGAGGAAGGCTTAATGCTGCCGTTAATCCTCAGAAGAGGTCATAGTTGAAGGCGGCCTTGAGCCACTCAATGTTTCTAGCAGCAGTGGCAAACTGTCCTTGATGTCCTGCCAAAACCCGGACCTAGAAAGCTGGAACGCGAGTTTTGTGCTTCTCTCGCCATCGGTGTGACTCTATTTGCAGTTAGGCGACGCTCTTCTCTGCCAGCCGACTCTGCTTGCCTGGCTCGTTCATGAGCAGATATTATATCAGCAGTAAGACGACTCTCTCTCTCTCTCTCTCTCTCTCTCTCTCTCTCTGCAGCTGACTCAGCTTGCCTGGCTCTTTCATGAGCAGATCTATCAGCAGTTAGCTGTTGCCGTGCACGTGCAGTTCGAGAATTCAAATAACAGGAGAATGTGTATGTTTAAAAGTCAACGAATACGAACATTTTGTATTTAAAACAACCCTAGCGTTTTTAACCATGAAGCCTTTTGTTACGATAATACGCTGGCGCACTATTCGAAAGCCATTTTATTTTTTAAAATGAATTTTTATTTTTTATTATATTAATAATATATATTTTTCATTTTTATGGAAAGCCACTTAGCGCATCCTGGAGCTGAATGTTAGGTCTAATGTGTGTAAAGTTTC
>CM068955.1:58324603-58346519 GCA_035128595.1 Eptatretus atami
GTATTGGCATCCACGGTCGGTTAAGCGACCCGCCGCCTCACGAAATTATCCGTGAGCGACGGCCTACAATTCCGGGAGTCTGGTGGGAGGCGACGTAACTTCCCTCACCTAGCGGTCGCTCTCACCACCGGACCCCGGCCCACAACAATATATATGTAAATGAAAAAATGAAATGAAAAAAATGAAAAGGAATAAATGAAAAAAAAATGCAGGTGAGTGACCCAAGAAAATGGGAAAGGAATGTTCATTATTGCTTACAATGTGTAAACATACCCCCACTAGTATATCTATACTAGCGATACCCGTGCACATGCACGGGATAGCAGTACAACATCGCTGGTCGCAGACGACAGACCGTACACGGGGAATGACAAAAATACGCATTGTGCAAAACGCAAGTGGTACTATGGAACGCCAAGACTTCCCAAACATTGTCGGCATGTCCGCAAAGTGCCACAGCAATTTCATAGGGATCGTGTGACGGCGAGCCGAGTTTTTAGTGTGCAAGCTTGGTATTATAGAGATATAGTGTAACGGAAATGGCCCTTATTGGACTACTAAATATAGGATTAGCTCAGATCCCCCATTGAATGCATGTATAGATAGGTTGTTTGGTAAAATGGACGTTATATGTGTGTCGGGAGGTGTAAGAGGCTGTTTATTGTTTGTGTGGTGGTGGAACGAGGGCTCCCTCTTCTTCTTCCCCATCACGGACGATAGGCCCCGCCCAGTCGGCTGAGAGGGTGTGGCCAAAAAGAGGAAGTGACGCAAAGGGGAGGAGTTTGTCGGCTTCGCCGGGAGAGGCGGGCTCGTGTGTCGAAGGAGCAAACGAAAAAGAGACTGTGGTGAAACTGTGAGCGCCGTGGTGGCGCCGATCGGCTGTACACGGGGCAGCTGTGTCTGTTTTTCGTGAGGAACGAGCCGAAAGAAAGGCAGGGAAGGCAACAGAGAAACGACGAGTACACTCGTCGTTTCTCTGTTGCCTTCCCTGCCTTTCTTTCGGCTCGTTCTCAGAAAAACAGACACAGCTGCCCCGTGTACAGCCGATCGGCGCCACCACGGCGCTCACAGTTTCACCACAGTCTCTTTTTCGTTTGCTCCTTCGACACACGAGCCGCCTCTCCCGGCGAAGCCGACAACCTCTCCCTTTGCGTCACTTCCTCTTTTTGGCACACCCCTCTCAGCCGACTGGGCGGGGCCTATCGTCCGTGATGGGGAAGAAGAAGAGGGAGCCCTCGTTCCACCACCCAACAAACAATAAACAGCCTCTTACACCTCCCGACATACATATAACGTCCATTTTACCAAACAACCTATCTATACATGCATTCAATGGGGGACTGAGCTAATCCTATATTTAGTAGTCCAATAAGGGCCATTTCCGTTACACTATATTCTTATAATACCAAGCTTGCACACTAAAAACTCGGCTCGCCGTCACACGATCCCTATGAAATTGCTGTGGCACTTTGCGGACATGCGACAATGTTTGGGAAGTCTTGGCGTTCCATAGTACCACTTGCGTTTTGCACAATGCGTATTTTTGTCATTCCCCCGTGTACGGTCTGTCGTCTGCTACCAGCGATGTTGTACTGCTATCGCGTGCATGTGCACGGGTATCGCTAGTATAGATATACTAGTGGGGTATGTTTACACATTGTAAGCAATAATGAACATTCCTTTCCCATTTTCTTGGGTCACTCACCTGCATTTTTTTTTTTCATTTATTCCTTTTCATTTTTTTCAATTTCATTTTTTTCATTTACATATATATTGTTGTGGGCGCGGGTCCGGTGGTGAGAGCGACCGCTAGGTGAGGGAAAGTTACGTCGCCTCCCACCAGACTCCCGGAAATTGTAGGGCCGTCGCTCACGGATAATTTCGTGAGGCGGCGGGTCGTTAACCGACCGGGATGCCAATACCTCTACCGCGTAGCGTAGGGTCTTTTGTCTAGAACCAATTTACCTAATTACCATGCTGTGTCGTCTACCGGGGAACCCGCCTCGGTACGTCTTGCCCGAACCGGATCACTCTTCCAACTACCAACTACCTTTCCGGTTCGGATGCAGCCGAGCGGACCCGCCAAGACGTACCGGCTAGGATGAACAGTTATCGGGATAAAGACCCGGCTTAAAACTCAGATTCGAACCATGCTGGACCAATGAAGGAAAAGACGAAAACGAACTGGAACATTTCTAATAATAATTTATCTACTATATAAATGGCAGTCCTTCTGTTTGTCTGTCTGTCTGTCTCTTTGTTTGTAACAATAAGCTCCTAGACCAGTGAACCGATCTTGATGAAACTTTACACACATTAGACCTAACATTCAGCTCCAGGATGCGCTAAGTGGCTTTCCATAAAAATGAAAAAATATATATTATTATATATATAAAAAATAAAAATTTCATTTTAAAAAATAAAATGGCTTTCGAATAGTGCGCCAGCGTATTATCGTAACAAAAGGCTTTCATGGTTAAAAACGCTAGGGTTGTTTTAAATACAAAATGTTCGTATTGTTGCACTTTTTAAACATACACATTCTCCTGTTATTTGAATTCTCGAACTGCACGTGCACGGCAACAGCTAACTGCTGATAGATCTGCTCATGAAAGAGCAGGCAAGCTGAGTCAGCTGCAGAGAGAGAGAGAGAGAGAGAGAGAGAGAGAGAGAGTCGTCTTACTGCTGATATAATATCTGCTCATGAACGAGCCAGGCAAGCAGAGTCGGCATGGCAGAGAAGAGCGTCGCCTAACTGCAAATAGAGTCACACCGATGGCGAAGAGAAGCACAAAACTCGCGTTCCAGCTTTCTAGGTCCGGGTTTTGGCCAGGACATCAAGGACAGTTTGCCACTGCTGCTAGAAACATTGAGTGGCTCAAGGCGCCTTCAACTATGACCTCTTCTGAGGATTACGGCAGCATTAAGCCTTCCTCGCATAAATCTGAGGAATAAAAAGCCTTCCTAATTTTCTCCATATCAACTAATGCCTCAGTCTAACTAGCGTGAGGAAAATAGGGCAAATTTCCCGGGTATTACCGGGTACTTCAGCTAGTTTACAATAAAGCGAGGAAAGTTATGTGTACAGGTAAACAGGTTTATTGGGGATGTGATGCAGGGGAGATGAGAGAAAGTTGTAGTGTGACAATTTTTACAGCAACTTATAAAGCAGAACACAGAGCAGACTTGTCTTGAGAATAATACAGGCAAGATTTACAAGGTTCGAATAACTTACATTTCTAACTTAATGGACGGCGCCACACACTCGGACAAAATAAACCCAGTGAGGCAAAGGACTTTTTGTAGCCAGGAGGTAGGGAGTTGAGGTCGCAGTTCTCGTACCTGAGTTCCGGGGAAAGGGATGCTCCATGGTGCGGCACTGACATGGTCGCGCAGCTCGGCCCACAGCTGCACGTGTGGAGTTCATGTGTTTTTGTGGAATCAAGGCAGCCAGGATCAATTGGGTCTCCTGCGATGAGGCTGAGTCTTTTGGGTCTCTCACTCAAGAAGACCCCACAGAGATCCTTGGATCTCCACAGATCTTCTTTAAACGATCCTGCTCTGGGACAGGATTCGGGCTTCCAAGCGTCTATTGCAGTTTTGCTTCTTTTCCAGACCCAAAGAACTAAGACTCCAGCACAGGAACGAACTGTCTCAGCACTTCTCGAACTCTCCGAACTCCAAGCACATCAAGCACTCCACCCTGAGGATGGTGTCGTAATTTATCCATCTCCCTCAGCGGAGGGGCCTTGGTGAAACTGATGTCATTGTCCGCTTGATTGGACGGGGCTTCCATGGGTCCGCCCTTTCTGGCGGGGTTTCCGGCCTACCGGAAAGCCGCCACCTCCACACGTGCGGACTCGCCAAAAAAGGAACTCCTGAAAGAGAGATTTTGCCTCGGACTGCGAGTCGCCGGTTAGGCGAGTAGGTGAACATGCGGGTTGTTCAGCCCACGCGTGAGTAGCATGCGAGAGGAGGGGCAAGCAGGCGAGGGTACCGTGGGTTGTCGTGGATTTGCCTTTGCAATGAAATGGAGTGGGGAATATAAAGATTTATTAATCTAACTAAAAAAAACATCGCAACGCACTCCTTTAATTTTCCCACTAAAACAAGGAAGGGATCTGTCCACGCATATACTTAATGGAATAACTGACTTGGGACACCTGTATGTTGTATGCATACGGTTCCTAGAACTGTAACAACATATAATATATATATATATATAATATATACATATATATATAAATATATATATATTATGAATCATTTAATTTTATATCAAATATATATATATTGTTACGGCTGTGGAAATTCGCAGAACACCATATAGGTCCTTAGTTAGTTATGCGATAAGTCCGGTTCAGTTAGATTTCCCCACCGTTGTTAATGGAAAATTATCCGTGTGGACAGGGCTGTGATCTTTGAGTTAACCGTTATTCTTTACTATCGTTATTTTTGACAACCACCTCCACCACCAACATCTCTCTCACACAACCGCTTCACAACAACCACCTCCACCACCAACATCGCTCTCAACAACCGCTTCACAAACCACCTCGCCCACCAACCGTCTCATCAACCACTTTCACAACAACCACACCACCAACATCGCTTCACAACCGCTTTCAGACCAAGCCTTTCCACCACCAAACCACACCTGCCTCTCAACAAACCACGCCATCCTCACACTTCGCCAGCAACCGTCAATATCTACACACCACAAACATCGCCTCACCTTCGTCTCGAACGACGCCATCTCTGCGCAGCAGCGGCGAGATCCGATCAAACGGCATCGCTGCAGGCAGAGGCAAGGGTTCTCTCCCCGTGCAGCGTCCGCTCTCCGCGCAGGTCAGAGGTCAGAGGTGCAGGGTCGGTGATTTCCACAACGGTCCGCTCCGTGCAAGCTTCGCCCGCAATTCGGATCAAGAGCGTCGGTGATTCCTGCAACGTCCGCTCTTCGAGAAGGGTCGGAGGGGAGGTCGGATCTTCGTCTCACCAGCCCTATAAAAGGCCGCGCAGAGCGCCAGTTCAACTGGTCTTGGAGGGGTCTGGAGGAAGTCGGTCTGAGTCGGTGGAGAGTGTCTGTCGGGGTTCAGAGAGTCTGAAGAAGCCAAGGAGCTGTGTGGAGGTCTGGGCTCGTGTCGGAGTCGGGAGCTTGGAGCTTGCAGTCGTGGAGAGTCCGGGCGTCGCGAAGGAGACGCGAGTTGGAGGCGCAGCCTTGCCTGCTTTGTCGGCGGCTTCGTTGTGAGAAGAGCCGGAAGAGCTCGCCTGCCACGCGGAAGGCCGAGTTCAACCGCGGCTACGCTAGCTGCCGTGGGGACGGGAGGTCGCCACTCACCCCATCAAGGCACCACGAGGGTGAGGTAACCTGAAACGGTCTCGTGGGGCCCTTTCGGTCACCAAAGCCCCACGTTATATAGGCCACAGGCCCAGTCTGACTCCCTTGTCTGTGAGGGGGTCTTTTCCTTGTTTTTCTTTGAATGAATGTTGCGACGCCGAGTCCCGTAAGTAAAAACCGTATAAGTGACTGTACATAATTGCTTATAGACGGTCGTAGCGCCTTTTTGCTTTGCCTTTGGTTCTGGTATACGTGCATGCGTGTTTTTGCATACCTGCATGGCTGTATATGTGCATGTGTTATAAAATAAATGTGCTTGTTTAAATGTACCCGTTCGTCGTGTCATTTTCCCTATTGAACCGCCATATTGCATTTCGGAATGGTAGCTGGTTTTTGAATACCGATAAAGAATCGGGTCGGCGAGGTCTGGCGATAATACCGCCGCTCGGTTATCCAGAACGGAACGAACCGCTAAGCGGTTCGTGTCAAGCAGGCCTTCGCCGAGGTACGGTCCCTCGTAGGTTACCCCGCGAATATTAGGTATATCGATATTCGCGATTGACCCTGTCGTGCGCGGGTAGAATAGGACTAGGCATGGTGGGGTTAAGAACCCGCCCGTGACTGGTTTCTGGCGTTGTTCCAGAAAGTCACGACTGAATTGCTCGTCCGGTGGCGTGCGGCTGCTATTAGTGAAAAGCCATCGTTCGCACGCTGGCGGGGGTAGATTCGTAACAATATATATATAAATATATATATATATATATATATATATTATACTATATATATATTCAATATCTACACTATGGATAAAACAAACACGACATAATAGTGACCGAAGCTTTTCGTGCTGCACTCTTCAGGGTAAAAATCACAGCAAGTGAAGGTGCGTGCTTATATACGCAAGTCTCAATAAGGTAGACTCTGATTGGTTCAACCGTAATGACGTCATGGTTATCCGACCCCCATTGCTGGGCTCATCTTTCACCTCGAGCTCCATTGGCTGGAGCATAGTTCGTCGATGATTGATCTTCGGGGAAACCCATCCCCCCTCTATCCAGGATGCGGTTGCGAATGTCAATCATCACAATGAACTCTGCTCCAGCCAATGGGAGCTCGAGGTGAAGATGATGAGCCGACCAATGGGCGTTCGAATAACCATGACGTCATTACGGTTGAACCAATCAGAGTCTACCTTATTGAGACCTGCGTATAAAGCACACGCCTTCACTTCCTCCTTCACTTGCTGCGATTTTTACCCTGAAGAGTGCAGCACGAAAAGCTTCGGTCACTATTATGTCGTGTTTGTTTGTATCCATATTGAAGTTCTGTCGTACCAAACATCTGTTGAAATATCTACACTAATAAATGTCTGTGTGTGTCAGTGTGTCTCCTCCATAAATCAAAACCATAAAACCGAGCAGCCTGAAACTGCATGCATACTCGGGAACTCCAGAGAGGCAAGAGTGAAATTGGGTGTTTGGGTTAATTAAATACCCATTTTGGAAGATAAACAGCCTTAGTTAATTATATCCTTTATCAAAGAGGCATCCTCGGCCACCTCATTTTTGGCCTCTTAAGGCGTCTCCTGGGTAACCTCTCTGGGTCTGAAGCCGCCATTTTATTTGGCCTGTTCAACCATACCTCGACTTGGAAAGGCTGCAATGATTTCTTCGATAAAGTTTTTTTTCTCACTTTCCTCACTCATATATAGATGCCTGTTCGTCATAGGCTACGAATCGCTGGATACCGGCATTCGACGCATCAGCATAATTCCAAGTTCCAGTCCTGTAACGAATTGTATAATTGTACAAGACAGAATCAAGACCCACCGCTGAACACGTGATAACGCTTGGTGTTGATTTCCTTGCTCTCTGAAAACAGAAAGTGAGTGGTTTGTGAGCAATTTTCAAGCTGAAATTTTACAACCAAACAAGTACTGATGCATCTTGGTTACCCCAAACACACAGCTTAATGCTTCTTTATTAACCATACCATTGGCTCTTTCAGCTTTCGTCAAGCTTCTGGAAGCATACGCAACAGGTTGTAACTTGCCCGACTCATTTGGCTTGTTGTAACACACAGCCTACCGCATATGCACTGGTATCACACGACGATACAAGATGCTTACATGGATCATAAAGAACAAGCAACATGTTAGAACACAATAGACCTTTAGCCTCATTGAAGGCATCATCATGGGCCTTACCCAAACCCAAGTTTCCCCTATCCAAAGGAACTGATGCAGGGGTTCGAACACTGTGCTCACCAGCAGCAACAAACTGCCGAAATAGTTTGAGCAAACCAAAAAGGAACGCAATTGTGACACATTTTCTGGTTTGTGTGCATTCTTGATTTGCTTCGACTTTGAAATCACACGGCATGATCCCAGCGGCAGTGACTTCTTGCCTATGAAAACCACCTTCGGTGCCATAAACACGTTTCTCACGTTTCAGTCTGAGTCCTACTTTGTCCAAACAACGCAGGACTTTCTTCCAGTTACTCGGGTGTTCTACAGTGTCACAGCCCGTGACCAGGATGTCATCCTGGAACACGACAGTTTTTTGGCCAGATTTCAATACACTCTCCTTTTCTCTGAAAGATGGCAGCTGCTGAATGCATTCCAAAAGGATGATTGTAGATGAACAGCCCTTGCGAGTGTTGATGTATCTGAGTTTCCTTGACTCCTCATCCATTTCTTGTGTCATGTCGGCAAACATCAGATTCAACTTGGTGAATGACTTTCCACCAAGCTAATGTCGAAAATAGTCATCCACTTTGGGCAGTGGATACTGATCCTGCATGGAATGGCGATTTATCGTCATTGTAGTCCCCGCAGATCCTCACTGTTCTCATCACCTTTTAGGATAGGAACAAATTGGACTAGCCCAATTCATTGACTCACCAGGAGAGATGACCCCTCACTCTAGAGTCTCTCAAGTTCACACTCGATCTTTTCGCAAACCAAGTAGGGAGCAGAGCTAGCTTTACAGTAGATGAGCTTTGCTTCCGAGCCGACAGATGAATCTTAACTTTCATCCCATGGAGAGAACAATTCCTGGATCAAACAGAGATGGAAACTTATCCAGCACTTGAACACAACTAGAAGCCCCCACTTTCGACAGGCTTTTTGATCTCATGCCAGTTCAGCTTTCTGCTCTCACGCCAGTTCTGACCGAGTAGTGTAGGGCTATTGCATGGTACAACCCACATAGGCAGTTCATAAGACACACTGGCATCTATGCTGCCTGTCACTGGAACAATTTCCTTGGTGTAGGTACGAGTTTGGCCTTCACTGGACTCAATTTGGGCTTCACAGCTTCACAGTCCCACATTTGTCAAATGTCTCCTGGCTCATAATTCACCGACTCGCCCCTGTGTCCACTTCCATTGACACCTGCTTGCCATTCAGTTTAAGGGCAACAGTTATCGGAGCAGTGCTGCCATGGATTGTATACATCTTTTCTCCTCACCATGCAGTGATGACTCTTCTCCAGCAACATGCTCACCACATCCACATGAACACCTCTTTGAAGATGTCCGATCTTTGCCAATGCGTAACATGTGTAACGCTTGAAACGGCACTGGTGAGCCATGTGATTTGCACCACAATGCAACACAATTTTTGGGGCCTCTCGTTACCGATGAAGCAGGTTTCAAACACACAACTGGCTTAGGTGTAGCCATATTCAAGATTGAGCAATTTTATTGACAGTATCTGCACTTGAAGAGTTCTGGCTTTTTGACGATATCTCCTTCAGGTTTTCAGCAGTTGTCATACACACCTGTGCAATCTTTACTGCTTTCCTCAGTCAAGGTCGTCTTTTGAGCAAGGAGTTTTCGTAGATGACATCATGATTTAACTCTTTCACAAAAAGTAGTGGAGGCATCTCATCAAGCACAGCACCAAAACTGACACAGTTCTGCTAAATGGCGCAGAGCAAGTGACAAAACTGGAAAATGTCCTGATTTTCCTGGCGAGTGTGTGTCTACAAACTTATATCTCGATTCGACCAGCTTTCGGCCTGAAGTGTAATGTGACGAGCTCACAGAGTTCTTCATATGATTTGTCGGTAGGTCGCCGTGGTGACGGCAGGTTTTTGATGAGTCCATTCTGCCTGCACATAGTGCAACAACACGCATGACGACGGATGGCATCACCCAGCAGCCGCCATGTTGTTGGCCACGAAATACTGGTCCAGCCTCTCGACAAAATCACCCAATCCTCCCATCGGAGTATTCATGGAGAATGCGGACAGTCGCCATCGAGACGCGAATAGTTCTTTGCCTCGTTGCCACGTGTGATGTCTGAAGTACAAACGCAGACCGACCACGATGCACTCAACTTCACGAAAGTTTGATTCAGAGCACTCAGCTCAATTTCTGGTCCTGTGTGTCAACGGCATGCACACACGGCACTTGTGTAGAACGCGAGGAAGGGCGATACATCACAGTGAGTTATATATTTTTCAAATTAGGAGCTTGGAGCGATTTCATGCATTATATGATACGATTTTCCACGATCTACTCTCACGGAATAATTAAGCATATCATCGAAATATTATTTCGGTTTTGAGGATGATGTCGTCCGGACTAAATGTGTCCGTCAGGAGTGAAATCTGATAATTTAAAGAAATAACGAGTCTTATAACGAAGCAGCGATATACCTATTTACTTTTAAGCAAGCAAGGTTATGTTCCCTCCTCCATATTTACACAAGAAAATGTGAAATTTCCAAAACTTAAACTTATCTTTTCTCCTCTTTGGAGAATTATACTTGAATGAACAAAAAATTTAAGAACGTGCCAAAATTAACCAGCTTCATTGGCTATATGATTTAATGCATTCACTGTTTGACCTCAATCCTGTCCCCCAAGGACTGCTTATCCATAGCATCTGCCAGATCTGTGTCTATATTTCGGAGGTTTCATGAGGTGCCCTACAAGGAATCGAAGCAACTCTGGTGAAAAACGGATGTTTTAAAATAAAGTTATAACGTTTGCGTGGACAGCGAACGATGTACCACGTGACGCGTTCACGAGACGAGAAGGACGTGGTGGAATATCTGCAAGTGTTTATTTAACGAGCAATTAAACTTTGCGATGTCTTCCAGGGTTGTTCTGCATAAGCAGCACCTCTTTTTTTGGATAAGTCATAATTTGAATGAATTCATTTTATTTCTTTAACTGTTTCATGCACGGTGAAGACCGGTTTTTAAAGTTAAAAGGATCCTAGTATGGTACGCAGCCACAGACCTGGCCAGCCGCTCCTTATCAACCATTTAATTGGAAAGCTTGCTTGAGTGCTTAAGCCACTTGCCGAGTGCCCTTCACTCGTGGCAGTACTGCGCTACGTCATTCTGAGCAAATCATTCACTCACTGCAGATGCTTTTGCTGCACCACGTCATTCAGAGCGAGTGTTCGTACTCCGACATCCTGAGCGAGTTGTCGTGAAATACACCAAACTTCTGACCATTTTGCCGTATTAACAGTGTTTCTAAGTTACCAAGTTACGAGCAAAAAATTTTTTCCACCCGTCACACGCAGCTGTTTATAAAGATAAATGTTTGTGAATATATACCTAAACGTCTAAATAAATGCAGCGTTGTTTTTCGGTGAAAGCTACTCAAGGTGTTTGGGTTGTACATACACAGTTTGGACAGGAGTCAGTAATCACACCGACTCCACTGCCGATTCCCAATTTTTTGGAAAAAAATTGCCGATATTGGCCAAGTGTGTGTGGTGTGTGTGTGTCATTTTTGAATGAGACAGTATGATTGTAATGAACGCTCCACCGCACCTACTGCCTTCCTTCCTCTCAACTCACACTTCTCCATCTCCATCTCCCCCTTTAGTATCCCCATTTACAAGCGATGGTGATATTTCCTTGTATAAAATATATAGGAAAAGGAACGGCTGTTACAGCTCTCACCTTAACGAGAGGACCGTACTATGAGATAAATACACGCATCTATATGTATAAAAAAGTATGGGTTTTAAATGCTTACGAGTTCACTCTGTAGTAGTTTATAAGCCTATCGTTGTGTCTACATTTGAATGGGTGGCCATTTTTTCCCGTATCATCCAAGATATAAGGAGTAAACCGTACTCCATGAAAAACCGAAAAGCATGCTGAGGCGGTGGGAGCCGTGAAGCCGTCCGTCAGTCCGTGAACACTATATGCACTTAATCACGTCCTGTTTGAATGTTAAGACCCCTAAAGATCCAAAGGACTCAAAAAGACCCGAGGACCATAAAGAACCCTGAGACCCAAAAAGACCGTAAGCCCCTTTACACCCCTTTGACTTAATTCCATTAGACCCCTTATACCCTTCAGACAGATTAGACAGCTTCGACCCTTGACTATTTTCGACCACTTGGAACTTTTTATATCAAAACAAATAAAATATAATATAACCAATATTACAAACAAGAAAAAGACGTCGTGCAGAGCACGATATTTGTAAATCCACCCCTCTCCAAAGGTTGCCATGGATACATCAAATTATCCATTTCATTTGGATTAAAATTGCAATCTTCATCAAAGCTCAGGTGAACGGATGAAAATTGATTATTTTTTTCAGATTGAAATTGATTATTTTATAAGTTTAACCTTTGACCTTTTGATCTCAAAAATAGTTGGTTTCCCCTATTCAGTGATGCAATATGCGAATCCTGTTCAACTTTGAAGTCAATGATGTAAATTGACAATTTTCAGTTGAAAATTGATGATTTCATAAGTTTGACCTTTGACCTTTTGATCTCAAAAATAGTTGTTTCCCAATTCATTTCAAGTCAATCGGAATGAAAAATGACGATTTCAGAATTTGACCTCAAAGATGACTTTGGCCTCAAAATCAATCAGCTTCTCAGTTGAGACTACCTCTTCGACTTGGTGAAGTTTCATGAAGATCGGTTTGGAATTGTGACCTGTCGGCGACAAACAAACAACAGACAGAATAACAAAATCGACTAACCAATATACTCGAAAAATCTTTGATTTTGCGTGTGATAAATTTATGGAGAGATAAATGTTTGCATTGTGATTGTGTCAATCATGACAAACACAACAAATCTGTGACGTTAATCTCTGCGCAACAGACGAGTGGAGAGGCGAGCGTTGTGAGCTGGTGTGGTGGTCGTATGGCACCTAAGCTGCCGGGGTAGCTATCATTTCTTGAAGCGCGACTGTGTCGCTGATGCAGTGCTCCTCTAACCAGTACACACACTGGAACTGGCCTCATTTCGCCGACCTCGGAAGGATGACAGGCTGAGTCAACCCCTGGTGTATTAATTCAGTGGCCAACGGGACTTGAACTCAGGACCCTAGGATCCCAAGCCGCCACCTAACCACTGAGCCAACACCAGGCTGTTGTGAGCTGATCCCCGCTAGTTCACATCTAACATACACATGCACTATACTAAACTGTTTATATAGCATATACTGTATACATACACACACTGCCTGCATTTATTCAATCAGAGAGGTGAAAAAGTGAAGTGAATGAGTTTGAATGTACTTCAGAATGAAAACTGAGTTTGGGCCAAAAAAACACTTTCGTTCGGTCCATCACATTGAAGACTACAAGAAGACTTTGTTTGAAGTTTTGTTTATGTAAAAAATTCGTCGTCTCTAGGATCTGGTCTGTGACTTGATTCGATGGCAGAGATTTGAACAATCATGCGATGGAGGGAGTGATCTGGTGGATTAAAATGTCTTGGTGTGAAAGCAGAGATTTCCCTGATTGGTGTGAACATTCTGATCTCAGACGCGGTGTGTATTGAAGCGTCAACAGAGTGTGTGGTGTTTGTGCGAAAGCAAACAATGCAAGGGACAACAAATGGCAAGGGGAGAAAACACCAACACAGAATGAGAATGAGAGTGGAGACTGCATCGGGGAGGGGGAGAAAGCCAAACGGGGTTAACGAAGCTAAACTGAGCGCTATACTCGGTAGAGGGCAACACCTCGCACGGCTGAACAGTTTACGTTTTGGTATCCCACTGATGGGCTGGATCTGGATGTGGACCTGAACCAAAATCGAACCCGCTTGTCTCCCGACTTCCACCGACTTTTGGCTAATTTGGCAGAACTCGTCCATACTTTTTGAGATTATCGTGCTGTAGAGCCAATCATTTTTTGGCCTTTGTAAAATGGTGAACAATCACTTGTTAAATTGATTCCAATCTCATGCTAATGCTCGATTTGACGATACAAAATCAATAAGACGGTCTATCTGGTTTTCACACACAAATCGGGCCAAACCCCGTGAACTCGCGTGTCACCTCGCCATCCGTGGTATTTGCTATCACACTTGATTTTGTGCCACACCCGCCTGCAGGCAAGCACTCGAGGGTCGAGACGTAAAGAGCATCATTCGGAGTAATTTGTTGAACAGGATTTTGAGTAACTGATATTTCCTTTAAGTTGGACAAAGCTACAGTTCCATCTCAATCAGGTCAAAATTAAAAAACAGCTAAGCTATTTTCTTGTTTTGGGCAAAGCTGTGGATGCTGAGTGCATCATTTTCTTGGGGGTTGCAGCAGTGGCCCTCTATTTAATCAATGCACTGGTATCATTTCGGCTGATCTTGGAAGGATGACGGGCTGAGTCAACCCACCGGGTTGTTATTCAATGACAAACATGTGCTCAACTTCAAGAACCCTAAGATCTTAAGCGCAGCACGCAAGGTTCAAATTACCAATAAAAATTCCAACAAAGCTGATTTTATCATGGAAACGGTGATTTGTTTTTTCTTCCGCACATGTGTCAGTAGATCTCAGAGTGCACCAGAGAGCATCTAAAAATCCCAAACACCTGGAATCCTTCACGGGACCGCTTCGTTGCCTTCGGGTTTACATCATCTGGGAGAGTATTACCCTTTCCTGCCGAATGGTCGGAGACGAAAAACCGACATGCGGCTCTCAACTGGCTTGGCCCGTTGGGGAGGGTGGACCTGTGAACCGCTGCCGGACTACAAAAACACTTACAAAGCGCGGGATGAGCTCCCTTCTGGAGTCAACGGCCACCCAGTACGAAGATTGGTATTCTAAAAAAAAAACACCCATTGGGGGTAGGGAAATTTAATTTTCGCACGCTGTGCGCTAGTTTACCCAGCTGCACGATGTCCTGTGTAGAGGTTTCCTGTTTAGAGGCTTAGTGAAGGTTTGCAAGGTGTTTCCTCTCTTTTTTTCTCGTAGCCCTTCACATTTACACTTTCTGGTTCTCAACACGATTGTTTTTAGGTATGAAGTTCAATAAAAGAACGAAAAAAAAAAAATAGAAGGGAACTCAGTGGAGGCGCCATACCTCCCCCACGTCATGCCTGATTCATGAGAAGCTATCGTGCCCAGAAAGCATTTTTTGAGAATATCATGGCTATATAATCGTTTATTGGCCCAATCTTCTCAATGTTTTCGAAGAATGCACGTTTAAAAATTAATATAATTCTTGTATCCGGATCCAGATTCGAATCTTCACCAAAATTGAAGCAATTCGCAACCTAGTCCACACACCCCGATGACTACCTGTTCCAACACAAGTTTCATCCGAATCTCGTCACAACTTTTTTAAGATATGCTACATATCGTTTTTGGCCCTATCTCTCAATGATGAAGAACACTTTAAACAATTCGAGTAGTCGGGATCCGAATTCGGATCTTCACGAAAATCTTAATCAGTTCGTCCTTGTCACACACTCGCACCTGTCCACAAAATTTCATCATAATCTGTGCGCACTTGAGATATGCGTACACAACCAGACAAAGGGGTGAAAAAATAAGCTCTTCACCTTTCAGAGTAGTGGGTGTAAGTAAATTCCCCTTGATTTCTGCGTTCCTCCTCTTTCAAAAACATCCTGCTCACGTTGGCACCCGAGACCTGAACCATATTCTTTCAGTGAGGTAAGTTAACGTTTATGAAACTAGCACCTTGGTTTAATAATGTCAGTTGCCACCTCATTTTGGATCCAAGTCATTGATTTTTTTTTTTCTATATATATATATTGTTACGGTTGGTGGAAATTCACGAGGACACGCATTCAGGTTCCCCCCCGAAGATCAGTTATGTTTCGATAAGTCTGTGTCCAGATTAGATTTCCCCACGAGTGTCTAACGGGAAATTATTCGTGAACCGGGCTGTGAACCTTTGAGGTCGTGTTATTCTTTCCTACATCTTTATTTTAAACAACATCTCCTCACATCTAGTCCGTTCGCCACAAACGCCCAACATCGCCTCACCACCTTCGCCACACACCTACCAACATCTCCTCACCACTTCGCCACAACCGCCAACATTCTCGCACACCTTCGGCACAACCGCCACACATCTCTGCTCTCACCAACTTCGCCACAACCGCCAACATCTGCCTCACCACTTCTGCCACAACGCTAAACTCTCTCACCACCTTCGCGAACCGCCAACATTCCTCACTCACTTCGCCACAACCGCCAACATCTCCTCACCTACCTCGCCACAACGCGCAGCATCTCCTCACCACCTTCATCAACAAACGACAACGTCTCCGCTCACGCTCATCTCCACAAACGCCGCAGCATCTTTTCGCCAGCAACGGCAATCCACAGACGAACGGCTCTCCGCCGACAAACACAACGACTCCCTCGTTGGATAACGAAAGCCGGTGATTTCTAACCACATCCGCGTTGTTCCACGTTTGACGGCAGATCGGATCAGAAATGACAAAAGGGGCGGAGCCAAGCGGGGTGAAGGATTGCAGAGGTGAAAGACCAAACCACCAACCCCGAAGCCCACTAAGGTCGGGCTGAAACCCGAGTTTGAGTTCATTCGGAGTGGAGCTCGGAGTTGAGTGGAGGTCGGGGTTGAGTTGAGTGAGTCGGCCGTCTGGAGTTTCGTTCGGAGTGGGCTCGAGTTGAGTTGGAGGTCGGGGTTGAGTTGAGTCCGAGTCAGCAGTCTGGAGTCTTGGAGTCGTCAGTTCGGAGTTTGGAGCCTGGAGTCCAGCCAAGCTGCAGTACCGTGCAGAATTGTGGGTTGGTGGAAGCACCGGAGGAGAAGTCGCCAGCCAGGCATAACGGTCCGAGGTGATCGGGCACCGGTGACGGTCCGAGCGACGCTGAGGAGTGAGCGGGCTCTTAAGAGAGCATCGAACTCTAAAAGAGGCAAGGCACGTTCCTCCTCTGAGGCTCGTCGCGAGGCCCGAATCGACCAGGCGCATGGCTAGGCCTAGACCAAACAAGGTCGCCGCTACACTAAGCTGCCGTGTTGACAGAGGAGACACAGACCGAGGGTCGCCGAACCAGGGCCCAGCGAGTCACCATGAGCGGGTGGCAGGTAACCTGCACGGTCTCGCGGAGCTCCTTCGTTTCTTCAGCAACTCCGCGGAACTAAAGGCCGAGGGCCCTGTTCTCTTCTTTCGCTTTCCTGGGGTTTTTTGCATGGAGTCTGTGGGCGCCTTGTCCGATAAGTAGAATTGTGGTTAAGTGCATGTACAGAATAAATAGACAATGGCTGTAGGTTTTTTTCTTGCTCGTATCTTGGTCCCTTACCCCCCATTGCTTGCTATATGTGCATGTATAGATAAATGTCATTGTTTTGAATATTCACCTGCTCGTTGCGTCCTTCCTCGCATTGAGCTGCCGTAATTGCCGTCGGAATATAGCTGGTTTTTAATAGCCGATAAGAAATATCGAGTCCGGACGGGGCTTGGCGATAATAAACCGCTCAGCATCGCATAATGGGCGCGAGCTGCTTAAAGCGGCTCATGTCCGTATGGGTCCCGTCGAGGTTGTAAATCCCCAGCATTTCTGTCTGCGGCGAATAATTAGGTAAAGTCGACAATTCCGGCGATCAACCCTGTCGCGCGTGGACAGAAGAGTGGCTGATTTATGGTGTGGTTAAAAACACCCTAGCTGGATTTCGGCGTTATCGAAAGCTGCGACTGTATTGCCACGGTCGTGGGCGTGCGGCCGCAATTAGCTAAAAGCGGTCGCTCCGCACGCCGGAGTGGTGAGATCCACAACATGGTGTCAGGAGTGGGACAGCAAACGTCTCCCTTCCTCCAACTAAATCAATGGAACCGGATCAAGGGTTGCCGAGTGCGACGCCTCCGGTTTCCATCACAATTCCGAGGCGTGGAAATTTTTTATTACCCGGTACGCAAATGGCAGCTCAAGGCGAGCGGGGGCAGGAGGGATTATATATTGGATATAGATTTGGAAATGAAGAATCTATGGCTCGGCAAAAGCACCGCATCAGGGTTGAACTTTCCCCACAAATAAACGCAGAGCTCGAAATGGGCGCTGGGGCGGAGGCGTTTTGACACCCCCACCTCGGTCAAATTCCTCCCCGGTCCAGCGAAACCGCGACGATAATTGGCGGATCGGTCGCTGCTAGAGCCATCGGGCATCGCAGCAGTTGATGCTGATGATGCAAGCGATGAGCATATGAAATGGAGGCAAAATGGAATGGCATGGGAAACAAAATGGATGCAAACACGCGGGATCTGCGGGGTGCGATTTACAGCAAAAAAAGACGAAATGAAGGAAAGAAATAAAACAAAATGGATGCAAATGCGCAGAAATGAAAAAGACATGAGAAATGATGAGGGTGAGATGCAGCGGCATGGGGCTGAATCTCCAGGCTGGCAAAAGGCAAACCGTTGGCAATTGCGGCGAGCGAATGCGAACGACGTAGCTCAAAACGGCGGGCCACGTGTTGGAAGCCGAATGAGCTGGGGGGGAGTGTTGAATTGTGTCGGCCGCGATAAAACGGGCGAGGGTCATGAGGGAGAGACGCCGAACACAATAATTCGGGAGACGTGTTGGGGGAGACTCGTAAAGTGACGGAGAAGTGACGGTGGACAGAGAGGGAAAAATTAAATGGGGTGACTGAAGACGTGTACGGAGGCGCGTAGAACGCAGGGAGATAATAAAGCAAGAAACGGGAGGTAATGAACGAGTGAGGTATTAACGAGAGACACAAGGGAGACCGACGAAGGAAAAGAAGTATTGCCAGAGACGAGGGAGATAGATCGAGCCGAGAATGAATTAATAAAACGAAGGAGGAAAACATGAGACGAAAAGATCCAGGAAGAAACTAATAGACACGAAGAGACAACAGAAATAAATGTAAGGAACGCAGGAGGTAGAGGAATCATATAATAGAGACGACGGCAGAATAATAATGGAGACGAAGGAAACAAAGAGGTGAAAGAAACGCAAATGTACGGAAACAAGAGACACGGGAGATAGAGGGTGGATTATAATGAAACTGAAGACGATACACACACATGGAAGTTAGCGAGGGACAATGAGGGGGGGCTTGGGGAATGTCCCGTGACCGGTGGTCAAGCAGCGAGGATGACCTTCTTCAGGAACGAGGGGAGGGAATGATGCCCCCTTGAGGCGGATCGCGATGAGGTGAGTCCGGTCGTGCGAACGAGTGATGAGGGGCGAGTGCTGTGGACGGGTACATGACGCGAAGCTTGGGGGGTATGGAGGCCGCCGGGAGCCCTTGGTGGTAGCCGCGAATCCCGCATTGCAATTGTCCGGTGTGTGGTGTTTTACCGAGTGTGGTGAAAAGCGTGAGTGGAATGGCATGTATGGAGAAACAGCGTGTGTGAGAGCAACCCGCGTGTGTGAGGTCGCGGTATGAGAGGGAGATGGGGTTGGTATGCGAAGAACAACGCAAACCGCTTGTCCGAGTTGTCATGGTAAGTTGTGAGCGTCATGGCACGTGGAAGTGCGGGGTGTGAAATGGCGACGAGACGGCGCCAGACGAGGGACAAGGCCGAGTAGCGGGCCGTAGCCATTTCCGAGGACCGTGCCGGATTTTGCAGCAACAGCAGCGCGCGCGGAGGGTCCGTGCTGTGCTTCGCACGAGCCGCGCACATGCGGCGCCTGCGCGAATGAAATCCGGTCGCAAAACGCCTCCCCCGGTGGATGTAAGCCGATCCCGCAGACGGACAGAAGGTAGGCTGGGATTGTGAATTTTGATCGGATATGGGTTCTCCAGGCGATGGTGTGTGTAAGCTCCATGTAGCCTAGCGCGCACGATTCTGTTTGCAGAAGTGTGGCGAAGCGGTTTACCTGAATGCGTTACGCGTACCCGGCTTGCGGAGAAATCGCGCAGGTTCGGGGTGCGAATGACGGTCATCGGGATTCCGGCGGCGCGGGTTAACGGACGAGCAGAGCACGGTGCTGCCGTGGGAACCCTCAAACGCGAGGGCTTGCTTGGGATGCGCAGGGTGGTCGTGGCTGCATAGTTGGAATCTGGTCAGGAAGGGGAATCCCTGCCGGATGTTACCGTCCGAGAAGAGACGAGGTGCGCGAGAAGGCGCAAAACAGCTGCCATGCGTCACGGGGAAAGAGCGCGGTTTGTGAATTGCCGCGTGGTGCGCAAGGAAAAGGAAAAAAAAAAAAAAGCACGCCTCGCCACTTCGGGTAAACAGGGATTCCCTGGGCAGGGGTTGGAAGACCCCCTTTCCTCGGGCACAGGAGGAAACAGACTGTTAGGGGGAAGGGTTAGTTTAGTTAGACCGGCTTCCTGGGGCAGGGACAAGTCCTCACGGGGCCCGTGGAATGGTTAGTTTAGTGGAACGTCAGTTTAGATTTAGAATGGGAAAAAGGTTTTTGGAGACACGGACAGACTGTGAGTGTGTGTGGGGATGTTAGCTTAGCTACATAGATTAAAAGGAATGTACTACTAGTTTAAAGGATGATCGAGGGAGCACAAGGTAGCTAGGGGATTTTAGTAAGAGGACATTGGCAAGTGTTCAGTTGATGAAATGGAAAATGTAAGGAAACATGTTGAGTGAGTGAGGGCAACAGCGGGCTGAGTGTACTGGAGTGATGTGGTTATGCATGGTGCGATGAGTGGATTGGGGGGAGGAAGTGATTCCCACGTCAAGGGGACCCGGGGTCAGAGTAATGCGAGTTAGTGTTAGTCAAATTGAGACAAAATGGGGTCGTTTTGCTGTTGGTGGGAATGTGGCTCGAAATCCGTTTGGAGGGTGGCAGGAGTCGCTGTGACGGGCTCGGAGCGTGGTGCGAACGGTGAGTATCGCTGAGTGGTACCCCGGGCACCAGGCTATCGGCCACGGTAGGCCTACAGGGCCCAAGAGGGCCGGGATAGCGTAGTGGGCATGGGTGGCCGCGCATGATGCGGGGGCCCATGGCGCCAATAGCCATGTGGGCAGTGTCGTGGGCACGGGCACCCGGGGAAAGGGGCCGTGGGTCGCCAGCCTGCCAACGTGAGCATCGGAGGGGAGTAGCCAGGGAGGGGCACTCCCCATTTTAAGGGACTGGTAGGCTCGGAGACAGTCGCAGGGACCGGGGTGCCATACGTTGGAGATCGGCAGAGGGTAGTTCTGCCAAGGGAGCCCGCCGGCCCAGCAATGAGACCGTGCGAGGGCACAAAGGAAAATTGAGGGCACAGGCCAAATTGAGAGGACACCGACACAGGCGACGGAATCTTGGTTGGTAGAACCAATGGTTTTAAGCGACAGGCGCTTTTGGAAAGCTCTGGGGTAGTTAAAAGTTAATAAATGTTAGGGGTAGATAGGGAAGTTGTATCCCCTCCGCACCATCCATACCATTCGCGTCGTTGTGGGCGCTGGACCCACCTTGGTAAAAGATAGCTGAAGTCTGAGGAGGCAATTCTGAGGCTCATTGGGCCTCAAGACAGGACCAGCTCTCCCTTATTCCCTCCAGGAAGGGAAACATAGGGGTTGGTGAGTAGGCGCCAGGCGTGACATGGTAGGTTAGGCCGGACAGAGACAATAAGGGGGTTAGGGAGACGAATTAAGAAAAAAATAAAATAAAATAATAAAAAAATCGAGAGGGGCTAAATTTGTTTTCAAACAAAGGGGTGGGTATGGACAGAGACAGGCAACAGGCGATCGGTTGGGAGGGAGACGTAAGGGTAAGATTGCGAGCCCGCCTTCAGAACGGCCCGGCACCCCACTCCCTCCCAAACCTCAGAACGAGACCGAGGCCGCCAGCCTCGTATGCCGGCCTGTTTTTGCTACAGCGGCCTGTTCGGCCTTGCATGGCTGTCTGCCTGCCTCTGCCTTGACGCGCCATGCGCTACCAGGTCTGGTTGCATTGCCCATTCCATCCATTACCAGTGCGCAGGATCATGGCGCAAATTGGCGGGGGCGCCCTGCGGGCAGCCGCCGACCATTGTGTTGCTTGGTTCGGTGTCCATTCGTATTCTGTGCAGGGACTGCCCTGCAGGCAGCCGCACACGGAGACTGATTGAGCAGCCCGTGCGCCGCGTTTTCCATCCATCCATCCACCCATCATTTTGCGTTTGCTTGCACAGTGCCATTCCAGTGTTCTGGCAGGGACTGCATCTGAGGCAGCCGCACACGGGGGACTGCAATGGTGCACCCGTGCACCGTTTTGTGTTTCATACCTGCATTTTGTTTCATGAGGCCAGAGACTGGCATTGGGCAGCTGGCTCCCTGCTTCAAAATGGCTGTTTGGGATGGCATTTTGCATTGCGGGTTTGGGGTGAGTTGGCCTCCAGCAGCTGAAGACATGAAAAGGTTTTGTGAAGAGACGGCCTTTTGAGCAGGCCGCGAAGACACGCGACTTTCAGCCTG
>CM068955.1:58346544-58360093 GCA_035128595.1 Eptatretus atami
TGAGAGCTTTGTGTGTCTGTGCAATTCTCGCCATTGCCCATATGTTAGTGTGTGAACTCTGTTAGTGTGTGTATGTTCTCCGTTCGCTTAGCTTATACAACAGTCGTGCCTTTTACTTGCTGGAATAAATTTTGTCTAAAGATTAACTACAGATGGGTAACTTAGAGAAAAATAAGGCCGTTTTTACAAAATCTCGTTACTATGCCACTCCTCGCTACTATGCCACTTAATTGCTCGTCCCTGCACGGGTGGCATTAGTAACGCAGCTTTGACTAATATATATATTGTTATGATCCGGGCGGTGGCGGGATTCTCACCGGTCCTCGGCGCCACCCTCACAACCACCGTTCTCCGGGTTTATAAACGCGGCCGGCTGCTCAGCACAGGCCTCGGGCCACGCGCCTTCAATCGCTCGACACAACATAATCCTTGTACTCTGCCAGTTGGGGAAATAGAACCCCTAGTTACAGACTGGTTTTGTCAGATGCGAGCGTTTTCTGCAGTCTGTAACCATTTTTGGTTTTATATGCCAATCGAACGGATCGTTCCTCGACGCGACACAAATTGTCCATAGCGGCAACTTCATACGAGGTCAACCAGATTTATTGGGAACATCCGGGATCACAACACAAGCAAAATTCACGACAATCGTTGTTATTAACAATCCTCAACCCGTTCTTAACTAGGGAACCACGGACTACAGTTTTGAGGGGGTCGCTACGAAATATGCCTTAAACAACGTGCAGACAAAGACAGACAGAAGCATGCATGCAAGACAAGACAGAGTACTTGTGATGTCTCATGGACGAGAGGACAGTGTCAAGAGCACGAATGTCGCTCGCAACAGGCGGATGTCCACGGATTTGAGCTCCCGCTCGAACGCACGGCCGCGTGGCGAAATGGATCTCGTCTCCTCGCTTGCCCCTTCGCACCGCACGCGGTCTCCCGCGCCCTCTGACCCGCGAAAGGTCGATGATGGGCCTTAGCTGATCTCTCTCACGGTCCACATACAAATCCAGGCCTGGCCCGTTCACCAGACAAGGCCCAATCGAGGTGCCGGGCTCCGGCAAGCGGATCGGCAAACGTGTCGAGCCGTTGGTGTGAGCAGGGACCGTCAGAGGCTCCGGCGTCTCCTCTCCTGCCTTCCCGCCTTGAAGCCCGACTTCCAACTCCGTCCTCTCATTTCTCTCTCTGTCAAATCACCTTTCTTTCCTTAGTCGGTCGCCGAGTCGACGTGTAGGCAGCCTCTCTTCGTTCGTCGCTCGAAGCCCGCTCATCCAGCAGATCGCGACTCCGACAGAGTCGCGATCTGCTGGATGAGCAGGGGCTTCGAAGCGAGCGAACGTAAGAGAGGCTGCCTACACGTCGACTCGGCGACCGACTAAGGAAAGAAAAGGTGATTTGACAGAGAGAGAAACTGAGAGGACGGAGTTGGGAAGTCGGGCTTCAAGGCGGGAAGGCAGGAGAGGAGACACGGGGATCAGCTCACAACAGCCTGGTGTTGGTCAGTGGTTAGGGTGGCGGCTTGGGATCCTAGGGTCCTGAGTTCAAGTCCCGTTGGCCACTGAATTAATACACCAGGGGTTGACTCAGCCTGTCATCCTTCCGAGGTCGGCGAAATGAGTGGCCAGTTCCAGTGTGTGTACTGGTTAGAGAGCAGCTGCATCAGCGACACAGTCGCGCTTCAAGAAATGATAGCTACCCCGGCAGCTTAGGTGCCATACGACCACCACACCAGCTCACAACGCTCGCCTCCACTCGTCGTTTGCAGAGATTAACGTCAACAGATTTGTTGTGTTGTCATGATTGACACCAATCACAATGCAAAACATTTATTCTCCATAAATTTATCACACGCAAAATCAAAGATTTTTCGAGTATATTGGTTAGTCGATTTTGTTATTCTGTCTGTTGTTGTTTGTCGCCGACAGGTCACAATTCCAAACCGATCTTCATGAAACTTCACCAAGTCGAAGAGGTAGTCTCAACTGCGAAGCTGATTGATTTTGAGGCCAAAGTCATCTTTGAGGCAAATTCTGAAATCGTCATTTTTCATCCGATTGACTTGAAATTGAATTGGGAAACCAACTATTTTTGAGATCAAAAGGTCAAAGGTCAAACTTATGAAATCATCAATTTTCAACTGAAAATTGTCAATTTACATCATTGACTTCAAAGTTGAACAGGATTCGCATATTGCATCACTGAATAGGGGAAACCAACTATTTTTGAGATCAAAAGGTCAAAGGTTAAACATTATAAAATAATCAATTTCAATCTGAAAAAAATAATCAATTTTCATCCGAGTTCACCTGAGCTTTGATGAAGATTGCAATTTTAATCCAAATGAAATGGATAATTTGATGTATCCATGGCAACCTTTGGAGAGGGTGGATTTACAAATATCGTGCTCTGCACGACGTCTTTTTCTTTTTGTAATATTGGTTATATTATATTTTATTTTGATATAAAAAGTTCCAAGTGGTCGAAAATAGTCAAGGGTCGAAGCTGTCTAATCTGTCTGAAGGGTATAAGGGGTCTAATGGAATTAAGTCAAAGGGGTTAAAGGGGCTTACGGTCTTTTTGGGTTCTCAGGGTCTTTATGGTCCTCGGGTCTTTTTGAGTCCTTTGGATCTTTAGGGGTCTTAACATTCAAACAGGACGTGATTTAAGTGCATATAGTTTCACGGACTGACGGACGGCTTCACGGCTCCACCGCCTCAGCATGCTTTTCGGTTTTCATGGAGTACGGTTGTACTCCTTATCTTGGATGATACGGGAAAAAATGGCCACCCATTCAAATGTAGACACAACGATAGGCTTATAAACTACTACAGAGTGAACTCGTAAGCATTTAAAACCCATACTTTTTTATACATATAGATGCGTGTATTTTATCTCATAGTACGGTCCCTCTCGTTAAGGTGAGAGCTGTAACAGCCGTTCCTTTTCCTATATATTTTATACAAGGAAATATCACCATCGCTTTGTAAATGGGGATACTAAAGGGGGAGATGGAGATGGAGACAAGTGTGAGTTGAGAGGAAGGAAGGCAGATTGCGGTGGAGCGTTCATTACAATCATACTGTCTCATTCAAAATGACACACACACACACACACACTTGGCCAATATCGGCAATTTTTTTCCAAAAAATTGGGAATCGGCAGTGGAGTCGGTGTGATTACTGACTCCTGTCCAAACTTGTACAACCCAAACACCTTGAGTAGCTTTCACCGAAAAACAACGCTGCATTTTATTTAGACGTTTACGTTATATTCACAAAACATTTATCTTTATAAACAGCTGCGTGTGACGGGTGAAAAAATTTTTTGGCTCGGTAACTTGGTAACTTAGAAAACACGTTAATACGGCAAATGGGTCAGAAGTTGGGTGTTATTTCACGACAACTCGCTCAGGATGTCGGATGGTACGAACACTCGCTCTGAATGACGTGGTGCAGCAAAAGCATCTGCAGTGAGTGAATGATTGCTCAGAATGACGTAGCGCAGTACTGCCAACGAGTGAAGGGCACTCGGCAAGTGGCTTAAGCACTCAAGCAAGCTTTCCATTAAATGGTTGATAAGGAGCGGCTGGCCAGGCTGTGGCTGCGTACCATACTAGGATCCTTTTAACTTTAAAAACGGTCTTCACCGTGCATGAAACAGTTAAAGAAATAAAATGAATTCATTCAATTATGACTTTATCAAAAAAGAGGTGCTGTTATGCAGAACAACCCTGGAAGACATCGCAAAGTTTAATTGCTCGTTAAATAAACTTGCAGATATTCCACCACGTTTCCTTCTCGTCTGTGAACGCGTCACGTGGTACATCGTTCGCTGTCCACGCAAACGTTATAACTTTATTTTAAAACATCCGTTTTTCACCAGAGTTGCTTCGATTCCTTGTAGGGCACCTCATGAAAACCTCCGAAATATAGACACAGATCTGGCAGATGCTATGGATAAGCAGTCCTTGGGGGGACAGGATTGAGGTCAAACAGTGAATGCATTAAATCATATAGCCAATGAAGCTGGTTAATTTTGGCACGTCTTAAATTTTTGTTCATTCAATATAATTCTCCAAAGAGAGAAAAAGATAAGTTTATGTTTTGGAAATTTCACATTTTCTTGTTAGAATATGGAGGAGGAACATACCTTGCTTGCTTAAAGTAAATAGGTATATCGTGCTTCGTTATAAGACTCGTATTTCTTTAAATTATCAGATTTCACTCCTGACGGCACACATTTAGTCCGGACGACATCCATCCTCAAAACCGAAATAAATATTTCGATGATATGCTTAATTATTCCGTGAGAGTAGTCGTGGAAAATCGTATCATATAATCATGGAATCGCTCCAAGCTCCTAATTTGAAAAATATATAACTCACTGTGATGTATCGCCCTTCCTCGCGTTCTACACAAGTGCCGTTGTGTGCATGCGTGACACACAGGACCAGAAATTGAGCTGAGTGCTCTGAATCAAACTTTCGTGAAGTTGAGTGCATCGTGGTGGCGGTCTGCGTTTGTACTTCAGACATCACACGTGGCAACGAGGCAAAGAACTATTCGCGTCTCGATGGCGACTGTCCGCATTCTCCATGAATACTCCGATGGGAGGATTGGGTGGATTTTGTCGAGAGGCTGGACCAGTATTTCGTGGCCAACAACATGGCGGCTGCTGGTGATGCCATCCGTCGTCATGCTGTGTTGTTGCGACTATGTGCAGGCAGAATGGACTCATCAAAAACCTGCCGTCACCACGGCGACCTACCGACAAATCATATGAAGAACTCTGTGAGCTCGTCACATTACACTTCAGGCCGAAAGCTGGTCGAATCGAGATATAAGATTGTAGACACACACTCGCCAGGAGAAATCAGGACATTTCCAGTTTTGTCACTTGCTCTGCGCCATTTAGCAGAACTGTGTCAGTTTTGGTGCTGTGCTTGATGAGATGCCTCCACTACTTTTTGTGAACAGAGTTAAATCATGATGTCATCTTACGAAAACTCCTTGCTCAAGAAGACGACCTTGACTGAGGAAAGCAGTAAAGATTGCAAGGTGTGTATGACAACTGCTGAAAACCTGAAGGAGATATCGTCAAAAAGCCAGAACTCTTCAAGTGCATAACTGTCAATAAATTGCTCAATCTTGAATATGGCTACACCTAAGCCAGTTGTGTGTTTGAAACCTGCTTCATCGGTAACGAGAGGCCCCAAATAATTGTGTTGCATTGTGGTGCAAATCACATGGCTCACCAGTTGCCGGTTTCAAGCGTTACACATGTTACGCATGTTGGCAAAGATCGGACATCTTCAAAGAGGTGTTCATGTGGATGTGGTGAGCATGTTGCTGGAGAAGAGTCATCACTGCATGGTGAGGAGAAAAGATGTATACAATCCATGGCAGCACTGCTCCGATAAACTGTTGCCCTTAAACTGAATGGCAAGCAGTGTCAATGGAAGTGGACACAGGGGCGAGTCGGTGAATTATGAGCCAGGAGACATTTGACAAATGTGGGACTGTGAAGCTGTGAAGCCCAAATTGAGTCCAGTGAAGGCCAAACTCGTACCTACACCAAGGAAATTGTTCCAGTGACAGGCAGCATAGATGCCAGTGTGTCTTATGAACTGCCTAGTGGGTTGTACCATGCAAATGCCCTACACTACTCGGTCAGAACTGGCTTCGAGAGCAGAAAGCTGAACTGGCATGAGATCAAAAGCTGTCGAAAGTGGGGGCTTCTAGTTGTGTTCAAGTGCTGGAAAGTTTCCATCTCTGTTTGATCCAGGAATTGGTTCTTCTCATGGGATGAAAGTTAAGATTCATCTTGGGCTCGGAAGCAAAGCTCATCTACTGTAAAGCTAGCTCTCTCCCTACTTGGTTTGGGAAAAGATCGAGTGTGAACTTGAGAGACTCTAGAGTGAGGGGTCATCTCTCCTGTGAGTTCAATGAATTGGGCTAGTCCAATTGTTCCTATCCTAAAAGGTGATGGAACAGTGAGGATCTGCGGGGACTACAAGTGACGATAAATCGCCATTCCATGCAGGATCAGTATCCACTGCCCAAAGTGGATGACTATTTTCGACATTAGCTTGGTGGAAAGTCATTCACCAAGTTGAATCTTGATGTTTGCCGACATGACACAAGAAATGGATGAGGAGTCAAGGAAACTCAGATACATCAACACTCGCAAGGGGCTGTTCATCTACAATCATCCTTTTGGAATGCATTCAGCAGCTGCCATCTTTCAGAGAAAATGGAGAGTGTATTGAAATCTGTGCCAAAAACTGTCGTGTTCCAGGATGACATCCTGTCACGGGCTGTGACACTGTAGAACACCCGAGTACCTGGAAGAAGTCCTGCGTTGTTTGGACAAAGTAGGACTCAGACTTAAAACGTGAGAAACGTGTTTATGGCACCTGAAGTGGTTTTCATAGGCAAGATGAGATGCACTGCCGCTGGGATCATGCCGTGTGATTTCAAAGTCGAAGCAATCAAGAATGCACACAAACCAGAAAATGTGTCACAATTGCGTTCCTTTTTGGTTTGCTCAAACTATTTCGGCAGTTTGTTTGCTGCTGGTGAGCACATGTTCGAACCCCTGCATCAGTTCCTTTGATAGGGAAACTTGGGTTTGGTAAGGCCATGGATGATGCCTTCAATGAGGCTAAAGGTCTATTGTGTTCTAACATGTTGCTGTTCGTTTATGATCCATGTAAGCATCTTGTATCGTCGTGTGATACCAGTGCATATGCGGTAGGCTGTGTGTACAACAAGCCAATGAGTCGGGCAAGTTACAACCTGTTGCGTATGCTTCCAGAAGCTTGACGAAAGCTGAAAGAGCCAATGGTATGGTTAATAAAGAAGCATTAAGCTGTGTGTTTGGGGTAACCAAGATGCATCAGTACTTGTTTGGTTGTAAAATTTCAGCTTGAAAATTGCTCACAAACCACCTCACTTTCTGTTTTCAGAGAGCAAGGAAATCAACACCAATGTGCGTTATCACGTGTTCAGCGGTGGGTCTTGATTCTGTCTTGTTACAATTATACAATTCGTTACAGACTGGAACTTGGAATTATGCTGATGCGTCTGAATGCCGGTATCCAGCGATTCGTAGCTATGACGAACAGGCATCTATAATATGAGTGAGGAAAGTAGAAAAAAAACTTTTATCGGAAGAAATCATTGCAGCTTTCCAAGTCGAGGTATGGTTGAACAGGCCAAATAACATGGCGGCTTCAGACCCAGAGAGGTTACCCAGGAGACGCCTTAAGAGGCCAAATAATGAGGTGGCCGAGGATGCTCTTTGTAAAGGATATAATTAAACTAAGGCTGTTTATCTTCCAATGGGATTTAATTAACCCAAACACCCAATTTCACTCTTGCACCTCTCTGGAGTTTCCCGAGTATGCATGCAGTTTCAGGCTGCTCGGTTTTATGGTTTTGGATTTATGGAGGAGACACACTGACACACACAGACATTTATTAGTGTAGATATTTCAACAGATGTTTGGTACGACAGAACTTCAATATGGATACAAACAAACACGACATAATAGTGACCGAAGCTTTCGTGCTGCACTCTTCAGGGTAAAAATCGCAGCAAGTGAAGAGGAAGTGAAGGCGTGTGCTTTATACGCAGGTCTCAATAAGGTAGACTCTGATTGGTTCAACCGTAATGACGTCATGGTTATTCCGAACGCCCATTGGTCGGCTCATCATCTTCACCTCGAGCTCCCATTGGCTGGAGCAGAGTTCATTGTGATGATTGACATTCGCACCGCATCCTGGATAGAGGGGGGATGGGTTTCCCCGAAGATCAATCATCGACGAACTATGCTCAGCCAATGGAGCTCGAGGTGAAGTGATGAGCCCAGCAATGGGGGTTCGGATAACCATGACGTCATTACGGTTGAACCAATCAGAGTCTACCTTTTGAGACTTGCGTATATAAGCACGCACCTTCACTTGCTGTGATTTTTACCCTGAAAGGTGCAGCACGGAAAAGCTTCGGTCACTATTATGTCGGTGTTGTTTGTATCCATAGTGTAGATATTTGAAATTATATATATATATATATATATTATATATATATATATATATATATATATATTGTTACGAATCTACCCGCCGCCCAGCTGCGAACGATGGCTTTTCACTAATAGCAGCCGCACGCCCACCGGACGAGCAATTCAGTCGTGACTTTCTGGAACAACGCCAGAAACCAGTCACGGGTGGGTTCTTAACCCCACCCATGGCCTAGTCCTATTCTACCCGCGCACGACAGGGTCAATCGCGAATATCGATATACCTAAGTATTCGCGCGGGTAACCTTACGAGGAGACCGTACCTCGGCGAAGGCCTGTTGGACACGAACCGCTTAGCGGTTCGTTCCGTTCTGGATAACCGAGCGGCGGTATTATCGCCAGACCTCGCCGAACCGATTCTTTTATCGGTTTCAAAAACCAGCTACCATTCCGAAATGCAATATGTGCGGTTCAATAGGGAAAATGACACGACGAACGGGTACATTTAAACAAGCACATTTATTTTATAACACATGCACATATACAGCCATGCAGGTATGCAAAAACACGCATGCACGTATACAGAAACCAAAGGCAAAGCAAAAAGGCGCTACGACCGTCTATAAGCAATTAGTACAGTCACTTATACGGTTTTACTTACGGGACTCGGCGTCGCCAACATTCATTCAAAGAGAAACAAGGAAAAGGACCCCCTTACAGACAAGGGAGTCAGACTGGGCCTGTGGCCTATATAACGTGGGGCTTTGGTGACCGAAAGGGCCCCACGAGACCGTTGAGTTACCTGCACCCTCGTGGTGCCTTGATGGGGTGAGTGGCGACCTTCCCGTCCCCACGCAGCTAGCGTAGCCCGGTTGAACTCGGGCCTTCCGCGTGGCAGGCGAGCTCTTCCGGCTCTCTCCACACGAACCGCCGACAAAGCAGGCAAGGCTGCGCCTCCAACTCGCGTCTCCTTCGCGACGCCCGGACTCTCCACGACTGCAAGCTCCAAGCTCCCGACTCCGACACGAGCCCAGACCTCCACACAGCTCCTTGGCTTCTTCAGACTCTCTGAACCCCGACAGACACTCTCCACCGACTCAGACCGACTTCCTCCAAGCCCCTCCAGACCAGTTGAACTGGCGCTCTGCGCGGCCTTTATAGGGCTGGTGAGACGAAGATCCGACCTCCGCCCCTCCGACCTTCTTCGAAGAGCGGACGTTGCAGGAATCACCGACGCTCTTGATCCGAATCGGGCGAAGCTTGCACGGAGCGGACGTTGTGGAAATCACCGACCCTGCACCTCTGACCTCTGACCTGCGCGGAGAGCGGACGCTGCACGCGGACGAGAACCCTTGCCTCTGCCTGCAGCGATGCCGTTTGATCGGATCTCGCCGCTGCTGCGCAGAGATGGCGTCGTTCGCGAGACGAAGGTGAGGCGATGTTTGTGGTGTGTAGATATTGACGGTTGCTGGCGAAGTGGTGAGGATGGCGTGGTTTGTTGAGAGGCAGGTGTGGTTTGGTGGTGGAAAGGCGGTTGGTCTGAAGCGGTTGTGAGAAGCGATGTTGGTGGTGGTGGTTGTTGTGAAGTGGTTGATGAGAGCGATGTGGTGGTGGAGGTGGTTGTTGTGAAGCGGTTGTTGAGAGCGATGTTGGTGGTGGAGGTGGTTGTTGTGAAGCGGTTGTTGAGAGAGATGTTGGTGGTGGAGGTGGTTGTCAAAAATAACGATAGTAAAGAATAACGGTTAACTCAAAGATCACAGCCCTGTCCACACGGATAATTCCCATTAACAACGGTGGGGAAATCTAACTGAACCGGACTTACGGCATAACTAACTAAGGACCTATATGGTGTTTCTGCGAATTTCCACAGCCGTAACAATATATATATATTTGATATAAAATTAAATGATTCATATATATATATATATTTATATATATATGTATATATTATATATATATATATATTATATGTTGTTACAGTTCTAGGAACCGTATGCATACAACATACAGGTGTCCCAAGTCAGTTATTCCATTAAGTATATGCGTGGACAGATCCCTTCCTTGTGTTTAGTGGGAAAATTAAAGGAGTGCGTTGCGATGTTTTTTTAGTTAGATTAATAAATCTTTATATTCCCCACTCCATTTCATTGCAAAGGCAAATCCACGACAACCCACGGTACCCTCTGCCTGCTTGCCCCTCCTCTCGCATGCTACTCACGCGTGGGCTGAACAACCGCATGTTCACCTACTCGCCTAACCGGCGACTCGCAGTCCGAGGCAAAATCCCTCTTTCAGGAGTTCCTTTTTTGGCGAGTCCGCACGTTGTGGAGGTGGCGGGCTTTCCGGTATGGCCGAAACCCCGCCAGAAAGGCGGACCCATGGAAGCCCGTCCGTCCAATCAAGCGGACAATGACATCAGTTTCACCAAGGCCCCTCCCGCTGAGGGAGATGGATAAATTACGACACCACCTCAGGGTGGAGTGCTTATGTGCTTGGAGTTCGCGGAGAGTTCGAGAAGTGCTGAGACAGTTCGTCCTGTGCTGGAGTTCTTGAGTTCTTTGGGGTCTGGGAAAGAAGCGAAACTGCAATAGACGCTTGGAAGCCCGAATCCTGTCCCAGAGCAGGATCGTTTAAAGAAAGATCTGTGAGGATCCAAGGAGTTCTCTGGTGTCGTTTCGTTGAGTGAGAGACCCAAAGAACTCAGCCTCATCGCAGGAGGAGTACCCAATGATCCTGGCTGCCTTGATTCCACAAACACATGAACTCCACACGTGCAGCTGTGGGCCGAGCTGCGCGAACATTGTCAGGTGCCGCACCATGGAGCATCCCTTTCCCCGGAACTCAGGTACCGAGAACTGCGACCTCAACTCCCTACCTCCTGGCTACAAAAAGTCCTTTGCCTCACTGGGTTTATTTTGTCCGAGTGTGTGGCGCCGTCCATTAAGTATGAAATGTAAGTTATTTCGAACCTGTAAATCTTGCCTGTATTATTCTCAAGACAAGTCTGCTCTGTGTCTGCTTTATAAGTTGCTGTAAAATTGTCACACTACAACTTTCTCTCATCTCCCCTGCATCACATCCCAATAAACCTGTTTACCTGTACACATAACTTTCCTCGCTTTATTGTAAACTAGCTGAAGTACCCGGTAATACCCGGGAAATTTGCCCTATTTTCTCACGCTAGTTAGACTGAGGCATTAGTTGTATGGAGAAAATTAGGAAGGCCTTTTATTCCTCAGATTTATGGAAGGAAGGCTTAATGCTGCCGTTAATCCTTCAGAGAGGTCATAGTTGAAGGCGGCCTTGAGCCACTCAATGTTTCTAGCAGCAGTGGCAAACTGTCCTTTGATGTCCTGCCAAAACCCGGACCTAGAAAGCTGGAACGCGAGTTTTGTGCTTCTCTCGCCCATCGGTGTGACTCTATTTGCAGTTAGGCGACGCTCTTCTCTGCAAGCCGACTCTGCTTGCCTGGCTCGTTCATGAGCAGATATTATATCAGCAGTAAGACGACTCCTCTCTCTCTCTCTCTCTCTCTCTCTCTCTCTGCAGCTGACTCAGCTTGCCTGGCTCTTTCATGACAGATCTATCAGCAGTTAGCTGTTGCCGTGCACGTGCAGTTCGAGAATTCAAATAACAGGAGAATGTGTATGTTTAAAAAGTCAACGCAATACGAACATTTTGTATTTAAAACAACCTAGCGTTTTTAACCATGAAAGCCTTTTGTTACGATAATACGCTGGCGCACTATTCGAAAGCCTTTTATTTTTTAAATTAATTTTTATTTTTTTTATATATTAATAATATATATTTTTTCATTTTTATGGAAAGCCACTTAGCGCATCCTGGAGCTGAATTTAGGTCTATATGTGTGTTAAAGTTCATCAAGATCGGTTCACTGGTCTAGGAGCTTATTGGTTACAAACAAAGAGACAGACAGACAGACAAAAAGAAGACTGCCATTATAATAGTAGATAAATTATTATTAGAAATGTTCCAGTTCGTTTTCGTCTTTTCCTTCATTGGTCCAGCATGGTTCGAATCTGAGTTTTAGCCGGGTCTTTATCCCGCATAACTGTTCATCCTAGCCGGTACGTCTTGGCGGGTCGCTCGGCTGCATCCGAACCGGAAAGGTAGTTGGTAGTTGGAAGAGTGATCCGGTTCGGGCAAGACGTACCGAGGCGTGGTTCCCCGGTAGACGACACAGCATGGTTAATTAGGGGTAAATTGGTTCTAGACAAAAAAGACCCTACGCTACGCGGTAGAGTATTGGCATCCCGTCGGTTAAGCGACCCGCCGCCTCACGAAATTATCCGTGAGCGACGGCCTACAATTCCGGGAGTCTGGTGGGGGCGACGTAACTTTCCCTCACCTAGCGGTCGCTCTCACCACCGGACCCGGCCCACAACAATATATATGTAAATGAAAAAATGAAATGAAAAAAATGGAAAAGGAATAAATGAAAAAAAAAAATGCAGGTGAGTGAACCAAGAAAATGGGAAAGGAAGTTTCATTTTGCTTACAATGTGTAAAACATACCCCACTAGTATATCTATACTAGCGAGGTACCCGTGCACATGCACGGGATAGCAGTACAACATCGCTGGTAGCAGACGGCCAGACCGTACACGGGGAATGACAAAAATACGCATTGTGCAAAACGCAAGTGGTCTATGGAACGCCAAGACTTCCCAAACATTGTCGCATAGTGCCGCAAAGTGCCACAGCAATTTCATAGGGATCGTGTGACGGCGAGCGAGTTTTTAGTGTGCAAGCTTGGTATTATAGAGATATAGTGTAACGAATGGCCCTTATTGGACTACTAAATATAGGATTAGCTCAGATCCCCCATTGAATGCATGTATAGATAGGTTGTTTTGGTAAAATGGACGTTATATGTATGTCGGGAGGTGTAAAGAGGCTGTTTATTGTTTGTGTGGTGGTGGAACGAGGGCTCCCTCTTCTTCTTCCCCATCAACGGACGATAGGCCCCGCCCAGTCGGCTAGAGGGGTGTGCCCAAAAAGAGGAAGTGACGCAAAGGGGAGGAGTTGTCGGCTTCGCCGGGAGAGGCGGGCTCGTGTGTCGAAGAGCAAACGAAAAAGAGACTGTGGTGAAACTGTGAGCGCCGTGGTGGCGCCGATCGGCTGTACACGGGGGCAGCTGTGTCTGTTTTTCGTGAGGAACGAGCCGAAAGAAAGGCAGGGAAGGCAACAGAGAAACGACGAGTTCGAGTCGCGATCTGCTGGATGAGCGGGGCTTCGAGCAAGCGAACGTAAGAGAGGCTGCCTACACGTCGACTCGGCGGACCGACTAAGGAAAGAAAAGGTGATTTGACAGAGAGAGAACTGAGAGGACGGAGTTGGAAGTCGGGCTTCAAGGCGGGAAGGCAGGAGAGGAGACGCCGGAGCCTCTGACGTCCGCGCTACACAACGGCTCGACACGTTTGCCGATCCGCTTGCCGGAGCCCGGCACCTCGATTTGGGCCTTGTCTGGATGACGGGCCAGGCCTGGATTTGTATGTT
>CM068955.1:58360118-58384157 GCA_035128595.1 Eptatretus atami
GGACCGTGAGAGAGATCAGCTAAGGCCCATCATCGACCTTTCGCGGGGTCAGAGGGCGCGGAGACCGCGTGCGGTGCGAAGGGGGCAAAGGGAGGACGAGATCCATTTCGCCACGCGGCACGTTCGAGCGGGAGCTCAAATCCGTGGACATCCGCCTGTTGCGAGCGACATTACGTGCTCTTGACACTGTCCTCCGTCCATGAGACATCACCAAGTACTCTGTCTTGTCTTGCATGCATGCTGTCTGTCTGTCTTTGTCTGCACGTTGTTTAAGGCATATTTCGGTAGCGACCCCCTCGAAACCTGTAGTCCGTGTTCCCTAGTTAAGAACGGGTTGAGATTGTTAATAAACATTGTCGTGAATTTTGCTTGTGTTGTGATCCCCGATGTTCCTCAATAAATCTGGTTGACTCGTATGAAGTTGCCGCTATGGATCAATTTGTGTCGCGTCGAGGAACGATCCGTTCGATTGGCATATAAAACCAAAAATGGTTACAGACTGGCAGAAAACGCTCGGCATCTGACAAAACCAGTCTGTAACCAGGGGTTCTATTTCCCCAACTGGCAAGGTACAAGGATTATGTTGGTATCGCGATTGAAGGCGCGTGACCCGAGGCCTGTGCTGAGCCGGCCGGCGTTATAACCCCGGAGACGGTGGTGGTGAGGGTGGCGCGCGAGGACCGGGTGAGATCCCGCCACCCCGGATCCATAACAATATATAATATATATATATATATATATATGTATTTGTATATATGTATTATATATGTATATAATATATAATACATATATATATATATATATATGTATATATAGTTATCGATTCAACAATCCACAAAAACGTTCCTAACATAGTGATGAGAAACTGCTCATTACATGCAAAACTGCCAAACTCTCTTCCTATGGTATCCAAGGCCATCTTCACTCCATGGCTCACAGACTTCCTCTCCTGTCACAGTCAACATGTGGCCCATAATGGAATTCTCTCATCCCCTCTTCCTGTCCAGGCTGGAGTTCTTCAAGGCAGCGTTCTGGGCTCTGTTCTTTTTTTGGTTTTCATCAACGATCTCTCCGACTCTCTGGAAAATCCTCTACAGTCAAAGCTCGTTACTATGCCACCCGTCGGGACCGAGCAAAAGTGGCATAGTAGCGAGAGTGGCATAGTAACGAGATTTTGTAAAAACGACCTTATTTTCTCAAGTTACCCATCTGTAGTTAATCTTTAGACAAAATTTATTCCAGCAAGTAAAAGGCACGACTGTTGTATAAGCTAAGCGAACGGAGAACATACACACACTAAACAGTTCACACACTAACATATGGCATGGCGAGAAATTCACGACACACAAAGCTCTCAAGAATCGTCGGCTGGCGCATCTCTCTTCGGCGGATCTCGTGCATCTCGTTGTCTAGCCGATCGCACGCTTGCATCACACCGGGCTTCCCGCTTCTCTGCTGCATGAACTTCCGGACGGTGCTACAAGCGCGCTGGGCTTCCTGAACGGAACGATTTCCTCCTCGACAGTTACCTCGTCATTTCGCTTTCCACCGGCTCCTCACTGCACAGAATCTTCTCCAGCGTGAAATACCCGCCAGTCGCGAGGCGCTCGTCGGCTTCGAGAAAGTCAGACAGCTCGATCTCCTCGTTCTCGTGCATCTTTTCCTCGCAGGCAGAGCTTCCCAGATGTCGGGCGGCTCCGCATCCTGTGGCTCAGTTTGGATCTCCTCTTCGATGAACTTGGCCTTCGCGAAACAGTTCCTGATTGTCGACTTGCCGGGCGACGTGTAGAGCATCGAGCAACGTGAACTTGAACTCCTTTCCCTCGTCTATGGCCTCAAGCCGGCGGCATAGCAGGAGCTTCTTGTAGTGGCGCTTGAGGTTCTCTATGATTCCCTGATCCATTGGTTGCGAATTGGCTGTCGTGTTGGGTGGGAAGAAGACCAGTTGGATTGTTCAGCTCGAGCTCGGAGGGTGGCCAGAGAAGTTATCGAGACAGACCAGCACTCTGCGTCCCTGCTGGCCTAGTCGTCCGTCCACGCACGCAACATCTCCGAAAAGCTCCGCCGTCATCCACGCCTTCGAGTTCGCCTTGCACTTGACCGGGATCTCTTTGTTCTTGAAGGCACGGGGTTTCTTGGAATTGCCAATCACCAGAGAAGGGAACTTCTCGCTGCCGCATGTTTGCCCCAACCAGAAGAGTGCCTTTGCTTGCTTTTCTTTCCTCCAGTACACGCTCTCCCTGAAAGCCATGGTCTTGTTCGGAAGCAGCTGCCAGAAGAGTCCAGTCTCGTCCAGGTTGAAGACGTCGTCTGCGGAGAACTGCCCGAGTAAGGGCCGGAGAACCTGTTGTTGCCACTCAGAAGGATTGCGAATCCACCGCTCCAGCTTCGCCCTGCACTGTCTTGAACGTGATGCCGTGGCGCTTCTTGAAATTGCCCAACCAACCGTCGCTCGCATGAAGTCTGGGATGTGCATCAGCTCGGCCAGTTTCATCGCCTTCTCCTTGATCAGATCGCCGCTGACAGGCACATTCTGTCCTCTTGATTGCTTCAGCCACATGAAGCACTCCCTCATCAAGCTTCGGGTCGTGAGCCTGCGTCAACTTCATGCGCTTCGATGGAAATCCAGCTTTGATTGCAGCCTCGATTGCATCCTTCTTGCTGAGAATGCCCTTCACGGTGGTTCTCTAACTTCGACGCCCCATTTCTTGCTAATCTCCCTGGCCAACTTGGACTGATTCAGCTCCTTCTTCACGGCATCGATATCTCCTTCTTCTCCTTCAGCGTAAAGTCGGTTCGCTTGCGTTTCTGAGCTGACATTATGGGCTGAATTTGAAAAAAAAATGATGTCACTGTTGTACGTGTGCCTGCGTGTCTGTGTGTGTGCTCGCGCTTTTTTGTGTCTCGTTGTGCGTGTTGTGATTGGCTTGTTGTGGCTGGCATCGGGGAGAAGAATCGCGTGTTTTGACACAGTCTGACTATGCGCATACGTACTGAGTTATGTTGTGCGCAGCTGGACTGTAGTTCGGCGCTTCGCCTTTGGACGTGAGTGTGATAATCGAGCACTGCGCAATACAGACTTTTTCACGACTCGTGCCTTTTAACAGTCACACAGTAGTGGCATGGTAGCGAGAGTAGGGGTGGCATAGTAAATTTATTTTGTATTGAATTTTGTCGGGACCGAGCAAAAGTGGTATAATAGTGAGAGTGGCATAGAAGCGAGGTGGCATAGTAACGAGCTTGGACTGTATCTCTTTGCTGATGACTCCACCCTCTGCCGTACCATGTCATGGTCAGACCGGCATGCAGCAGCTTCTTCGCTCACTGCATATCTGGGTAAAATCACAAACTGGTCCAACACGTGGAACATGTCTTTCAATCCGGACAAATCTCACTCTCTCACTATGTCTCTCCGAAAGGACCGTTTAGAACCCCCCCCCCCCCCCACCCCCATCCACTTTCTCAACAATCCTCTGAAAGAAGTCCTTTCTTTCAAGCTTTTGGGTCTCACGATCTGCCATGATCTTTCCTGGGAAAGCCACATTTCAAACCTGGCCTCCAAAGCCAGTCACCGACTGGGAATCCTCCGTCGTGCAAAGTCCTTCCTCGGCCCACCTGAGCTGCTGACCACTTACAAAGTTTTCGTCCGCAGCCTGATGGAGTACTGCTCTCCCCTCTGGGCTAGTGCTCCTGCCTCCCACCTTTCTGGCTTCACGCTGTGGAAACCAAGGCATTTCGGATCATTGGCATCTCCCGCAATGAGGCTGAGTCTTTGTGCCTCTCACTCTCTCACCGCAGGCAGGTCGGTGGTCTTTCTGTCTTCTACCGTCTCCTCTCCAGTCTCGCCTCCCCTGCTCTCTCTCTGCGATTTGTCCCCACCACATTTCCACAGGGCGCTCAAGGTCTGCCAACAACCCCCTTTTGGTAAAACTACCAAAATCACGAATCACTGCCACCTTCCTCTTTCATTCCTCTTTTTCCCCACCTTTGGAATAAACTCCCTCACTCTTTTCAATCCCATTCTTCCTTCCAGGCCTTCAAAACTGCTGTTCACCACCACCTGTCATCCCCCATCCAAATCCTCGATCTTTTCTACCCCCGTTAATCCACCTCAAGCCCACCTCCTTCAAATTCCCTGCTTTCCTTCCTGAAAGTCCCTGTAATGTCCATCTTGTATTCCCCATGTTCCCCACCCCATCCCTCTCCCTTCCACAGATCTCCAAATGTCTGTTTCCCACTGTTTTGTCCTTCCCACTCCCGCCCCTCTTGTCTCATGCCCCCTTTGCTGTGCGTTGTGTGTTCGCTCTCATACGAGCCTCGACAAGGTATACAAAAACAAACAAAAAAATCCCCAGGTGCACAGAAGTGAAACAAAGAAGTCCAAGTCTAAAGTTATTCAATCTAAAACAACATGCCTGACAATAAGAAAAGTTTAGAGAACTAGAATTTATGTGGCATAATGCTTCCACATTGTGACTACAGGTGTTGTACAGTATCTTAAATGGATTGACAGCAAACCCATATCATGGCTAATGATTTGTACAAGAAGCATTTCTAAATCAATGGAAGCCGCAGCCTCTGGCCAAGAAGCAGTAGTAGAGCAAGAACTCATGCAACGGAATTTCTCTCCCAAAATTTGAATTTCTGCATTAAAACTACCTTAATACAAGAATACTGGGAGAATTGAAGATGTAGCTCGTAGCAACTATACAAGCCAAACCCAGAAAGTGAGCTTCAAGTTTGCCCCTCAAATTACAAGTAACACATGAAAGCATAAATTAGGTCATCACTATTTTTTGGGCAGGGCAAATCTTATTTAAAGCTTTGAATGAATCATTAAAATACAGGACATGCCTGTAACCAGCTGGGGTTCGTTGGGTGTGAATGCAGATTGGAATGTAATATACAAAGGATCCACAGTCTCCCACGGGGCTACGTTGTGTGTAAGGAGTGGTCACAGGCTCTCATAATGACCTTAAACAGGGAAATGAGGCCATTTGGCCCGTCATTGCCATGTTGGACTCCCCTTTTGCTGGTGAAAAAAGTATTCAACTACAATTCGTTTTTCTAAAAAAGAAAAAAAAATTAAAATCCTAAATTCAACTTTTCTTAAGTAATTAAACCCAAACAACCCTCCAAATGCCCCCAAAGTACAGGAAAATAAATCAAGAATTAAAAATATCCGATGGGAGAGGGGATGTCCCCAGACCCCACTTGGCATGGCATGCTGTTAGCGTGTGGACCAGGGATAACAGTTTCCACTTTTAGATTCGCATCCACCCACTGAAAATCGTGGTGACAGGACTGCAAGGGTAGTGAACAAATTTGACACATTTACCTCATACGGAAATTTGTGGAACATCCCACATTTGAAGTTTTGACAAAAAAAAGAAAACATAAAATGACACCCAGAAAAGATGGACTGGTTGGAATGGACATACACATTTACATGATTAAAGGCTCATGATACTGGAATCCCAAGTTCAAACCCCATACACAAATATATTTGCCAATGGTCTCCGAATATCCTTGTAACACATAAAACTACGGTGACATCTTATGTCTTTCTCTTGCATGACCCATTTGTACAAGTTTCTCCATGAGCTTTAGATTCTCTAGAAAAACAAAATCAACAAAAGCTTTGAAGAGGAACGCTTTGATATTGTTATTAATTTTATTTACATAATCTAAGGCTCGTCGTGGAGCTGCCACACACACAATGGACATACAGATGAACATTTGCGACACAACATAAAACTGCTCGACGAGACACACACACCTAGAGCTTGGGTCAAGTGCCGTCACTTCCAGGGGTATTCAGGGTACCAACGATGTCACAATGGCACCGCTTTTCTCAAGGCACTCAGTGGGGCATTTCCGAACAAGGAATTTCCTCCTCCTCATGGATGTCAACCGATGGGGACTGTCTGTACTCTTAACATTTCAAATGCTGAATGTCAAGCAAAGAAGCAGCACGTACCATTTTTAAAGTTTTTGGTATGACTCAGCCAGGGTTTGAACCACCGGCTTTCTCAGACTCAGAGCGGACACTCACTCTAATGAGTGCACCGAGTCTAGTCAAAGCTTCAACTCACATAAGAACGAGAAAGCATCTCAAAATGCAAAACCCGTCCACATCGACTTTGTACTCACTAAATTTGATGAAAACAACAGCTTAAAAAATAAAAAAAAGGAAAATTTATTAATTGGTGTTCTCCATATTCTCATAATAAAGGTTTGTTGAAAATTTGATGATGAAAGCTCAAATGGTAAAAAAAAAGTTTTTAATTAAAAAATAATAATTTTATATCCTGGACAGACACATAGACAGACATACACAAATGCACACACACGCAATTGCAAAACCCCATCTCCTGCTGCTGCAAAACCCCGTCTCCTGCTGGCAGACGGGCTACCAATGAAAGAATCGAATTACAATGGCAAAAATACAGCCTTTATTGTATAGGTACAGCTTGGGTATTTACACATTTGGTACAAGGAAGAGGACAACACATTTGTTATCTGAGAGCTCGCTGAATGCATACTGACATTAATAGCTATTTTGTCACGAACTACGAGTTAATGTTTTACCATGAGCTTCAAAGATGTCATTTTCGTAGTTGGGGTTCCGAAAATATGGAAGTATCAACACAGCTGCTTAAATGAGACATAACTTCTCAATGGGCACTTCCTTTTCGTTTTGAAAAACTATTCTCGCTCTGAGCGTGACAAATGAAATAATGGGAGATAAAACAATGGCAAGAATAGTGTTGTTTTTGTTGCTTATGAAAGCAAGCGAAAAGTCAAAGCGCCAAAGCAACAATTCAGAGCTTGCTCTTGAAATGCAACTCATTGTGAAGGTTCCACACTGTGGCCACAAGGCTGATGATGTTCCAGTCATATTGAGCTTCAACCTCAACTGCTACTAGTTAAACCTCAAATAATATTTGGAAAGATTTATAGATATGGATTTCATTTTCATTCTTCAAAAAGTGAATTTCATAATTATAGGGTGTGGGAATTGCTAAGAACTTACTTACACAAATGTAAACAAGACCGTTTCTGATGTACCTGGGGAAGCTGGAAGCTGCTGAGTGTCCAACAAGACCCTGCGTGCATGCTGCGGTTAAACTACCATACTTTCTGCCTTTTGCAATGAAGTATCATTGACTGAGGTTACAAGCCCAGGAAAAGGAATTATTCCTCTTGCACCTGCTGACTGTTTTCTTTCAGTGTTGCTTTCACAAGGGTCTTCGTTGTCCACACGCTGAAAAGCACCTCCAGAAAAAAAATGAGTAGCACCCAGTTGCTACCCACTAGGCCTCATCAATTTTTTTTTCATCAGTCGTCCAGCACCAATGCGGATAAGTCAAACAAACGACGAACCCGTCATTTGTGGTACGAAATACTTGGATTTTACAATGATATGATAGCCTTTTCATCTTTCAAGAAGTGAATGTCATAAATGGTGTGGTGAGGACAGTGGAAAGCAGCAGTGAAGCTCTTCAAAGAGGAATAAGGTCTACGAGGTTTCCTCGAGGAGGGGTCATGCTATCAGGGAAGAAACTGACAAGTGTGTCGAAGAGCTGAGAACGCTGTGCATAGGTCTCATCCACATCGGAGTAACCTGTAAGAGATGAGATCATTTATGCTTCCTTCGGTCAAGCAATCGTGCTTTGGCCAAAACACATAATTCCAAGCACATCTCAAATGAAAACAAGGAAAACTCCAGACCTCCCACCTTGTGGGTGGAATGAGGAATAGATCTGTGTAATATGTAAGCTAACTCTTGAACTGTTTTTGAAATATCATGTACACAAGCCAAGTTACTGAGATGGCTGCCATGGCAACAGAATTCAGCCAATCATAGCCGTGATCTAATCAGGTGGAGATAATGTCATGAGGAATAGATATCTGCAATTTGAAAGCTAAATGTTCAACGATATTTATATCGCATACACAAAAGCACATGCACAGATAAATCGGTCAAGGACAGAGGATTGGTTGATCGGACGGAGCTCATTTAAAAGTCCCCCGTATCCGACCTTGTCGGAGGGGCGGGGGACAACTAGAAAGAACAATCAGAGATTGTAGACCCTCGCCAGGACTTGTTTTGTATGGTGAGTTATGTAATTAACAAGGCGAAAAAGACATAAAATGTCATAGCCCCTGTGGTTTTAGTAATTTTGCAGTCCAGAGTTAAAGGGATAGCCCATATTTATTTACAACTAAAATGGCTGCCAGTCTACCAGTCGGCCATCTTTGATCAGATTGCAAAATAAAGTGAGGTGCATGTGTATGCCATCATGCACTGTGCTTGTGCCAAGTTTGAACAGAATCAGACCATGGATGTCCGAAAAATGGTTGGGGACACGTTAAAGTAACAAAATGGCCACCAGTCGGCCATATTTTATCTGATCTTGAAAAGAAATGGCAAGCAAATGTAAGCCATCATTCATTATCTGTGTGCCAAGTTTGAACAAGATCAGTAAATGCATGTCCGAGAGATGGTTGAGGACATGTTCAACATCAGGTTTTTAAACTAAAATGGCCACCAGTTGGCCATCTTTGATAAAAATCGCAAAACAAAGTGATGTGCACAAGCACACTATCATGTATTGTCTTTGTGCCAAGTTTGAATAAAATCGGTCCATACATGTCCGAGATATGGCTGCGGACGGATGGATGGACGAGACCCAATCCATAAGCCCCCGCTTCGGACCAAGTACAGTACAACGGGGGCCAATAAAAGATGTAATGAATACATAACTGCACGTAATTAGTACATAATTAATAGACGTACTCAGTTCCAATCTGTTCTGTTCTTGCATATGGCAGCTTGGCTGCCGGGTAGCTCTCATTTCTTGGAAGAGCGGCTTAGCTGCGCTGATGCTGTGCCCTCTACCAGTACACTGGTACTCATTTCACCTTAGCTGCTGCTGCCTAAGCAGTCTCCTTGGCTATTGGGCACAATCCTGGACAGGTCACCACTCCAACACAGGATACCAGCAAGCTGGTACTCATTTTGTTGACCTCAGAAGGATGACAGGCAGAGTCAACCCCACCTGGTATTAATTCAACAGCAAGTGGGATTTGAACTCAGGATCCTAATATCCCAAGCACGTCACCCTGACCACTAAACCAACACCAGGCTTAGTTCCTAGAGTACGTAATTAATAGACGTACTCAGGTTCCAATGTTATGTAAATAAAAGACATACTCACGTTCCAATAGTATGTAATTAATACATGTACTCACATTTCAGTAATAAGTAATTAATAGACGCACTCACGTTCCAAAAGTACATAATTAATAGACGCACTCACATTCCAATAGTATGTTTTCAATAAACGTACTCACATTTGATTTCAATTGTACGTAATTAATAGACGTACTCACATTTCAATGGTATGTAATTAGAAGACATACCCATGTTCTGTGTGGACAGACAAACGGACCCAAATACAATACCCTCTCCTCTGGCGAGAGTAATCATGAGAAGGCAATATATCGGCCTTTTCTATTATTTTCATTTTAGAGGTGCTATAATTAGGGATTTTGCAAGGTAGCTGCTGGACGTCTGCAAATGGAAAAAGTCTCGACAATCGCACTACACAGTCTCTAGGATAGCAATTCCACCAGTTTACGCTGATCCTGAGATCTCTGCAACAAACTGACCACAAGGCAAAAATTCTCCAGCAATATACAAGTTACATCAACCAATCCTCATGATTTGTATATCTTGTATCATTGTATAGTGTGATTACAATGTTGCCTCGATCTACATTCTACAAGATAATTACACAGCATATCGAACTCAACACCACCAGAGTCAATTAATTACCTATTTGCAAAGCTCATAAATCAAAGGTCGGACCTTACCAATTGAGATGAAATCAGAAGAGCTCTTAAACAATGATGTTGTCAAAAGTTGGAACTGGTGAGGAGAGGGCAAGAAAAAGTTTGATTAGAAAATTTCAATAAGGGACATAGAGGTGTGTGGAGGTAAGGATGAGGAATTGGACAAAGGGAAAAAATAATTTCCCAGGAAAGTTAATGGTTCTTTAATCATCCTGTGGTAATGATTTTGTGCTGAAAGTGCTCCCAGTATGATGCATGTTCCCTTTAATTTTGGGATCTTCTCGTTTGACAGAGATGCAGCATTGACAAGCAACAGAAGCGTGTGCTTTCTTTTCACCTCTCTCGCTTCCCGGGGATTCGTGTGATCTACCGTCTCGGCAAGTTCCGTCTGGAGGAACTTCAGTGCACCTATAGGATCCTCCATTGCTTTTTCCTGGAACCTTCAAGATAAATTTAAAAGGCAAAGAAGCATTTTTAGCACTTCAACTTGTAATAGCAGATTGAAACTTTAATTCAAGGTTCAACAAGTAAAATACATCTGTCAAAATTCTACACCCAACTCTTCCTCAATAAAAGCTAGAACGACAAGAGTGAAAATTGCTTTGCAATACATGTCCCCTACTGATGTGATATTTTCCAAGTCCAAAAAGGGCATAACTCTGTAAAAAAAAAAAATTAAAAAAACCGCCGAAACGCCCTGAAACTGAAATTTGTTCTGTAACGTATCACAATAGAGCCAATGTACCAAGTTTCAGTTGAATATATTGTTACAGATTTCAGAATCCGATCCGACGAATGCATACAAACATCCAGGTCCTCAGATAGTTATTTCCCTAAATGCATGCCCAGGATAGACCTATCCCCATGTCTGGTGAGATTCTAAATGTGATGCATTAAGAAGGGTAAAGAATAGATTCCCTCTCTTGTGGAAAGCTCCTTTTTCTCTTTACGACAGACACATTCATGCAGGTTGAGATACGTAGCCCAATGGAGGCCGACACCCGCCCTTCCACGACGTTGGACAATCAATTTATTTCACAAATGCCGAGACCTGCCTTTTTCCATCGACGTTGACACCCCGTTCAGCAGCTCTATGGACGCTAACTGGCTCTTTTTCATATCGGGCTGAACAATGAGGTGATAATTGTTGTTGACGTTTTATGAGCGCTTCACGTCTTCGCTCGGTAATTCTGACAAATGGCTGCTTTTGCCGTTCGTCCAGCACCACAAACATGGCATCGTAAGCCTGGAATAATCGTGGGACGTGCGGGTTGTCACCGCAACGATTCGCAAATGGGGCAGGGTTGATTTGGCTGGAGTCTGTGCCCGCTCAGACGGGCCGCCTATAAAAAGAGGACGAGAGGGCTGTTCTAGGCGGGTCAGTCGACGAGTCAGTTGGCGTCAGTGAGTCGGTATCAGTCAGACGACTTTACCAGTCAGTCAGACGTCTTTACCAGTCAGTCGGAGTCTAGTCAGTCAGATGGCTTTACCAGTCAGTTGGCGCCAGGAGTTGGTGACAGCCTCAGTGCCTCATTAAGCGCCTCACAGCACCTCAGCACTTCATAGTGCCTCACATGTCCTAACAGCTGTCCGTCGGTTGTGCCTCCTGGCGGTGGGTGATGCTCGGACCGTTAATGCTCCTCTGCTCGAGACCTGCTCTTGGCGTACCTGATTGTTGGCGTCCCTGGGCGCTGGCAACGGACAAAGCACGCTCACCCATTTCAGGACGCTTTTATTTGACATACGACTTCCATTTGGTGAGCGAGACAATTTCTCTTCCCCCCCCCCCCCCGAATGATCTGCTGGGTACCCTTGCTTGTGTTTAATTGTTAAGTAAGGCATAGAGATAAGCATCTGCCCTTTGTCCCTTTTTCTTTCAGTGCCTGATTGATTATTTATTTGCTTATGATTATTTTGATTGATTTAAAAAAAAAATATTTTCCTTATTAATAAATTGCTTTGTCGACGTTCCAACCTGTCCGTGTTTGTCCTTTCCTTCATTGATCCAGCATTGTCCGAACCGAGATAGACTGGGAGGTAATTACCACACAAATTGACCAATAATAGTCGGCATGCACCAGCGGTTAAAACGCTTAGCTGCTCTAATTAATATCCAATCAAGATAAGATTGGTGCTTTGCCGAGGGCGCACTCCCCATTCAGGAAACCACGTGATCTCTAGTTAAACGGAAAAATTAGACGGTGGACACTGGAACTCATGGTTGACTGAGTGGCGTTTGTGGTTCTAAAGCAACCCACTGTACCACAAAGTTAATCGTGAGCGGTGGCCCAGGTCTGGCTCTTCCGAGGACAGACGGGGATTAAACCCCCTCATAATACACTCGGTACCCGTAGCCGTAACAATATTAAAGGGTATGAGGGGGGGGGGGGGAAGTCTGAAAAATCACAGGTGGGACGGATGGACGAACAGACGGAGAGCAAACCCATAGTACCCTCCGGTGAAACCGGTCCTAATAAACCAAGCCCTAGCCCGAACCAAACATCCCCAATGTAACAACAAACACCATCGCCCTTTGACTCCATGGAGTACAACTCCAACCACAATGAAAATCTGCGTAAACTTTAATGAATGACCTGTGCTTGCGAATGAGGTATCTGCATTTCCTGAGAAGGTCATCACGTGATGGGCGGCACAAACGGAGAGACCAAAAGTCATCGAGGCGCATCTTGGGTGATGACGTCTTCCCTGGGTTTCCTCCAAACAGGTAGTGTACCTGGCAGGTGCAGGAGCAAGACAATAAGGTGGGTAGGGTGTGAATTATATTATCAAAACTCTCATTACCCCGTATGTGCGAAGCAAAAAGTGGGGTTAAGCAATAAGTTCACGTTGTCTGTCTGTCTGTCTTCAAATGTCAGTTTATGATGAAGAAACAACTTGATTTCAATTCAACGTTACATTTTGAACATGAAACGGAACATAAATCAAAAACACAAACCTCTAGTTTAGCAGTACGTACTTTGGCCCATGCACAGAAAGTAGCGAGATAATTTTTACACTGTCTGCCTGTCTGGCAGTCAAACAAAATTGAAAATCATTCCAAACAGGAAATTTACTGTTTATAAGGACTCATAAAGGACACAAACAACAGGCACAAAGAACTAATGTAATGTGTTGAATAAGGTGGTGTAAAAGATGCTGCATAAAATGGCGGTAAACCTCCGAATTTGTTTTTCTACAACCTTTAAAATCATTATTTTATTTCAATTGAGTTATAGACTTGAACAATGTAGAATCCAAATCGTCTTGTTGGCATTTTCAAAAACTTTTCGTTTAGCAGGACTTGGACAAAATATTACGGCATTTTAAATCATCTCAACCAATCAAATTTGCTGCTCGCAAACCTCGTCCATGTCCTTTTTTCTCAAGACCGCGTGGGATAAGGTGTTCTATAAACTCATATGGTAAGGTAGTTTTGAATCATTGTTATGTTAGAATGAATTAAATCAAATGCTTAAAAGGGGTAAAGAACACTTCAAACCAATTCTCACTTTATGGACGGCAACTTTAGATGATGTATACAACAGGGATGAAGTGTAGTCATGTCTAAGTGAGAAAGCCGAGCCCATTGGTGCATCTGGGTACACCAACACCACAGGCATGTTATTTTGAGAGTTTGGAACTTTCGTGTGCAAGTAAAATGGGAAAATTCTAGTTGATACTCGATGCAAGACAATATTAAAAGTTTCCGTTCACTGCCCTCCACAGCTTACGAAAAAAGGAACCTTCACACCTGCTCCCAAATCTTCCTCTTCCCTCTATACTCTATCCCAACTGATGCCCTCCTCCACTTTTAAAGGCCAAAAAATATTTTCTGTGCCACTCACCCCATGGGCCCTCACCCTCCCCACCCCACCACCCCCAAAAACTCCTTCCTGAGATACAAGCACCCTATCACACCCCTCACCACTTCTCTCAACTCTCCTAAATGGATCCTACTTTTTAACATACGTACCTTAATGAAGCAAGGCATCATAGGAAATCAGGAATAAGGTGAGCTTTTCCCAGCGGTGGTTTCAGGACATGGTGGCATTAAAAAGCGATGGAGTTATTGGCCTCATAGTGGGTACCCTTTGCTTGCGGTCGGCGGCAGCACTGCCTGATCAGACATCCCATATACACTGTATAGCAGCCTTTGGTGGCCTCAAAACCGGTGTATGCCTGTTGTTGGCTTAATGGTGAGGGTGGTGGGCTTGGGATCCTAGGATCCTGAGTTCAAATCCCCTCGGCTGTTGAACTAATACCAGGTGGGGTTGACTCTGCCTGTCATCCTTCCGATGTCGGAAAAAATGAGTGCCAGCTTGCTGGTATCCTATGTGGGAGTGGTGACCTGTCCAGGATTGTGCCCAATAGCCAAGGAGACTGCTTACGCAGCACAATGCTCTGCACAAAGTATGGTCCCAATGGATGGATGGAAAACCGGCGTCAAGGCCAACGTGTGGAAGCTTAAAACTGCCCCAGATTCTGAGTACCTTCAGTCCTACACCCAAAATTTGGGGCCTCGAGGTGCTACGGTTCGGCCGTGGAAGAATAACTTACAAACGCAGAAACACACAAACAAACACTTGAAAATATGTCGATAGATACGAGAAAACTTCCAAGTTACTGTGGGTGTTTTGTGAACATGACAAATCGCAGTTTATCGTTTTGTTCAATGATGTGAAAGATCACCATGATGATTACTATTTCAATACCCTGTGCCAATATCATTTTGGAGAGCTTCTACAATCTTCTTCTTCTACAATCAGGGGTTTAACCTTTTGATGATTCCAGACCGCCAATGGATTTCCCAACATGGTCCCATACCCCCTTCGCTTGACTGTCGAAATCATCATCACCAGTCCTATTAGTTGACAGTATGAATTCAAAGATGTCAATAGCTTGAATTTATTTTAGATATGGATAGCTAGGAATAGAACATGAAAGGCAATCATAAGCATTTATCATATATACTTACAAAAATAAATAAAAAATAACCGAGAAATTACAAATATACAAACAGCTACAAGTATTTTACAAATATACTTTGATTCACCTATTTCAGATTATAAATCAGCAACTTTACTTCTTATAGTTGAGTTTTATTACACAAAAGAAGAAAACAAACTTGAATGTGCAAGTTTTTCAATATCTCGACTACATAACAGACACTCTTACTAATCGAGTGAGATATTTGATGTTGTTTTCGTGCAATCAAAATATGGAATCGGGGTACAGTTACTGACAATGCTACTCGCATGTCATCTGATACATCAAGTCGATTTCTCACTTTGATTTCAGATTTAATAATGCAGAGAATCCTGTTTCACAAATATTCAGAGATCGAGTCCATACCCCCGATTTAGTTCCCATACCCCAAGGGGTATGGATACCCCCGGTTAAGAACCCCCTGATCTAGATTATCATTTTACCGTATAGTTTCAGGACTTGTTCATCACTTTATCCCTTTTATGTGTGCACTTAAATAACAAGAGTTCATTCTGACGAAAACAAACGGGAACCAACCGCATAATTCAAACCATTGTTGGACCTCAAATGCAAGAAATTCTCATGAGACTGCACAAGTCTCACTTATAATTCTGGTACCTTGTGCTTTTCATCATACACGAGTTGGTGGGCAAACCGTGGGCAAGGCTCGTCATCATGCAAGCACCGTGTTGAACCCTCCTTTCCAGTCTGTTCACTCTTGTACATGCAAGACCTGCAAGCAGAATGGACAATGGACTCGAGACTTGCTGGCCAGGAGAGTTCTCCAATTTTTGTGTCGACAGTTTTTCAAGGCGGCCAGCTCGGGAAAAAGAAAAAAATAGGATTTTAAAAAGAATTTGTTTTAGTGCAAAAAAGAGATCAGCAAATACCACGTGTTACGAGCAATGTTGTATATCCAGAAGGAGTTGCGAACGTTCTCATTTCGCTTCTCCTTGTCCTTGCTCAGACCAGATAGCACGTGCACCTCATCCAGTTCTGTGTCAATTGGTGCACGTTGCGTGAACCGTCATAGGAACTGAAAGTCCACACCACGAGCTTAATCTACCACCACATGCCATGGAAAGTGCTATTCATGCAGCATGGTCTGTGTAATAGCGCCACCATGAAGCAAGCCTCACACCTTCAAAATCAACAAACGTACAACAACATTTTTAACCGTATCAAAACCTCCTCTCCATCCAATGTCACACACCACATGCACCTTATCCATTGCAAACACACCCTTTTCCTGCCTCCTTCTTTGTCCATCGGAAATGATCTCCACATGATCAGCATCAACATCGTAGCTGAAGAAGTCATTCAAGTACGTCTTTGAACGCTGTCCGCTGAATACATACAAGTGGCGCTTCTTCTGCACCAGAGTAAAAATCCAACGTTTTGTGATAAAGGGAACTACAAATTAAATTCATGAAAGCACCACGTAAAGGAGATCATCTTACCATGTGGAACAGCATGCAATGGCCGATGCGAGACTGGACGTCTTCTGGTCCAGCATTACTGGAATCTTCTCTGAGCTGACGCAAGTCTAGAAGCACAATGTATGCGAATAGGCCACTGAATTGTGCCTCAGAGCTACGGCTGTCCTCCCCGCCCGCTCCAGCGGTGAGCACACGGCCACCAATGTGTAGATCATGTGACGTTCAGAATCCATGCACATCTGTTCGAAGAAAGAGAGTAAATAAATATTAAAAATAATAAAGAGCAAAAAAATATAATTGCATCCGATAATGCAGAGTTAAAAAAAGAATATAGGGTCTTATATCACCTGATGATCAAAAACAAGCTTTGGTCCGCCATCTGCGGCAGTGTCTGCACTGAGAAGTTCCCAAACATGCCGTGCCAATGTCATAACGAAAGAAGTCGCTACGCAACGAGTTAGTCTTCTTACTGTTGACTCCAGATAGCGTCCTAGTGTGTAGATCTGTCTACACACTATGTCGATGCACATTTTGTGGCAGGAACGTGCACACGGGCCACCCTAGGAGGATGGGAAGGTTAAAAATAGAATAAGGTAACAACCATGACAAGCAGATCGAGTTCAATGTTTAAGAAATAGAAGACTGAGTATCTCAACTCCAGGAGCACAGTATAGAGCTTTACTCTATAGGTCTGACACTTAGCAGGAAGTGCAAGGCCTGTTCCTTTTCCACTGTAGACAAATTGCTAGCCCAACAATCTTTGAAAACACATATTTGGTTTTCATCCTCTCCTCCCATCACTGCCATTTTTACTCTTAATTTCTCCTGACCATACAAGGTTGCATATGCAATCAAGCAACCATGATGATCTACCCAAATCCATGCTTAATGTTCACCTCCACGTTCATTAATCTCCAGCTCCCAAAAATTTTTCTTTACACCAGTCCTGCAATATAATGATTCTCAGCAATCTCATGCTGCTCCCCCATTCCATCTCATGATCTTTGATATTCTTGGTGACTCTTCAGGCCAAAATTCCCTACAATAGTCTGCTGTTCCTGCCTTTTCACATGCCCATCTGCTTAGTTATCATGACATGTTTTGCTGTCATGTGCATATTATCCCTTCCACTGTCTGCCTATTCATTCCTTGCCAAGTTGTTGTCTGTCCACTGACCCTTTGTTCCCCTCTGATCGATTGTGGATTGACTTCTCAAAAATTGGGTCAACTTCTAACCCAACTCATGAGATGACTGACAATCCTCCGTTATCCAACGATTCCAAAGGCAGAAACTGTAAATAAAAGTGTAAACCCAAATGTACTCAGGTCAGGTCAGATATGGGAGCATGCAACGGAGCAGCGCGTTGCTGCGTCCACTTTCTGCTGGACCTCTAGGGCCTCCGTCTGGCCATCCTCCAGGCAGATGCCTGGCCCATCCCCATCTCCTTGAGATGCCGATCAAACCTGCTGCAACCACAGGCACGTGGTCGGCGCATTGGCCTCTTCCACTCCAAGGCCAGGGATCTGAGATCTCCATCTCAGATCCCTGGTCAGAGTCCAAAGTACACATCTGAAGAGCAAGAACTGGAAGCACCAAGGACCTGAAACTCAGACTTTCGTCATCCTGCACAGGTACCAACAGCACCACACCCCATGATCCAGTGAATCCATGACTCCCAGGCCCGATCCAGATGTCTATGGAACTCTGGCTCACAGCCAACAGAGACAGGATTATCACTGCCAAGGGAAGTGAATCTCTCTGTGACTTTCAACATCCTCACCACAAACGGGTACAGACAAGATAGCAGTACCAAGATGCCATTGAAAGCCTGGATCTTAGTTTTGATCCAGGAAACCCGTAATCCCAGCGGCTCAGACTCCTCATTCAGCACCTTGAGAGCCCTCAAAAGGATATCCAGAGTCCTCGCAAAGATGACTGCATCATCTGCGAAATCAAGGTCAGAGATATTGACATTCCCAAACGATGCACCGAGGCTTGATTCTCCCCAGAATATCCTCCCCAGAATCCAGTCCATACAAGTGCTGAAAAGTGTGGGGGCCAGTACACACCCCTAACGAACTCCAGTTAAGAACTGGAAATAAGTCGCAGATGGTATCACCACATCGCACAGCACTCTAGTACCAGAGTATAGTTCAGACATCAGATTAATCAGTTGTGGTGGCACCCCACGAAGACCAAGAATCCTCCAGAGGGCATCCCGGTTCACTGCATCAAACGCTTTAGAAGATCAACATGGGCTGCAAGCAGTCCCTGCCGAAACTCTCATCTGCGTTTGGTGAGCACACGAAGGCAAGGATAGCGTCAATCATTGACCCCTTTTGGTGTAAAGCCTGATTGCTCTGGATGCTGGTGCTCAGAGATGGGTGGCGAACCCCATCAAGAATTATCTGAGCAAAGACCTTGCCCAGCACTGAGAGCAGCGTCACCCCTCGGTAGTTGTTGCAGTCCTGGCGATCACCTTCCCTTTCCAGAGATGGACAACACAGCCCCTCTTCCATCAGTTGGGGATGATGCCTGTTGTACCAGGCAGAGCACAGAACTGCATGCAAATGACAAGTGCAGCATTTCCACCAGCCTTGAGAAGTTCAGCATGGATGCCACAGATCCTAGGAGCTTTACCCCATTTCAACCGGTTCACCGCAGCCTGTGTTCACACAAACGAAGGTGGACCACAGTTGATTGGAGGGTGAGCAATATGGATTGTAACACCCCTGACATCCAACTCAACAACTGGTGGATCAGCCTGTACAACCGCTCAAAGTAACCGGCCCAGCGGGCCTTCACTTCGGACTCCTCTCTCAGAGTCCACCAACCTCCGCTCTAACTGCAGTACACCGAGGGACGGACTTTAAGGAACGCAATGTGCGAATTCCCCTGTAAGCAGGATGAGAATCACCTGACCACAGGTGATGCTCTAACCCCTCAAGATTCCTCACACATAGGCTTCCTTGTCCACCCTCAGCCACGTACAGTTTACACCTCAACTCCCTGAACAGCTCAGCTTTGCCATTCAGCTGACCCTGTGACTCTGTTCAGTGGTATCCAGTGTCCCTTGAGACAAAATTCTTCTTCGCCCTACGGTGAGTTCCAAGACATCCACCAGCAACATCAAGGATGGTGGTCTTGAAGGCATTCCACAGCTCTTCAGGTCTCAGTGGATCCATAATGTAGCAATGTTTTCCCCACCTGACCGAGTCATGTCAAATATCTGCTAGAATCCGACTCGAGCAAAGTCTTTGGCTCAGTCATAAAAAATCTCAAGATCTCTGAATTGTATTCCATTATGGAAGATTCTGGCAATGTCGCTTTTGCTGCCGTGTCAGGCAATCTCTTTCTCCTCCTCATACAAATGTTTCCTCCACAGAGAATATTTCAAAGCTTAAGTTACTATCCTACCCAATAAGAACACCACAGAAAACAAATGCAGTAACAGTCAAAATAAAATGCCACGACATTTTCAACAGCCTCACCTCCTTTTCTGTATCCTTAGAAAGACATGTCCACTGGCTGTCACGAACACTGTAAGCCAGAAGTCTGCCAAATCCTGCGTTCCGTCCAGCCACCGAACAGGTAAATAGTCTCTGGCCCAACGAAACATCGAGAGTCGGACATTATCATGACTGCAAGTTTAACATTGATATGCATTAGGGTCAGAAGACACACATGGTGCCCGTCTTGATAAGGGACCCTGAACTGATATCCTAGAGGTTTTGGATTCAAACCTCAATGAAGGTGTATTAAAGATATGGATGCTACAAGTAGCAGGAACCAGCACCACTAGACAGCGAATCACTAAAACAAAAGAGAATGCATCAATTTTCCTTACTTCCACAATCCATGTTGAAAGTAAAAGGTACGCTAATGACAATAAAGATCATCTTTTTAATCTTCATTTGCCATTGTTATCTTTGTCGAGTTGAAAATAATGAAGTGAAGAATATGCGTGACAACGGATGCCGAATCACTGTGTGCTTGGACACAAATGCTTAGTTATGGGTGTGATTCCATCAGTTTGTTTGTTCAGAAAGAACTTCCATCACGACATGTTAGCTCGTGTATGTTAATGAACACACAAGTGCACAAAATGAACTGTTTTGAGTCTAATTTTTATATTCTTTTCATCCATGCAGTCTTCAAATGGAGTTGAAAGAGTTAAACCTGTTTTTCTCTTTTTTAAACCACAATGAATAGAATAACAAAAAAGAAAACAGAGTAAAATTAAGATATATTTTAAATAATTATTTTTAAAGACCACAGAAGAACAACCCATCAATGTATTGAAATTGAGTGCCAAAGCAATTACTTGCTGCATCATTCCAAGGCAGAGATCAAAGTGTCAATCCAGCTTGCACAGCCACCCATCACATTTCCTTGCGACAATAACAAGACCTTCATTAATTGAGATCACAAGACATGTTTTTTGATGAAACTAGAATGCGGATGAATACCAAGGTGACCTGATAAATGAGTTTTCTATCAGCTGCAAAACTGTGTGCAATTGTGCCGTGCATCTGTTCTCATTTTAAGGATGAATGAAAGACCACGTCTCCAACATCGAAAGATAGTTGGAATGGCCGTCAACAAGGAATGGCCACACCCTTTACGGCAAGAAGCAATCCCTTTCCTCGAAATGGCTGAAATTCACTGCAATCCTTTTACGGTCGAATTACAATCCATTATCAAATTTGTAATTTTTTTTGGCAACTGTGAAATGTAGTAAACTGAAAAAAAAAATGACAGCTAGATTGAAATAGCTAATCGTGGGAAACGTTCCAAGGAGCTATTCGTATAGCCAGTTGTGGATGAGCAATATCTGCCTCTGACGTCAACTCTTGCAAACTGATTGAAGATGTATTTCTAGCTTAATGGTGAGATATTTAAAAATAATAATAGCTTTTACCAATTTTAAAATTCCTTTTGATTGTCTGTCAAACTCTCTGCCGATGGCATCCAAGGTAAACTCCATACATGGCTTACTGACTTCCTCTACTCACTCGCAGCCAATGTGTTGGACTCAACAGAATCCTTTCATCTGTTCTCCCTGTTAAAGCTTGAGTGCTCCAAGGCAGAGTTCTGGGCCCCAGCCCTATTCCTGATCTTCATAAATGATCTCTCTGACTCTCTCGAAAATCCCTTTTATCAATTGATGATTCTATTCTATCCTTTCCTGGAACATCCGTGATCCTTCAGACAGGCAAGCTCCAGCCTGCTTCCCATTCTTTAGATCTTCACAAAATCACAAGATGGTCAAAGACTAAAATATGCCTTTCAATCATGACAAATTTTACACTCTCACTATCTCTCTTCAAAAGAACTGTATGGCAACCCCCCCCCCCCTGCCACGTCCCCACCCCCACCTACTTTTTAAAACATTCTTCTTGAGGAATCCAGTCACTCAGTCTACTGAGTCTCACCATCAGCCATGATCTTTCTTGGGAAAACCACATTCAAAGTTGACCTCTAAGCCAGTCATCAAACTGGACATCCTCCATTGTAACAAAGTGCTTCCCTGGCATACGTGAACCCCCATCCACCTACAAGACCTTCATCCACAGCTGCTCTCCTCTCTGGGCTGGTCAATTTACTTGGAATAAAGTCTTTCAATCCTGCCAAATCTGACAATCTCACCATCTCTCTCTCCGAAAGGACCGTCTGGTATAACCACCCCCCTCCCCCTATCTGCATTCTTAACAATCCTTTGAGGAACTTTGGCAAACCTGAACTCCTGTCCACCTACAAGGGCTTCATTTGAAGCTTGATGGAGTACTGCTCTCCCCTCTGGGCTGGCTTCCCTGCCTCACATCTTGCTCAGCTTGACGCTGTGAGTAGGGTGGAATATCTGATTCTGGCTCACTTTTCCCCTGTAAATGCAATGGGGGATTTTCAGGCGATTCACTTTTTTTTTCCCCTAAAATTAACACCCCTTTTAATCCCAAGGTAATAATTTGTTTGTCTCCCTTTTAACCTAAGGGCATTCTATTCAAATAACCAATGCAACAAGAATAAGATTGGTTCAAGTAGTAAATGTGGTTTTGTTCATGGTGATTCTGAAGAAATACTGTAAACATGCAAGCTAGGGACACTCTTTTTCAAATAACCATGCATATTGTTTTAGCTCACTCATTGAACTATAAAGAATTTGTTCATTCTCAAAATTCCTTCAATAGTTTAATTTTTCTTTGCACAATAATCCCCATCTAAAATATTTAAAAATAAAACATTTGATCTTTAATTTTTCAAGATACCCCTTTTGTGCCATTAACGAAATGATATACTTCTCTAATGATCCATCTTGACAACAGCTCCTGAGTTGCATAATCATTTTGAGATTATAGGTAAATTGTTTTTTCCATTGTTCATTGATAACCATCAAGTTTCAGTCCGTGCCGTGAAAAGAGGAAGGTTTTTCGAGCACGGCCGTGCTGTAAAAATGAGGAACTGTTTTTGCACAGTCCATGCTGTGAAAAAAACAGGAAACTATTCTTGGCGATCCAAGGTTCTCGAGCCCAGGCTCATTTAACATTTCTTTGCTGGCATGGTGTGCTGTACTGTCCTTCAGTGGCATGAGCTTGTTTGCAGTTCGACATTATTTTGTATGGAACAAACTACAACTTGATGTATCTGGATTCAACACATATTATCTGTTGAGGTAAGATTTTTATTTTCCTAATTTTCCAGTCGCTTTTAAACATCGACTCATTTAATAATTAAATAACTTAATTAATACATTATTATTTTCCCTCTCACAGAAAATTGTATTGAAATGCATATATCAATACCCATTTTGCCCAACTTGGGGCGAAATTGTTGGCTTGGTTGAAGACCTTATGAGCGACCAGAAACCACAGAGAACGAGCTCGTCCTTGATGACCCCAACAAAGAGTTATACGTTGGAGACCTCAATGAGCGACCAAGACCCACAGAACGAGCTAGCTTGAGTGGGATGACTTTGTTGGGTTTCCTTGGATATCGACTTTTTGTTATGGAACTAAATTTCAGCTGATGAAATTGGATTCAAAACTATTTATCTGTTGAGGTAAGATTTATTTTCCTATTTTCAGTTCCTTTAACATCGACTCATTTAATAATATAAATAACTTTAATTAATACATTATTATTTTCTTCACAGGAATTGTATCTTGAAATGCAATATCAAATAACCGAATTTTGCCGACAACTTGGGCGAATTGTTGGCTTGGTTGAAGACCTTATGAGCGACCAAGCCACTGAACGAAGCTCGTCCTTGAATGACCCCACAAAGAGTTATACGTTGGAGACCTATGAGCGACCAAGACCCACAAGAACGAGCTAGTCTGAGTGGGATGACTTTGGGTTCCTTGGATATCGACTATTTGTATGGAACTAAACCTACAACTTGATGTACTGGATTCAAACCTATTATCTGTTGAGGTAAGATTTTTTATTTTCCTATTTTTCAGTTTTCCTTTTAAACATCGACTCATTTAATAATTATAATAACTAAATTAATACATTAATTATTTCTCTCACAGGAAATTGTAATCTGAAATGCCCAATATCAAATACCGATTTTTGCACAACTTGGGGCGAAATTGTTGCTTGGTTGAAAGACCTCAATGAGCGACCAAGACACACAGAACAAGCTCGATCTGATGACGCCAACCAAAGAGTTTTATACGTTGTGGATCTCAATGGCGACCAAGACCCACCAGAACGAGCTAGGCCTTGAATGGGATGACTTTTGGGGTCTTG
>CM068955.1:58391581-58406220 GCA_035128595.1 Eptatretus atami
GTGGACCACAGTTGATTGGAGGGTGAGCAATATGGATTGTAACACCCCTGACACTCCAAGTAATTGAGAGTTTTGATAATATAATTCACACCCTACCCACCTTATTGTCTTGCTCCTGCACCTGCCAGGTACACTACCTGTTTGGAGGAACCCAGGGAAGACGTCATCACCCAAGATGCGCCTCGATGACTTTTGGTCTCTCCGTTTGTGCCGCCCTCACGTGATGACCTTCTCAGGAAATGCAGATACCTCATTCGCAAGCACAGGTCATTCATTAAAGTACGCAGATTTTCATTGTGGTTGGAGTTGTACTCCATGGAGTCAAAAGCGATGTGTTTGTTGTTACATTGGGGATGTTTGGTTCGGGCTAGGGCTTGGTTTATTAGGACCGGTTTCACCGGAGGTACTATGGTTTGCTCTCCGTCTGTTCGTCATCCGTCCCACCTGTGATTTTTCAGACTTCCCCCCCCCCCCCTCATACCCTTTTAATATTGTTACGGCTACGGGTACCGAGGTGTATTATGAGGGTGTTAATCCCCGTCTGTCCTCGGAAGAGCCAGACCTTGGCCACCGCTCACGATTAACTTTGTGGTACAGTGGGTTGCTTTAGAACCACAAACGCCACTCAGTCAACCATGAGTTCCAGTGTCCACCGTCTAATTTTCCGGTTTAACTAGAGATCACGTGGTTTCCTGAATGGGGAGTGCGCCCTCGGCAAGCACCAATCTTATCTTGATTGGATATTTAATTAGAGCAGCTAAGCGTTTTAACCGCTGGTGCATGCCGACTATTAATGGTCAATTTGTGTGGTATACTGCCTGTCAATTACTCCCGTCTATCTCGGTTCGGACAATGCTGGATCAATGGAAGGAAAGGACAAACACGGACAGGTTGGAAACGTCGACAAAGCAATTTATTAATAAGGAAAATATTTTTTTTTTTAAATCAATCAAAATAATCATAAGAAATAAATAATCAATCAGGCACTGAAAGAGAAAAGGGACAAAGGGCAGATGCTATCTCTATGCCCTACTTAACAATTAACACAAGCAAGGGTACCAGCAGATCATTCGGGGGGGGGGGGGGAAGAGGAATTGTCTCGAGGAAGAGAAATGTCTCGGCTCACCAATGGACAGTGCCGATACATGTCAAATAAAAGCGTCGCTGAAATGCCACCTCAACAACTGGTGGATCAGCTCTGGTACAACCGCGATCAATAGTAACGGAGCCCATCGCTTGGGCCCTTCACTTCGGACTCCTCTCTATCAAGAGTCCACCAACCTCCGCTCTAACTGCAGTACACCGAGGGACGGACTTTAAGGAACGCAATGTGCGAATTCCCCTGTAAGCAGGATGGAATCACTGACAAGTAGTGATGCTCTACCCATCACAGATTCCTCACACATAGCTTCCTGTCACACTCAGCAAACGTACAGTTTTACACCTCAACTCCCCCTGAACAGCTCAGCTTATGCGCAGTGATGCAGAGGCTGCCAACCTAGATTCTAGGACTGTTCATGTACGGGCTCACTCCAGTTCCCTTGAGACAAAAGAAATTGCTTCATGGTCGCCCCTTACTCGGGTAAGAGAGCAGTTCCAAGACATCCACCAGCAACATCAAGGATGGTGGTCTTGAAGGCATTCCACAGCTCTTCAGGTCTCAGCTGGATCCATAATGTAGCTCATGTTTTCCCCACCTGACCGAGTCATGTCAAATATCTGCTAGAATTCCGACTCGAGCAAAGTCTTTTGGCTCAGTCATAAAAATCTCAAGATCTCTGAATGTATTCCATTATGGAAGATCTGGCAATGTCGCTTTGCTGCCTGGTGCAGGCAACTCTCTTTCTCCTCCTCATACAATGTTTCCTCCACAAGAGAATATTTCAAAGCTTAAGTTACTATCCTACCAATAAGAACACCACAGAAAACAATGCAGTAAAAGTCAAAATAAAATTCCACGACATTTTCAACAGCCTCACCTCCTTTTCTGTATCCTTAGAAAGACATGTCCACTGGCTGTCACGAACACTGTAAGCCCAGAAGTCTGCCAAATCCTGCGTTCCGTCCCAGCCACCGAACAGGTAAATAGTCTCTGGCCCAACGAAACATCGAGATCGGACATTATCATGACTGCAAGTTTAACATTGATATGCATTATGGCTCAGAAGACACACAATGGTGCCCGTCTTGATAAGGACCCTGAACTGATATCCTAGAGGTTTTGGATTCAAACCTCAATGAAGGTGTATTAAAGATATGGATGCTACAAGTAGCAGGAACCAGCACCACTAGAACAGAAATCACTAAAACAAAAGAGAATGCATCAATTTTCCTTACTTCCACAATCATGTTGAAAGTAAAGGTACGCTAAATGACAATAAAGATCATCTTTTTAATCTTCATTTGCCATTGTTATCTTTGTCGAGTTGAAAATATGAAGTGAAGATATCGCGTGACAACGGATGCCGAATCACTGTGTGCTTGGACACAATGCTTAGTTATGGGTGTGATTCCATCAGTTTGTTTGTTCAGAAAGAACTTCCATCACGACATGTTAGCTCGTGTATGTTAATGAACACACAAAGTGCACAAAATGAACTGTTTAGAGTCTAATTTTTATATTCTTTCATCCATGCAGTTCTTCAAATGGAGTTGAACAGTTGAAACCTGTTTTTCTCTTTTTTAAACCACCAATGAATAGAATTAACAAAAAAAGAAAACAGAGTAAAATTAAGATATATTTTAAATAATTATTTTTAAAGACCAGAAGAACAACCCATCAATGTATTGAAATTGAGTGCCAAGCAATTACTTGCTGCATCATTCCAAGGCAGAGATCAAAGTGTCAATCCAGCTTGGCACAGCACCCATCACATTTCCTTGCGACAATAACAAGACCTTCATTAATTGAGATCACAAGACATGTTTTTGATGAAACTAGAATGCGATGAATACCAAGGTGACCTGATAAATGAGTTTTCTATCAGCTGCAAAACTGTGTGCAATTGTGCCGTGCATCTGTTCTCATTTTAAGGATGAATGAAAGACCACGTCTCCAACATCGAAAGATAGTTGGAATGGCCGTCACAAAGGAATGGCCACACCCTTTACGGCAAGAAGCAATCCCTTTCCTCGAAATGGCTGAAATTCACTGCAATCCTTTTACGGTCGAATTACAATCCATTATCAAATTTGTAATTTTTTTTGGCAACTGTGAAATGTAGTAAACTGAAAAAAAAAAATGACAGCTAGATGAAATAGCTAATCGTGGGAAACGTTCCAAGGAGCTATCGTATAGCCAGTTGTGGATGAGCAATATCTGCCTCTGACGTCAACTCTTGCAAACTGATTGAAGATGTATTTCTAGCTTAATGGTGAGATATTTAAAAATAATAATAGCTTTTACCCATTTTAAAATTCCTTTTGATTGTCTGTCAAACTCTCTGCCGATGGCATCCAAGGTAAACTCCATACATGGCTTACTGACTTCCTCTACTCTCGCAGCCAATGTGTGGCACTCAACAGAATCCTTTCATCTGTTCTCCCTGTTAAAGCTTGAGTGCTCCAAGGCAGAGTTCTGGGCCCAGTCCTATTCCTGATCTTCATAAATGATCTCTCTGACTCTCTCGAAAATCCCTTTTATCAATTTGATGATTCTACCCTTTCCTGGAACATCCGTGATCCTTCAGACAGGCAAGCTCCAGCCTGCTTCCCATTCTTTAGATCTTCACAAAATCACAAGATGGTCAAAGACTTAAAATATGCCTTTCAATCATGACAAATTTTACACTCTCACTATCTCTCTTCAAAAGAACTGTATGGCAACCCCCCCCCCCCCCCCCCCTGCCACGTCCCCACCCCCACCTACTTTTTAAAACATTCTTCTTGAGGAAGTCCAGTCACTCAGTCTACTGAGTCTCACCATCAGCCATGATCTTTCTTGGGAAAACCACATTTCAAAGTTGACCTCTAAAGCCAGTCATCAACTGGACATCCTCCATTGTACAAAGTGCTTCCCTGGCATACGTGAACTCCCATCCACCTACAAGACCTTCATCCACAGCTGCTCTCCTCTCTGGGCTGGTCAAATTACTTGGAATAAGTCTTTCAATCCTGCCAAATCTGACAATCTCACCATCTCTCTCCGAAAGGACCGTCTGGTATAACCACCCCCCTCCCCCTATCTGCATTCTTAACAATCCTTTTGAAGAACTTTGGCAAACCTGAACTCCTGTCCACCTACAAGGGCTTCATTTGAAGCTTGATGGAGTACTGCTCTCCCCTCTGGGCTGGCTTCCCTGCCTCACATCTTGCTCAGCTTGACGCTGTGAAAACCAAGGCTTTCAAGATCACTGGAATCTCCCACGATGAAGCTGAGTCTACGGATCACTATGCCATCACATACAGGTCCGGTAGGCTCTCCGTCTTCTACCACCTCCTTTCTGGTCTTGCACCGTCTGTTCTTTCCATGCTTTGTAACCCCAACCCCCGAGGTTTCTTCGCAAGGCACACATGGTCCACCATCAACCCCCTTCTTGTGAAATTCCAAAATCCAGAATTACTGCTCACCTCCACTCATCCATTCCGGGTTTTTTTCACGTGTGGAATCAACCTCCACATTCTCTTCATTCGCATTCTTCCCCCCTGAGGTATTCAAGCCAGCTGTTTACCATTTAACCCTAACCCACATCGAAAACCATGACTTTTTCAACTCTCGTAAACCCCTCGCCACAACCCAAGCCCACCTCCTTCCAAATTTGCAGTTTTTCCTTCCTGAGAGTTTGCTTTTGTATCCATCTTGTCTGCCCCGTTCATTCTCCCTTACCCTTCATTCCTCCCCACATCCATTATTTGTCCAAGTCCCCCCCCTATTTTTTCCTTCAAACTCTGCTGTTGGTGTCCGCCCACCAGCCCCCCTCTCCTCTTTCTGCCGTTCCTTTTTTTGTTTCATCCTGATCCATTCTGTGTTTAAGCTCTGCCACGAACCTTGATATTGTATATGAAGAAAATTAAAAAGTAATGACATTGAGTAATCTTGCATTTTTTCATTCACATTTCTGAATCATCTTAGACTTGATAAGTTGCAAAATATGTCAGTACCAAACCAACCAGATTTTTTAAGGGTAAAATGAAGCGGATGAGAAAACAGCATTCAGAAACAAATGAAAGAGCTTGATCTAGTTGCACTCCCCCTCACCAGTAATGACATCAATGACCATCTGGTGTCCTCCTCGCATCCCTGGCCTGTTTTCCTCACTGTCCTCTAAACAAAACAAATGTCAACAATCAGCTTGGTTAATGCCAACATGCAAAACAAACAGTTAAATGTTTGCTTAGAATAGAGAGTGAAGTTGCTCAGTGACACAAAACATGATAAAAATCTTGTAGAAATTCTGCACAGGATGCATTGCGCTTATAATGGCACAGAGATTCAGAAACCACACACTTATTTTTCCATCGGCTAATTAATTAGGCCCATTTTGATTGTTAACATATTTTGGTTCTATTACTCGATACATGTTTCATTTATCAGGCATGAATGCTTTGGTTTGAAAAATGAGGAGAATATTGATGGGGAAAAATCTTGTTTCTGGATGTGTGAAAATCTTGCTTCTTGAAGATTTAAAATTGTGCATTCTGGAACATTTCTGAGATGGGAATGAAATATATTAGCATGGTTTAATGTGACGAGAAGCACACGCTCCCTCCAACTACAGCAGTCGGGGGGGGGGGGGGGGGGAGGGTTATGTTATTATCCTTATTCAAACGTGTAATTCAAAATACCTCTCGCTGCGTAATTCAAAACAACCTCACTGCACTGGAAAACGTGGGGACATGAATACCGTACTGTGAAAGGCAGGGACTTACGATACCCTCTCCCACCTGGAGACGGCACTACACAATACACATTTACATGTAATATTTCCCATACCCCCTCCCTCTCCCCAAGACTGCCGGCAAAGATAAAAACACCCCGATGCACTAATTGGGGTCATGCTGATCCCATGTACCAAGTCTGGATGTAATTGGCGCAGAACTGTAAGAGGAGTAGCACGACAAATACATACAAGTCTGTGAATTATAGTGAGGATATACAGGTAGTGCACAACAAAAATGAAATGCCTGGGTAATCGAGCAACACCAAGCGACAGCCTCCACACAGGTGTGGCCCATGTGTAAAGCAAATAACATCCCAGCATGCTTTGGGTCATGTATAAAAATGCTGCATAGGCCTGGTTGCGTATAATTATGGCTAGCATAGCTGCAAGAGGAGACCCCCCCCCCCCAATGCCCCCATCCACAGAGCACATGTGGTCAACCAATAGTTTGATGAGCATGATACTGATGTTATCCATATGTCATGGCCTTCTCAGTCACCAGATCTGAACCCAGTCGAGCATTTATGGGATATTCTGGAACGGCGCCCGAGACAGCATTTTCCAGCTCCATCAAACAGGTGTGAGTTGATTGACTTTGACAGAAAATGATGAAAGAATGGTGTACATCCCTCCTGCAGAATTCCAGACGCTGGTGGCCTTTATGACACTGCACATGCAGGCCATACTGGCCGCACGTGGTGGCCCAACCCCCCATTAAGTGACTTCACATTGGCATTTCCATTCTTTTTGTCCACTACCTGGATACATATGCGCATACGACACTCAATGGATCATGTTGCCTTTATCAGGTCGGAAGGGCCATTTTTGGTTTTATCATCATGCCTGTCCGCAACTCCACCTCCTTGGCTTGTGTACAGCAAGGTGGAGACAATGTGCTCGTGTGGTACACTATTGTGGCTCAGAGTTCATGCAGCATTGGATGATAGAGAACGCGATCTGTGCCTTGCTGCTCCACCAAGCTCGGTTTAATATGCATGTAGTCATACCTTGGTTTTAAGTGATTTTTATCCCATTTATTCAGTATTTAATGTGAGGTGATTTTTAAAATTATTTTTAAAGTTCTTCTAAAACAGGACTATACTTGAGAAAGGCTAATTCAGCCTGTGGCTGCGAGACTTTTTGAAATAAACCGATTATTATTATTATTATTATTATTATTACTACCATGATGAATGCTGCTCTGTTTAGCACTGCATCGTTATAACGCTCTCTCACCGATACAGTCTGCAGTCAGCAAACAAAGGGATCAGTGAAGTCGCTGTTCTGAACTCATTTGTGGAACAACCCAGCGCATTTTGGGAATTTTAACAATCAATTATGATTGAGAGTGTTAAAACACAAATTAAAAACAAAGTAGGATTGTGAAGGAAAGCCGTTATTTAAAAAAAAAAAAATGTTCGAATTACCGGAATGATGTACATTTGCATTTTTTGCAATTTTTGGCCTCGGACGATGCTGTAAACGCATGGATTCTTGACTTTCATCAAGTAAATAGGGAAGGCGGGGTGGTGGAGAGTGGTCCCATGAAGCTATTTCAAACATTGGGAGGAATGGGGGAGAGGAGGTGGGAAGAAATTTTGTGGTTTTGCAAAAAAGAAGGGGGGGGGAGGAGCCCCACAAGTCCAGGACATTGATTTGTGCCTGGTGAGATTCTGAAGCTGAGACCTGGTGTGCTAAAGCTGCTGTTACTGCTACTTTGGGGAGCTTTCTTGCTGGGGTGGACCATACTGCAAGACCCAGGACAGCTTCCAGTCAAGCACAATGTTATGGGCGGTGCGGTGCTGAGGCTCGAACCTCAGTTTGTGCACAAGCCAGCCGTTCAGACGTGCTGTGGCCATGCTCCGACAGCACATTGCGGGTGGTTTCACTTTTCCCCGAGGGCACACACTGGCTGAGACGACAACAACAGTACATGGGGGAAACTGTGTAACATACTGTCCTCGCTCAGAGTTTATCTACATACGGCCGAGGGCGAAAGTAAGACTGCTCTGTACACGTCTGCGAGCAGAATAAAATGCCGGTTTACGGGGTACACAATCTGGGGATCTCGATAGTCTTGTCACTCAGCCGTTCTTGTAATTGGAATCCAGAAATACGGTCATCGGGACCATCCAGGGCTGTATAGCATGCAGCCCCATCACATGATAAATTTCTCCAAGGGAAACACCACACACAAATCTTGGAAATGTCAAGACATTCAGAAAATGTGGGATCTTGTGGAAATGCAAAAAGTTATCATGTTGCCACTTCAAAAGAAAGGATGCCACTCGTGCTGGCTCTGACAATAATTAACTGTCTACTTTATTGACAATATTACATATTTTTCGGTCCTGTCACGTGCTTTCAAACTCCAGAATCCTTTACAACTAAACTTGCGTTCTCCATCCCTCTGGCCCATCTCTACCCTCAAGGCAAATCAGTATAATGGGATGACTGCATATCCATAAACCATTAATTGGTCACACCTATCGATCACAGATTTGAGAGAAAATAACATTTGCCTTTCACTTGTGTTGGCTGTTTGTCCCACTGTTAGAAGCACGTGAATATACATGTGGCAGAAATCACAATCATGCCCAGCCAAATGCTTGGAAAGACAGCATTATTCGTACTACTTAACAAGTCAGAAACAAAAATAAAAGCATGTCGGAATGGAATTCACAAAAAACAACCAAACAAGGTAGGAAAGAATGAAGAGGAATGACAAGGAAGGAACAACACCACAATCCTTTTACAGAATGCCATCACGGCATCTTTTAACATTTTGGTTATAGATGGCAATAGAAACAATTGTATGAAGATGTTTATGTTCGAGGTTGTTGGAGATTTGGAATGTGGGTTGGTGGATTTGTGCATTTTAGTTGTTGTGGAGTTAAGAGGGAAAATGTCAAAAGATATCATGATTGTGGGGTGTTGTATTGTGGTGTCATTCCTACCTTTTCGTTGCATCCTTGTCATTCCTTCTTGTCTTGTTTGGTTGCATATTTGGATCCCTAACGTTTTTTTTCATCAAAAAAAAAGTTTTTTTGTACGACTTGTTCAACTCTCTTTTCCCTGATCTGAATGCCAGTGACGTCACCATCCAGTAAATTATTTTGAGGGGCGTTTACATGGGGAGTCCCCCTCCACCCCCTCCCCTCCCCCCACCCTTCAATGATATATCTCATAAAAGTCCCTTCCGTAGTTCCCTTAATGTCCCATCCGATATTCCAGTCCTGTCTGTCTTCACTCAGACGGTCTGCTACCCTGTTGTCCTTCACTTTTGGAGTTATCTATTTATTTTGTACGCCAAGAAGCAGAATTCTTCTTTAGCCTCTCTCCTTTCTCTTCTCCTTCCCTTCTATTTTACCCCATACTCAGACATTCTCCCAATCTTCCTCTCCTCTCCCAAACTCCGCTCACCTCCTTTCCTTATCCTACTATCACACATTCTCTTCTTTTCCTCCATTTTAATTTCTTCCATTTACTCCCTACCCGTACATACACGGTAAAGAGATACCTCCATTCCCATTTGGTGCGGTGCTGACTTAGCCAATGATCCAGACAACAGGAGTGAGATAACAGCCTTTATTCAATCCACCATTTCTCTCTCTCCACGCTGCTTTTTCCACCTCTTTACGAGCGTCCTCATATGTCAAAAATCGCATGAGCATTTACATCGTCAATGTAATAACAGGACAGGACAATATCCTCTTCCCTTCGGTTCCTTTTTTCAATGTTGGCGTTTCCAATTTCCTCCCTCCACACCCCTTCCCTACCCTGTGTACGTGTAATAAATAGATGCCTTATAAGTGGTCACATGATCACATCTATTTATATAAGGAGGAGATACTGCGTGCATACGGTATATGAAAAGGTGAATTTAGAATGCTCTTTCCAATTAGCAGTACGACCCCGTGTGAGCCTCAATGAAAGCATCAGTAGATCGTTGTGGGCCCTTTTCCTTTGCAAGTTAACGCATTTTATCATACCTTACAATCCATGTGGCCTTGCAATCCACAACACAGACTTTACAGCAGACTGAGTTTTACGGGAGAGTTTCTCACTCTGCGCATGCATAAATGGCGTTCAATAGGTTGCGTGGAGTATTGTGGTTGTATTGTATTTTAAATCTGATTAATTTTTTTTGTTTGTTATGGTACCGGTACAATACCCAAGAGAGAATGTCGCTTCCTTCCTTTGGAATCATTGTAATTGCTTCAGCCATTATTGTGAGAGGCTGGATGATATTTCTCAACAATTCAGTGCATGAGCAATTCGGCGATTTTGCGATCTCTCGATTTGGTACTTCAGCAATATATTCTGGTGTCTTTTTCATTCTTGTTAGTTATGAAAATGTTCGAGAATGAAAGGCATGGCTCTCCAAAGCTTATGACTTCACTCTACAGTCGTTTTTCAGCATATAATTTTGCACACATTTGATGGGACGTCCATTTTTCTTCCCCATGCCATTCCTACATATGGAGTACGACCATACTCTGTGATGGCTTTAACTTTGTCATCATTAAATATGACTATCCTTGATTGCCTCCTCCACCACATTCCCTCTCCATCCATTATACTCCAACATTCCTACATCCCCCCCCCCTCAACCTCCCTTACCTTTTCTCCACATTTCTTACTCTCAATTTGCACCCCCACCACAGGTAGAAACATTAATTCCCAAAATTGAAAGCAAACAGCATAATCGAAAACTTACCTTTGTAAGACTTTGGAACAATCTGCATCCAACGAGGCTTGTAATCCTGCTGGCTGATGTAATGTGTGAACAAACCATCTAGACAATTTTGGTTCGGAACAAGGAGGATCACAAGAAAAGGCCATTCATTACAAATGTTTTTGACGTGATTTGTTAGATCCAATTGGACTGTTTCAACAACTGTATAAATGCAGTGGCATTTAATCGAGTTCCAACATGGATTACATGAATCGCAATAATTACCCAAGGGAAAAATAAATAAATAAATAAATAAATAAAACTGTCTACTTCAAAAATTTCATTATAAAAATGAATGATAAAATGGAACAAGAGGGAAGCACCAATTCAAATTGTTAAAGTATATCATCATCTGAGCTTTTTACACTGCAGGTGTCAAACACTTATTTTGAAAATATTATGCAAGAGTAATTGTAAATGAGAAAGAAAAAGTCACAGGTGGAAGGAAAATATTCAATCAGTCAAATTTATTTTTAAATTGAAGCACAATCACATGGAGGGTTCATGGTTCCACCCAGTGATCTTTAAGCCGTGTTAAGATCAACTACTGCTTTTTTGCTCCGATGAAGGGCCACAAGAGGGAAGCACCAATGCTAACGCCCGAAACAACACTTCTTGCTTCCATTGGCGGTCAACATCACTCGATCAACGTTCTGTTGATTCCATACATTGTTCTAGCTCTTTCACTGTACAATTCTGGCACACAGATCTCACAAACCTCCAGCCACTAAATCTTTCATCTTGCACACAATGCATACTTCGAGAGACAAAGCCACAAGGACAACCTTTCTCAATTTAATCCCAACTTCATGAATCCTTATGTACAACAAAACAATGTTAACAAGTAGTTTGCTATGCCTATATCTGCACAGTAGCCCAAACAAACACCATTCTTACCATTCACAGCCTTCTCAATGAGGTGTTCAGAGGCAGAAAAGTCCCCTCTAATTACAAGCCTCTCGTGGAGCTGGGTCAGCGTTGGATGCTCCAAAGCGACACGAGTTTTTTTCTGCAGGGACTCAAACGCTTCTGTGTAGTTGTGCTGTCGGAAATGCTTTAAGCATAACCGGATGGCCTCTCGCTCCCGGTACTGGCATTAAAGGTAAAGTCAAGAGGAAAATCTGATGTGATGTTGGTAAATCAATCGTGAGAATCATTACTAAAATAACTGAAACAAGAACCATTGTGAATTTTCCTGCATCAGCAGTAATGTTTATTATTCATACCTTTGTGTACCAGTGCAAGCAAGGAAAAACAACCTCAGAATCATCGATGCCTTGAAGCTCAACGTACCAAATACTGAAGTTGAAACTGGGACCCCATGACAGGATGGGAACTGAAAGAAAGAAAAAAAGAAAGAACATGGATCAAACAAAATCTCATTTATAAAAAAAATCACATAAATTCAATACCTCGTCAAGAAAGCAAAGTTTAAAAAAAACCAAAAAAAAAACAACCCACAACAGAAGCAGACAATCAATTTAACAACAATCATACTGCACTTCACTCATGGGAGAAGTATCTTGAAATTAGGTGGATGAGACAAAAACTTCCACTACCAGCACTTCAAAGGATCATGCAAGGTGGGCTGGTGTGAACCACTTAATGGTCTCAAAGGATGGTGTTCAGAAGCATCTTTTGCTTTGTGTGCACAGTAAAGTGCCCTCTACACATTATATGATATGTAATAGACCCAGGGTTAATTGTAATATGATCAACAACATGTACAACTAGAACAGCAATCAGTAGAGGGCGTACTTCCACCAGGCTGAACAGTTTACGTTTTGTATCCCACTGATAGGCCGGATCTGCATCCAGACTTTAACCAAAATCAAATCAGCTTGTTCTCGTCACCTACCCAACTCATCCACCAAGTTTTGTCATAATCCATCCAACTATTTTGAAATATCATGCACTACATCATTCATGGCTCTTATCCCTCAATGGTGAAGAATCACTTAAAAAATTAAAAACTAGAAGGGCACTCTTCAACATCGCGACGTCGCCAGATATGCCTCCGCCCACATTATTACATCATTATACATACTCTCCCAAGTTTGATTTAAATCACTGACCCCAGACTCAAAATATTAAATAATTCTAGCTGCCAGGCCATGCGTCCGGTCAGGTTGAAATTTAAAACATATATTCCCCATGACTACTAGATAATTATGACATTTCACATCGATTGATGAAGCGGTTCAAGAGAAATAATTTTTTTTAAAGATTTTCATTCAATCAAATATGGCAGATATACCATGTGACCTATTTATTATTCATGAACACCCTGGTGTACCCAAGGCTTGGGGAACATGTGAAGTTTCCCCTCAATCTGTCCAGCTGTTCTGGAGAAGGTGATTTTTACAGGTTTTAGGGTAAATCCAACAAGTCTGCCAAACCAAATGACCGATAACATCATAAGTGGAGAACTTTTGTTCCTCATGAATAGGCGATCATAACTGTAAACTTCCCCTCGATCTGTTTAGCCATTTCAGAGAAGATTTTTGAAGGTTTTTATCTTTAAAAAAAAAATGGCTGCCGAACCACGTGATCGATGCTGTCATCAATTTTTTTTTGCACCATACAATTTAGCCCTACATGACCCTCAAAAATTTTCATTCTGATCGGATAAAACATTCAACATATGCAGTGTCATCAAAACAAAGCCATCCATGACATAATCAAAAAATATATTTTTTTTAAACCACATATTTCCCATGGGGAGGACTTCATATGTGCCAAGTTTCGATTTTTTCCATGGAGTGGTTTCGGAGATACAGATTTAAGAATGGTAATTGGATGGTAATTTTTGGTAATTGTGAATGGTAACTGTGAATGGTAATTTTTTCCTTTCTTCCAACATGGCTGCCACACATGACCTATGACATCATAATTATCATTAAAAACATTCTACATGAGTAGTCGCACCGATGGTGAAAATTGGGTCAATCGGATAAGCGATTGCAGAGAAAACAGAGAAAATTAGCATGGATGGACATACGTAGGTACATACGGACGGACAACTCGAAAACATAATGCCTCTGGTGACTTCGTTAGCGGAGGCATAAAAATTATCATATCCAGATCTGGATCTTCACCAAAATCTAATCAATTCATCCTTGTCACACACCCAACCAACCCACCAAATTTTGTCTGAATCCATCCATACCTTTATGAGATATCCTGCTCACACAGACAGACAGACAGACAGACAAACATGGGTGAAAACATAACCTCCGTCCATCTTTGGTGGCGGAGGTAGTAATTCAAGAAGAACATGACCTGTAATTCAATTGCCTCCAGGTCTGGGACAGAATATATATATATATATAATGGCCGCCAATTAAAAAGAGATCATGCAACACATGTATGACCCGATCTACTGCAAGATGCACACCGCGCATTATTCCATAATCCCATACCCGATTAAACTTCCAAAGCCCAGGCTGACTGCACAGCTCGACTTTCTTTTATTCTTCACTTCTTGTCCATGAACCACCTTCCAGAGCAATATTGTCTCAATCTTGCCTCCAGGATATCAAGAAAGCAATGCACCACCATCTCTTGTCATCTGCCATTCTGACCCATGATCATTATTACCCCCCCCCCCCCGATTAACCTTCCATTTTGCTTGTTTCAGTGGTTCCTTTCTTTTCCTTTTCCTCTTATCCTGTTTCATTCATTCCCTTGATGATTGTTCCACTGTCAGATCCACTACGCTCTTCCATGAGCCTCACTCCTGTAAAGAAAAAAAAAATAAAATACAGCAAACCCTCGCCGTCTGCTGGGGTTACGTTCCTCTAAACTTCCGTGAAAGGCAAAATCGCGAACGACAAACAGTTTATGACATGCAAGTCAATGAGATACGTTCCACCCTCCCAAAATAAGTCCAAAAATCATTAATACATTTTTTAAAAAGACACTTAATTGAAAAATAAGAACAATTGAGTAAAATAAGATAAAACAAGTGGTGCCAGGCACAACAAATCCTGCCCATTTAAGGCATAAAGTTATTTTGGGGA
>CM068955.1:58406245-58422740 GCA_035128595.1 Eptatretus atami
ACCCCCTCCAACTGCAAGTCTGCATCCTCTCCCCCTCCAACTACAAGTCTGCATCCACATCCCCACTCCAACTGCAAGTCCGCATCCCTCTCCAACTCCAATTCACATCCCTCTCCTCCAAACTCCAAGTCCGCATCTCCCCTCCCTCCAAGTCCAAGCTCACATCCCTTCCCCGTCTCCCAACTGCAAGTCCACATACCTCCCCCCCCTCCCAACTCCAATTCCGCATCCCTCCACCCTTCAACTCAGCGTCCTTCCCTCCACCCCTCCCAATTCCCACTCCACATCCCTCCTACCTTCCTTTCAAGGATTGACTCAGAGTGATTAGACCTGTAGCGACCTCATGCCATTATTGAAGGTATCACTCTGGTTTCCAGTTTTTCATTATTTTCGTCTATCTTGATTTTCAATTTTTCATTATTTTCATTCATTTGTTCTCATACCCCCAATTATTTGGGAGTATTAGGACAATGTGCAAGGTTGTGTGACTCAAGAGCTATCCCTCACTGAAGGCCACACTCACAACCTGCAAGGATTCCAGGCACAGTATCACTTCACTTCTGATCACATCTAAAAAATAAATAAACAAGAAAAAGACATCATGCAGAGCACGACACTTGCAAAATCCACCCCCCTTTCCAAAGGTTACCGTGGATACATCAAATTGTCCATTTTATTAAGATTAAAATTGACAATCTTAATGAAAGCTCAGGTCAATCGATGAAAATTGATTATTTTGCAGATTGAAATTTATGATTTTAGAGTTTGACCTTGAGTTGATCTTTGATCTTTTGACCTCAAAATAGTTGGTTTCCAAATTCAATGATGCGCTATGCAATTGCTGCTTCATTATCAGGTGAGTAAGATGAAAAATGACGATTTTAGAAATTTTACTTCAAGATGATCTTTGACTTTTGACCTCAAAATCAATCGGCTTCTCAGTTGAGACTACCTCACCATCTTGGTAAAGTTTCATGACGATTGGTTTAGCATTGTGACCTGGAGGCGATAAACAGACAGACAAACAAATAGACAGTATAACAAGAAGAAGACGTCGTGCAGAGCACGATAATTGCGAAATCCATAAAACATATTTCACCTCACAAATAATTGGCTAGTTTAATTCAGTGACCTGAAATATAAATCTTCTTCAAATTTCAAGTCAATCAGATTAAAATTGAGGATTTTAGAAAGACCACCGAAGTTTGTTGACCTTTGGCCTATGTTGACCTTTTGACCTCAAAAACAATAGGCTTCTTCCTTATGACAAACTCTACCATGTGGTGAAGTTTCGTGAAAAATGGTTTAAAATTGTGACTGTAGGCGATAGACAGACAGACAGACAGACAGAAAGACAGAATAACAAAATCGACTGATCAATATACTTGAAAAATCTTCGATTTTGCAAGTAAGAAGTAAAAGACGTTGTGCAGAGCACGATACTTGAAAGATCCACCCCCCCCCCTCCCAAACGTTGCCATGGATACATCAAATTGTCCATTTCATTCTGATTAAAATTGACAATCTTAATCAAAGCTCAGGTCAATTGGATGAAAATTGGTTATTCTTCAGATTTAAACTGCTGATTTTAGAAGTTTGACTTTGAGTTGACCTTTGACCTTTTGACCTCAAAATAGTTGCTTTCCCAATCCAGTGACGCAATATGCAAATCTTGTTCAAATTTCAAGTCAATCGGATGAAAAATGACGATTTTTATAAATTTGAACTCTAGATGACCTTTGACCTCAAAATCAATGGGCTTCTCTGTTGAGACTACCTCTACAACTTGGTGACGTTTCATGACGATCGGTTTGGAATTGTGACCTGTCGGCGATTGTCAGACAAACAGACAGAATAGAAAAATCGACTGACCAATATCTTCGATTTTGCAAGTAATAAAATAAAAACCAGCTTTCGATTCGTACAACAACCATTTTTCATCACCACCAGCTTCCCATGGATGGATTAGTACGGAGTCTGATGTTCCATTTGTTGGAGAATTTGTTATAGTTTCCAAAAGAATGAAGTTTTCTCGGTGAACAACAATTTTAACTTCACAGGAATTCAAATTAGATAGTCTTATCAATAAGTGCATATGAAAGTTGGAATTTAATACAAGTGTAAGATCTATAATAAATAAATGGCTGTGATGTGAGAACTCAGCACTGAACGTGCTTACAGTTCATTACATCGGCGATGGCACCGCTGACTCGGGTCAGCAGTTCCGTGAACCAGTGAAGCAACAACCACGTTTAAATACTCTCATGAGAAAACGTTTTTAAACATGGATAATTATTCAAATGTCTGAGGTTATTATGGATGTGTATGATTGCAAGGGAAATTGTTTTTAGTTGCAGAATGCCATCTTGTTTTGTGGAAGTGATCGTGTGACGCATGGTGGCAATTGTCGGCAGTTCTGTCGAGATAAGTCATCCCGTGAAGGCCGAGCTCGAAGATCAGCAGTAATTGGGTCATTTTGCTTCATTGTACAAGCAGCAGTTACTTGGGGAGCACATTTTAAACCATTTTTTTTGAAAGGCCACAGAAGATTTACCCTCACAGTGATACATATCATCTTCCTCCCTGCATTTGGGCTGCCTCATATTTGGCTTGATGGCTTCCTTTTATAATCGTGCCTGTACACTATTGGTGTTGTTTTAATCAAAACTCTTTGCCTTATTTTGTAGCGTGTTTTTTGCATCCATTTCCTTCCACCCTTCTTACAACCCACACTTCCTTGTACTCTGTTTAACCCTTTGAACCCTGAGCTCCTTGGCTTTCAGCTCCCCACCCTGGGCTCTGGAGAAAATCCGGCCACTCAGGTATATAGCGGCTGGAGGTTTGAATAGCGGCTGGTGAAACGGCCGCTCGGGTTTGAAGGGTTTAAGAGTATTTCAAAATTTTAATCTTCCCAGTGAAATTAAATGCATACCAAATCATTAGATGGACCCAAACACTACTACCAATGCCCTTTGTTTAAATTTTTTTTTTTTTTTAATCATCATGCAAACAACCTCAGTCTATAGTTTTTGAAATGCTCTTGGGATTTAACTTTACATTTTGATTTATATCACCTTGTTAATAAGTTTTCCTATTTTGTTGTGAAAATGTTGAAAGGCATCTTAAATTTAATTTAGTCTTCTTCAAAACAGCTTCAACTTTGTGCAGGTTTTTTTTGCTCAAATCTTGCAAAACAGCACTTCATTTCACAAAAAGCTGGCTGTAGTTGGGAGGATCCGTATTCTAGTCTTGCAGCTACATGATGAGTAGTGGTGTGACTTCCATTCGTCAGAGAACCTCTTCACACAGTTGCATTGGATTTGTCAGTTACATTTGGAATAGTCCATTCAACAACCACATTGGAACAGGTAACAGTAATTCTTTACCTTCTACAGAGGAATCCTGTTTGACTGTGCAGTTCTTTGAGTAGGGAAGACGTCATCATTGCTTGTTGTCATTTTGTTGAATTGGACGATGACGTCACCTCTGAGGGGAGGTTGGTCAGTTGATATTTCATATCAGGGCAAGGCACATTGGTTGTCACAGGCAACGAAACCGGCGATGCAGTGTGCAGCTGAGGTTTTGCAGCCACTCTTATGCATTGCATGTGAAATGTGGTTGAGGTCTTGTTTATGAGAATGTAATGGTCTGAAAATTGCTCTTATTCAGTGTTTGTTGGCTAAACTTACACTTCACATTGAGCCGCACAGAGCATCCCATGGGTTTTTTTTTTTTTTTAGATGACTTGTTCACAGCACAAGTAGGTGTATCCACTATTAAGGAATACTTATGTGGCTGGAAAAAGAAATTTGCAATAGAAACGCTTCAAAGGGCATCTGTTCTGAGGTTGATCAATTTTGAGAGGTTTTTTTGCTTCCACGTCAACATGGCGATGTAATGTAGTTCCAGCTTTTCACACCTCAGTCAGCGGGCACTTTTCAGGAGAAATTTTCTCCACAAGGGATGCCAACTCCCTTGTTTATCTGTGCTCCATCCTCCAATTTCTGATCATTGAGTGAGGAAGCAGCACGTATCATTTTTAAAGTCCTTGTTATGGCTTGGCCAGGGTCTGTCTGAATTGAATCGCTGACCTCTTAGACTCGGAGGAGACACTCGAACGACAATGCACGGAGACTCATCATAACACAGACTTTTGATTTCATCACCAGAGAATATGGATATTTCATTATTGCTAATTTAATACTGCAATATTTTAGGTGTCTGTGTCTGTGTCTGTCTGTTTTGCTTGATGCTGAAGTGATTCTCAACAGATCCACGTCGCATCCATCATGAACCAATAGTGACGATTGCACCAAAAGCCATTTGACAGCGTTAGTAAAATGCTGATTATTGGTTCATTACTTGTGCTCTTAAACTGAATTGATTGCCAGTGATTCTCTAAATTATTTGACCTCTTGATTTTCATGAAAATAACATACATATGGAGCATGCCTTCTACTGAATAGGCTTTTTGCTTCTGGCCTCTCTCGTTTTGTTCCTCCATGAGCGTTGACTTTGTATTTTGAAATGAATTTGGTGAGTAGGATGTTGGGGTGGAGATTAGGGGTGGGGTGGAGATTAGGAGTGGGGTGGAGATTAGAGTGTGGGTGGGGATTAGGGTGTGGGTGCTCTTCATTTGCAAAATATTTTCATTCAGCTGATTAAAATTGCCATAATCCTGAGCTACAATATTCAGATGAATAGAAGACCTGCCACATCTTGAATATGGTGCTCTACTATTCTTATCATTGTTAGAATTTGTCTAAAGTAAGCGGTTTCACAAAGTTTAACGGTGATCGGAAACAACTTCGTTTTTTCTTCTCGTGCATGTGTGTGCATATATATGCTTATATTTTCTTTCATTCACAACGAGACAACAGATGAATCAACACAGTTTATTTTATTTTAACCTGGTTATGCCAGATCATGAACTGTGCTCTTGGATGGGAATGCCAAATAGGTCATAATGTACAGTCAACCCTCGCCGTCCGTTTGTTCGCCGCTTGCGATTTCGCGTATCTGCGCTTACCTTGTAGACACCCTTTCTCTCCGTCCACGCCGATAGTCCCACGTATCCGCGGAAAAAATGATCTCCACCTCAAACGCCTTAGGATTTCATAAGTTTTTCTTTTTTAACACTCAATGCTTGGATAGCAATATTTTCCTTCATTTAACATTACGTGTTAAAACATAACTGTACTGTATCGCCGGAAAATATAAAAAAATTGCCTTCTGCGTCTTCCAGGAACATCCTCCCAGCGCGGACAAAATAAACCCACCCACCCTGAACTCGTTCGTATTGCATACGTTTAATATTTTCAATGTCTGGATAAACAATATTTTCCTTCATTTAACATTACATGTTAAATTATAATTGTACCTTATCGCCGAAAGAAATAACAATTTGAAAATTTACATTCTGCGTCTTCTAGCATCTGCCGACCACGCCGCATCATTGTCTTCTGGCTGCTTGGCGGTTGGTGAGGTTTGGTATTTTATTGTGATGAAACTTTGTAAACTGTTTATTTAATCATGGGTCCAAAATGTCCATTAAGTGGTGCATCTGCTGAGAGCAGAATAAAAAGTGAAGAAAGTGGATGACATTAGCGGAAAAAGTGAAAATATTAGATCGACTTGAGAGTGGTGCACGTGTTACTGTTGGCGAAAGACTACAATGTTAATGAGTCCAATATTCGTTACATTCTTCAATGTAACGATAAAATTAGGGCTAGTGTCATTTGTGGTGGAAATATTGCCTTTTCTAGTAGCAGAGATCCATACATTGAAAAAAAAAAAAATGGAAAAACTATTGAATGTATGGTTGGAAGATGAACATCAAAAAACATGCTGATTGATGGCCCTCACACTCGACATAAGGCCCTCACAATTTATAACGACTTGAAACGAGAAGCAGGGGGTGATGAAAAAGAAGAAGAAACTCAAGACAGCAGTGGATTACTTCCAGCAAGCAGTGTGGTTTGAACGGAACGTTTTAAAAAAACGTTTTAATCTCCATAATCTGAAGATTATTGGTGAGTTGGCATCAACTGATCATGAAGCAGCAGCTGCATTTCCTGGCCAGTTAAGGGCACTTGTAGAAGAGAAGGGCTCCTGCCGCAGCAGGTTTTCAACGCTGATGAGACTGGGCTCTCCTGGAAAAGATTCCCAAAAGGACTTTTATTCAAAAAGATGAAAAACAGGCTGCGAAAGACAGGTTAACCATTTTATTGTGGCAATGTGGCAGGCTATAAGTGCAAGCCAATGCTTGTTGACAAGTCCGAAAATCCCCGTGCATTGAAAGAGAAAAATAAATCTTGTCTGCCTGTGGTTTGGAGATCGAACAAAAGGGCCTGGTGACAGCCAAACTGTTTGAAGATTAGTATGAAAACTGTTTTGTGCACAAAGTTAGAAATTATCTGAGGGACTTGAATCTCTCTTTTAACTGCTACTTATTGTAGATAATGCTCCAGGACACCCTGCAACTTTGGCTGAGAGACACCCTGATATTGAAGTCCTCTTTCTCCCCCCCAAAACACTACATCAATCCTCCAAGCCATGGATCACGGTGTCATCGCTACATTCAAAACATACTACACCAGGAAGAGCTTTGATCACATAGTTCAGGCCATGGGAAATGACCCCAAACCATTGTCAGGGAATGCTGGAGAAATTTGACATCTTAACCATTAGCATCATAAAGAACTCATGGGATGAAGTTAGAGACTCAACATTGAATACCTGTTAGCCTAAAGTGTGGCCTAAAGAAGTTGATGACTTCTGTGGCTTTCCTACTATAGAAGGTGAAGTGCAGAGGATTGTTGATTTGGCGAAACAACTAGGAGGAGAAGGATTTGAAGACTGCTGCAGAAGAAGTTGAGGAGCTGATTGAGTCCCACAGGAAGGAATTGACAACAGAAGAATTGGATGAATTAACTAAAATACTAAATCATGGGAAAGTGAAGAAGAAGAGGAGGAAGATCAGCCAAAGAAGCCACAAATGACAGCCAAAATCATTTCAGAACTTCTAAAAATTGGAGAAGATTTGAAGCAAAAGGCCATTCAGATTGACACCAACATGGAAAGGAGCATTGCTTTTGTAGAGGCATACAAGAATCAATAAAAACCTTAAAAGCAAAGAAAAACAGTCAAAAATAACTTCATTCTTCAAGGAACCATCTACCCCCACTACCACCATACCGTCGACCTCCACTGGCACCTCATCCACCTCCCACTAATTTCCACCATTCCACCTTCAAGTTCATCAGCAATTATCGGGGATGCCGCCGACGACACCTGCAACCTCTGCCACTGCTACACACAACAAACACGTTATGGAAGACTACACGGTCCTGGCTTCACAAAGGCAAGAGCACAACATAATAGATGTGAGGGATTTGTGGGTTGCTCCTGGGAGATTGATCGGTTACCTCCGTGCCATGGCTATGTTCAAGCAGAACTGACCGGGGCTACCCACCAACAGTGCTCCACACAGAAAAGCCTTCTTATTAATGGTAAATGTTACTTATTATCCCACCCCCGGAGGGAGGGAGCAGGATATTGTAATCGTCCGGTTTGTTACTTTGACGAAATCTACGATTTTGTCAAGTATGTTGGTCGGTTCAGTTTGTGAGTTTGTTACTTGACGAAATCTACGATTTTGTCAAGTATGTTGGTCGGTTCAGTTTGTTTGTGTGTACGTCTCGCTCTACAGGTCGCATTTCGAGTGGGAATGTCATGGAACTTCACAATAGACTTATTGGCCACCAGAAAGAACCCTATAACTTTTGGCATGTCAAGGTCAGGAAAAAAATCGCGAAAATCCGTATCTTTTAGCATGGGCCGATTTTCAAAAATTCATGTCTCCGCCAAATCTTAACGGATTCCTTTCAAATTTGAAACACGGACGTAGGAGGGGAGTATCTTTGACTGGATGAATTTCGTCAAGTCCTGGCCCTATGAGCCATTTTTATTTGTTTGTTTGTTTGTTTGTGTGTACGTCTCGCTCTACAGGTCGCATTTCAAGTCGGAATGTCATGGAACTTCACCAATGGACTTATTGGCCACCAGAATAGAACCCTATAACTTTTGGCATGTCAAGGTCAAAGGTCAAGGTCAGGAAAAATTCCTGAAAATCGCGAAAATCCCTATCTTTTAGCATGGGCCGATTTTCAAAAATTCATGTCTCCGCCAAATCTTAACGGATTCCTTTCAAATTTGAAACACGACGTAGGAGGGAGTATCTTTGACTGGATGAATTTCGTCAAGTCCTGGCCCTATGGGCCATTTCATTTGTCTGTTTGTTTGTTTGTTTGTCTGTCTGTCTGTTATCACTTTACCGCAAAACGGCTTTAGCAAACACTATCAAATTAATCCACAGGTGGGCAATGAACCTTGGACGACCCCATTAACTTTTGGGTCCAATTGGATCAAAGGTCAAGGTCACAAAAAGATCAAAATCGTTTTTCGCTCATAACTTCGTCAATGATCTGATTTACTTCAAACTAAGCTTATAGTGAACCTTATTCTATTTGTCACTTATAATCCTACCCATTCCTTATAGTGAAAAATGCATATTTGTGAAGATCGGTAGGGTCCGAAGTTTTGGGGGTCATGGTCATCGGTCAAATTTACAAATTTTCCATTGTATATCAAAAAGGTAGGAATATGTGTGTTTACTATGGAAGACATATATCAAGTCCTTTATTGGCTTTCATTTGACACCATGACCTTTGACCTTACGTGGCCTTTAAAGGTCAAAATCCTTTTACGGTCATAACTTCGTCAAAAATGGTTTAATTGACTTCAAACTAAGACTAAAATATTCCTTATTCTATTCCTTATAATCAACATTCACGTTAGGATGTATCAAATTTAAATTTGATCCAAGGTTCATTGCCCACCTGTGGATTAAATTTGATAGTGTTTGCTAAAGCCGTTTTGCGGTAAAGTTGATAACAGACAGACAGACAAACAAACAAACAAACAGACAAATGAAATGGCCCATAGGGCCAGGACTTGACGAAATTCATCCAGTCAAAGAGCTTTTCAAACTCCAGAATCCTTTACAACTAAACTTGCGTTCTCCATCCCTCTGGCCCATCTCTACCCTCAAGGCAAATCAGTATAATGGGATGACTGCATATCCATAAACCATTAATTGGTCACACCTATCGATCACAGATTTGAGAGAAAATAACATTTGCCTTTCACTTGTGTTGGCTGTTTGTCCCACTGTTAGAAGCACGTGAATATACATGTGGCAGAAATCACAATCATGCCCAGCCAAATGCTTGGAAAGACAGCATTATTCGTACTACTTAACAAGTCAGAAACAAAAATAAAAGCATGTCGGAATGGAATTCACAAAAACAACCAAACAAGGTAGGAAAGAATGAAAGAAATGACAAGGAAGGAACAACACCACAATCCTTTTACAGAATGCCATCACGGCATCTTTTAACATTTTGGTTATAGATGGCAATAGAAACAATTGTATGAAGATGTTTATGTTCGAGGTTGTTGAGATTTGGAATGTGGGTTGGTGGATTTGTGCATTTTAGTTGTTGTGGAGTTAAGAGGGAAAATGTCAAAAAGATATCATGATTGTGGGGTGTTGTATTGTGGTGTCATTCCTACCTTTTCGTTGCATCCTTGTCATTCCTCTTGTCTTGTTTGGTTGCATATTTGGATCCCTACGTTTTTTTTCATCAAAAAAAAAAGTTTTTTTGTACGACTTGTTCAACTCTCTTTTCCCTGATCTGAATGCCAGTGACGTCACCATCCAGTAAATTATTTTGAGGGGCGTTTACATGGAGTCCCCCTCCACCCCCCTCCCCTCCCCCCACCCTTCAATGATATATCTCATAAAAGTCCCTTCCGTAGTTCCCTTAATGTCCCATCCGATATTCCAGTCCTGTCTGTCTTCACTCAGACGGTCTGCTACCCTGTTGTCTTCACTTTTGGAGTTATCTATTTATTTTGTACGCCAAGAAGCAGAATTCTTCTTTAGCCCTCTCCTTTCTCTTCTCCTTCCCTTCTATTTTACCCCATACTCAGACATTCTCCCAATCTTCCTCTCCTCTCCCAAACTCCGCTCACCTCCTTTCCTTATCCTACTATCACACATTCTCTTCTTTTCCTCCATTTTAATTTCTTCCATTTACTCCCTACCCGTACATACACGGTAAAGAGATACCTCCATTCCCATTTGTGCGGTGCTGACTTAGCCAATGATCCAGACAACAGGAGTGAGATAACAGCCTTTATTCAATCCACCATTTCTCTCTCTCCACGCTGCTTTTTCCACCTCTTTACGAGCGTCCTCATATGTCCAAAATCGCATGAGCATTTACATCGTCAATGTAATACAGGACAGGACAATATCCTCTTCCCTTCGGTTCCTTTTTTCAATGTTGGCGTTTCCAATTTCCTCCCTCCACACCCCTTCCCTACCCTGTGTACGTGTAATAAATAGATGCCTTATAAGTTGGTCACAGATCACATCTATTTATATAAGGAGGAGATACTGCGTGCATACGGTATATGAAAAAGGTGAATTTAGAATGTCTTTCCAATTAGCAGTGACCCCCGTGTGAGCCTCAATGAAAGCATCAGTAGATCGTTGTGGGCCCTTTTCCTTTGCAAGTTAACGCATTTTATCATACCTTACAATCCAGTGGGCCTTGCAATCCACAACACAGACTTTACAGCAGACTGAGTTTTACGGGAGAGTTTCTCACTCTGCGCATGCATAAATGGCGTTCAATAGGTTGCGTGGAGTATTGTGGTTGTATTGTATTTTAAATCTGATTAATTTTTTTTGTTTGTTATGGTACCGGTACAATACCCAAGAGAGAATGTCGCTTCCTTCCTTTGGAATCATTGTAATTGCTTCAGCCATTATTGTGAGAGGCTGGATGATATTTCTCAACAATTCAGTGCATGAGCAATTCGGCGATTTTGCGATCTCTCGATTTGGTACTTCAGCAAATATATCTGGTGTCTTTTTCATTCTTGTTAGTTATGAAAATGTTCAGAATGAAAGGCATGGCTCTCAAAGCTTATGACTTCACTCTACAGTCGTTTCAGCATATAATTTTGCACACATTTGATGGGACGTCCATTTTTCTTCCCCATGCCATTCCTACATATGGAGTACGACCATACTCTGTGAAGCTTTAACTTTGTCATCATTAAATATGACTATCCTTGATTGCCTCCTCCACCACATTCCTCTCCATCCATTATACTCCAACATTCCTACATCCCCCCCCTCAACCTCCCTTATTTCTCTCCCTTACCTTTCTCCACTTGATCTCTTCTTCCACATTTCTTACTCTCAATTTGCACCCCCACCACAGTAGAAACATTAATTCCCAAAATTGAAAGCAAACAGCATAATCGAAAACTTACCTTTGTAAGACTTTGGAACAATCTGCATCCAACGAGGCTTGTAATCCTGCTGGCTGATGTAATGTGTGAACAAACCATCTAGACAATTTTGGTTCGGAACAAGGAGGATCACAAGAAAGGCCATTCATTACAAATGTTTTTGACGTGATTTGTTAGATCCAATTGGACTGTTTCAACAACTGTATAAATGCAGCTGGCATTTAATCGAGTTCCACAATGGATTACATGAATCGCAATAATTACCCAAGGGAAAAATAAATAAATAAAAATAAATAAAACTGTCTACTTCAAAATTCATTATAAAAATGAATGATAAAATGAACAAGAGGAAGCAACAATTCAAATTGTTAAAGTATATCATCATCTGAGCTTTTTACTGCAGGTTTCAAACACTTATTTTTTGAAAATATTATGCAAGAGTAATTGTAAATGAGAAAGAAAAAGTCACAGGTGGAAGGAAAATATTCAATCAGTCAAATTTATTTTTAAATGAAGCACAATCACATGGAGGGTTCATGGTTCCACCCAGTGATCTTTAAGCCGTGTTAAGATCAACTACTGCTTTTTTGCTCCGATGAAGGGCCACAAGAGGGAAGCACCAATGCTAACGCCCAAACAACACTTCTTGCTTCCATGGCGGTCAACATCACTCGATCAACGTTCTGTTGATTCCATACATTGTTCTAGCTCTTTCACTGTACAATTCTGGCACACAGATCTCACAAACCTCCAGCCACTAAATCTTTCATCTTGCACACAATGCATACTTCGAGAGACAAAGCCACAAGGACAACCTTTCTCAATTTAATCCCAACTTCATGAATCCTTATGTACAACAAAACAATGTTAACAAGTAGTTTGCTATGCCTATATCTGCACAGTAGCCCAAACAAACACCATTCTTACCATTCACAGCCTTCTCAATGAGGTGTTCAGAGGCAGAAAAGTCCCCTCTAATTACAAGCCTCTCGTGGAGCTGGGTCAGCGTTGGATGCTCCAAAGCGACACGAGTTTTTTTCTGCAGGACTCAAACGTCTTCTGTGTAGTTGTGCTGTCGGAAATGCTTTAAGCATAACCGGATGGCCTCTCGCTCCCCGTACTGGCATTAAAGGTAAAGTCAAGAGGAAAATCTGATGTGATGTTGGTAAATCAATCGTGAGAATCATTACTAAAATAACTGAAACAAGAACCATGTGAATTTTCCTGCATCAGCAGTAATGTTTATTATTCATACCTTTGTGTACCAGTGCAAGCAAGGAAAAACAACCTCAGAATCATCGATGCCTTGAAGCTCAACGTACCAAATACTGAAGTTGAAACTGGGACCCCATGACAGGATGGAACTGAAAGAAAGAAAAAAAGAAAAGAACATGGATCAAACAAAATCTCATTTATAAAAAAAATCACATAAATTCAATACCTCGTCAAGAAAGCAAAGTTAAAAAAAAAACAAAAAAAAACAACCCACAACAGAAGCAGACAATCAATTTAACAACAATCATACTGCACTTCACTCATGGGAGAAGTATCCTGAAATTAGGTGGATGAGACAAAAACTTCCACTACCAGCACTTCAAAGGATCATGCAAGGTGGGCTGGTGTGAACCACTTATGGTCTCAAAGGATGGTGTTCAGAAGCATCTTTTGCTTTGTGTGCACAGTAAAGTGCCCTCTACACATTATATGATATGTATAGACCCAGGGTTAATTTAATATGATCAACAACATGTACAACTAGAACAGCAATCAGTAGAGGCGTACTTCCACCAGGCCGAACAGTTTACGTTTTGTATCCCACTGATAGGCCGGATCTGCATCCAGACTTTAACAAAATCAAAACAGCTTGTTCTCGTCACCTACCCAACTCATCCACCAAGTTTTGTCATAATCCATTCCAACTATTTTGAAATATCATGCACTACATCATTCATGGCTCTTATCCTCAATGGTGAAGAATCACTTAAAAAATTAAAAACTAGAAGGGCACTCTTCAACATCGCGACGTCGCCAGATATGCCTCCGCCCACATTATTACATCATTATACATACTCTCCCAAGTTTGATTTAAATCACTGACCCCAGACTCAAATATATAATATATATCTAGCCAGGCCTAGCGTCCGGTCAGGTTGAATTTAAAACATATATTCCCCATGACTACTAGATAATTATGACATTTCACATCGATTGATGAAGCGGTTCAAGAGAAATAATTTTTTTTAAAGATTTTCATTCAATCAAATATGGCAGATATACCATGTGACCTATATTATTATTCGTGAACACCCTGGTGTACCCAAGGCTTGGGAACATGTGAAGTTTCCCTCAATCTGTCCAGCTGTCTTGGAGAAGGTGATTTTTACAGGTTTTAGGGTAAATCCAACAAGTCTGCACAAACACAAATGACCGATAACATCATAAGTGGAGAACTTTTGTTCCTACTGAATAGGCGATCATAACTGTAAACTTCCCCTCGATCTGTTTAGCCATTCAGAGAAGATTTTTGAAGGTTTTTATCTTTAAAAAAAAAAGGCTGCCGAACCACGTGATCGATGCTGTCATCAATTTTTTTTTGCACCATACAATTTAGCCCTACATGACCCTCAAAAATTCATTCTGATCGGATAAAACATTCAACATATGCAGTGTCATCAAAACAAAGCCATCCATGACATAATCAAAAAATATATTTTTTTTAAACCACATATTTCCCATGGGGAGGACTTCATATGTGCCAAGTTTCGATTTTTTCCATGGAGTGTTTCGGAGATACAGATTTAAGAATGGTAATTGGATGGTAATTTTTGGTAATTGTGAATGGTAACTGTGAATGGTAATTTTTTCCTTTCTTCCAACATGGCTGCCACACAGACCATGACATCATAATTATCATTAAAAACATTCTACATGAGTAGTCGCACCGATGGTGAAAATTGGGTCAATCGGATAAGCGATTGCAGAGAAAACAGAGAAAATTAGCATGGATGGACATACGTAGGTACATACGGACGGACAACTCGAAAACATAATGCCTCTGGTGACTTCGTTAGCGGAGGCATAAAAATTATCATATCCAGATCTGGATCTTCACCAAAATCTAATCAATTCATCCTTGTCACACACCCAACCAACCCACCAAATTTTGTCTGAATCCATCCATACCTTTATGAGATATCCTGCTCACACAGACAGACAGACAGACAGACAAACATGGGTGAAAACATAACCTCCGTCCATCTTTGGTGGCGGAGGTAGAATTCAAGAAGAACATGACCTGTAATTCAATTGCCTCCAGGTCTGGGACAGAATATATATATATATATAATGGCCGCCAATTAAAAAGAGATCATGCAACACATGTATGACCCGATCTACTGCAAGATGCACACCGCGCATTATTCCATAATCCCATACCCGATTAAACTTCCAAAGCCCAGGCTGACTGCACAGCTCGACTCTTTTATTCTTCACTTCTTGTCCATGGAACCACCTTCCAGAGGCAATATTGTCTCAATCTTGCCTCCAGGATATCAAGAAAGCAATGCACCACCATCTCTTGTCATCTGCCATTCTGACCCATGATCATTATTACCCCCCCCCCCGATTAACCTTCCATTTTGCTTGTTCAGTGGTTCCTTTCTTTTCCTTTTCCTCTTATCCTGTTTCATTCATTCCCTTGATGATTGTTCCACTGTCAGATCCACTACGCTCTTCCATGAGCCTCACTCCTGTAAAGAAAAAAAAATAAAATACAGCAAACCCTCGCCGCTCTGCTGGGTTACGTTCCTCTAAACTTCCGTGAAAGGCAAAATCGCGAACGACAAACAGTTTATGACATGCAAGTCAATGAGATACGTTCCACCCTCCCAAAATAAGTCCAAAAATCATTACATTTTTTAAAAAGACACTTAATTGAAAAATAAGAACAATTGAGTAAAATAAGATAAAACAAGTGGTGCCAGGCACAACAAATCCTGCCCATTTAAGGCATAAAGTTATTTTGGGGATCAAATTTAAATTTGATACATCCTTAACGTGAATGTTGATTATAAGGAATAGAATAAGGAATATTTTAGTCTTAGTTTGAAGTCAATTAAACCATTTTTGACGAAGTTATGACCGTAAAAGGATTTTGACCTTTAAAGGCCACGTAAGGTCAAAGGTCATGGTGTCAAATGAAAGCCAATAAAGGACTTGATATATGTCTTCCATAGTAAACACACATATTCCTAGCCTTTTTTGATATACAATGGAAAATTTGTAATTTTGACCGATGACCATGACCCCCAAAACTTCGGACCCTACCGATCTTCACAAATATGCATTTTTCACTATAGGAATGGGTAGGATTATAAGTGACAAATAGAATAAGGTTCACTATAAGCTTAGTTTGAAGTAAATCAGATCATTGACGAAGTTATGAGCGAAAAACGATTTTGATCTTTTTGTGACCTTGACCTTTGATCCAATTGGACCCAAAAGTTAATGGGGTCGTCCAAGGTTCATTGCCCACCTGTGGATTAAATTTGATAGTGTTTGCTAAAGCCGTTTTGCGGTAAAGTTGATAACAGACAGACAGACAAACAAACAACAAACAGACAAATGAAATGGCCCATAGGGCCAGGACTTGACGAAATTCATCCAGTCAAAGATACTCCCCTCCTACGTCCGTGTTTCAAATTTGAAAGGAATCCGTTAAGATTTGGCGGAGACATGAATTTTGAAAATCGGCCCATGCTAAAAGATAGGGATTTTCGCGATTTTCAGGAATTTTTCCTGACCTTGACCTTTGACCTTGACATGCCAAAAGTTATAGGGTTCTATTCTGGTGGCCAATAAGTCCATTGGTGAAGTTCCATGACATTCCGACTGAAATGCGACCTGTAGAGCGAGACGTACACACAAACAAACAAACAAAACAAATAAAAATGGCTCATAGGGCCAGGACTTGACGAAATTCATCCAGTCAAAGATACTCCCCTCCTACGTCCGTGTTTCAAATTTGAAAGGAATCCGTTAAGATTTGGCGGAGACATGAATTTTGAAAATCGGCCCATGCTAAAAGATACGGATTTTCGCGATT
>CM068955.1:58434268-58459370 GCA_035128595.1 Eptatretus atami
CGCGTGGTTACTTAGGTACATTGGATCTAGACAAAATAACCCTACGCCACGCGGTCGAGACGACGTCGCTTTCCCCACCTAGTGGTCGTTCTCGCCACCGACCCCCGGCCCACAACAATATTTTGGTATCCAGATATGTATTTCGTTGGTTTGCAGTGGAGCAAAACATAAAAAGCTGAAAAAAATTACTAAATTGCATCATTCCAAAGGCAGAGGATTTCAAAGTGTCAATCCAGCTTGGCACAGCACCCATCACATCCTTGCACAATAACAAGACTTCATTAATTAGATCACAAGACATGTTTTTGAGTGAAAACTAGATGCGATGAATACCAAAGGTGACCTGATAAATGAGTTTTCATCAGCTGCAAAAACTGTGTGCATTGTGCCGTGCATCTTTCTCATTTTAAGGATGAATGAAACCACGTCTCCAACATCGAAAAAGGATAGGTTGGAAATGGCCGTCACAAAGGGAATGGCCACACCCTTTACGGCAAGAGCAATCCCTTTCCTCGAAATGGCTGAAAATCACTGCAATCCTTTACGGTCGAATTACAATCCATTATCAAATTTGTAATTTTTTTGCGCAACTGGTGAAATGTTAGTAAACTGAAAAAAAAAAAATGACAGCTAGATGAAATAGCGAATCGTGGGAAACGTTCCAAGGAGCTATCATCTAGCCAGTTGTGAATGAGCAATTATCTTTGCCCTCTGACGTCAACTCTTGCAAATGATTGAAGATGTATTTCTAGCTTAATGGTGAGATATTTAAAAATAATAATAGCTTTTCCCATTTTAAAATTCCTTTTTGATTGTGCTGTCAAACTCTTCTGCCGAATGGCAATCCAGGTAAAACTCCATACATGGCTTACTGACTTCCTCTACTCTCGCAGCCAAGTGTGGCACTCAACAGAATCCTTTCCATCTGTTCTCCCTAGTTAAAGCTTGGAGTGCTCCAAGCAGATTCTGCGGCCCAGTCCTATTCCTGATCTTCAAAAATGATCTCTCTGACTCTCTTTGAAAATCCCTTTTATCAAATTTGATGATTCTACCCCTTTCCTGGAACATCGTGATCCTTCAGACAGCAAGCTCCAGCCGCTCCCATTCTTAGATCTTCACAAAAATTCTCACAAGATGGTCAAAACTAAAATTAGCCTTTCATCATGACAAAGTTTTACACTCCACTATCTCTCTTCAAAAGAAACTGTTATGCAACCCCCCCCCCCCTGCCAACGTCCCACCCCCACCTACTTTTTTTAAAACATTCTTCTTGGAGGAGTCCAGTCACTCAGTCTACTGAGTCTCACCATCAGCCATGATCTTTCTTGGAAAACCACATTTCAAAGTTGACCTCTAAAGCCAGTCATCAACTGGACATCCTCCATTAATGTACAAAGTGCTTCCCTGGCATACGTGAACTCCCATCCACCTACAAACCATTCATCCACAAGCTGCCTCCCTCTCTGGCTGGTCAAATTACTTGGAATAAGTCTTTCAATCCTGCCAAATCTGACCAATCTCACCATCTCTCTCCGAAAGGACCGTCTGGTATAACCACCCCCTCCCCCTATCTGCATTCTAACAATCTTTGAAGACTTTGGCAAAACCACACTCCGTGTCCACCATCAAGGCCTTTCATTTGAAGCTTGATGGAGCTACGCTCTTCCCCTCTGGGCTGGCTTCCCTGCCTTCACAATCTTGCTCAGCGTGACGCTGTTTGAAAAACCAAGGGCTTTTCAGATCACTGGATCTCCCACGATGAAGCTGAGTCTTACGGATCACTATGCCACAACAGACAGGTCCGTAGGCTCTCCGTCTTCTACCACCTCCTTTTCTGTCTTGCCCGTCTGTTCTTTCCATGACTTGGTAACCCCCAACCCCCGAGTTCTGCGCAAGACACATGGTCCACATCAACCCCCTTCTTGTTGAAATCCAAAATCCAGAATACTGCTCACCTCCCACTCATCCATTCCGGGTTTTTTTCCACGTGTGGAATCAACCCTCCCACATTCTCTTCATTCGCATTCTTCCCCCCTGGAGGATTCAAGCCAACGTTTTACATTTAACCCTAAACCCACATCGAAAAACATGACTTTTTCAACTCTCGTAAACCCCTCGCCACAACCAAGCCCACCCCTCAAATTGCAGTTTTTTCCTTCCTGAGAGTTGCTTTTGTATCCCATCTTGTCTGCCCCGTTCATTCTGCCCTTACCTTCATTCCTCCCCACATCCATTATTTGTCCAAGCCCCCCCCTATTTTGGTCTTCAACTCTGCTGTTGGGTCCCCCCCCACCCCCCTCTCCTCTTTCTTGGCCGTTCCTTTTTTTGTTTCATCCTGATCCATTCGTGTTTAAGCTCTGCCACGACCTGTGATATTGTATATGAAGAAAATAAAAAGTAAATGACATTGAGTAATCTTGCATTTTTTCATTTCACAAATTTGCTGAATCATCTGTAGACTAAAGTTGCAAAATATGTTCAGTACCAAAACCAAACCAGTATTTTTTAAGGTGTAAAATGAAGGGATGAGAAAAACAGCATTCAGAAACAAATGAAAGAGCGGTTGATCTAGTTGCACTCCCCCTCACCAGCTAATGGACATCAATGACCATCTGGTGTCTCCTCGCCATCCCTCCTGTTTTCCCACTGTCCTCTAAACCAAAAACAAAATGTCAACAATCAGCTTGGTTAATGCCAACAGCAAAACAAACAGTTAAATTGTTTGCTTGAATAGAGAGTTGAGTTGCCTCAGTGACACCAAAAACATGATAAAATCTTGTAGAAATTCTGCACAGATGACATTGCCGGCTTATAATGGCACAGAATCAGAAAACCACACAACTTATTTTTCCATCGGCTATTAATTAGGCCCATTTGATTGTTACATATTTTGGTTTCTATTTACTCGATACATGTTTCATTTATCAGGCATGAATGCTTTGGTTATGAAAAATGAGGAGAATATTGATGGGGAAAAAATCTCTGTTTCTGGATGTGTGAAAATCTTGCTTCTTGAAGATTTTTAAAATTGTGCATGTCTGGAAATTTCATGAGATGGAATTGAATATATTAGCATGTTTAATGTGACGAGAAGCACACGCTCCCTCCAACGTACAGCAGTCGGGGGGGGGGGGGGGAGGGTTATGTTATTATCCTATTCAAACGTGTAATTCAAATACCTCTCGCTGCGTAATTCAAACAAACCTCACTGCACTGGAAAACGTGGGGGACATGAAACCGTACTGTGAAAGGCAGGGATACGATACCCTCTCCCACCTGGAGACGCACACACAATACACATTTACATGTAATATTCCCATACCCCTCCCTCTCCCCAAGACTGCCGGCAAAATAAAAAACACCCCGATGCACTAAATGGGTCATGCTGATCCCATGTACCAAGTCTGATGTAATTGGCGCAGAACTGTTAAGAGGAGTAGCACGACAAATAATACAAATGTCTTGAATTATGTGAGGATATACAGTAGTGCCACAACAAAAATTAAATGCCTGGGGTAATCGCAAGCAACACAAGCGACAGCCTCCACACAGGGTGGCCCATGTGTAAAGCAAAATAACATCCCAGCAGTGACTTGGGTCATGTATAAAAATGCTTCATAGGCCTGGTTGCGTATAATTATGGCTAGCTAGCTGCAAGAGGAGACCCCCCCACCAATGCCCCCATCCACAGAAGCACATGTGGTCAACCCAATAGTTTGATGGCATGATACTTATGTTATGCCATATGTCATGGCCTCTCAGTTCACCAGATCTGAACCCAGTCGAGCATTTATGGATATTCTTTGGAACGGCGCCCAGACAGCATTTTCCAGCTCCATTCAAAACAGGTGTTGAGTGTGATTGACTTTGACAGAAATGATGAAAGAATGGTGTACATCCCTGCCTGCAGAAGTTCCAGACGCTGGTGCCTTTATGACACTGCACATGCAGGCCAAACTGGCCGCACGTGGTGGCCCAACCCCCCATTAAGTTGACTCACATTGGATTTCCATCTTTTGTCCACTTACCTGATACATATGCGCATACGACACTCAATGTCATGTTGCCTTTATCAGGTCGGAAGCCGGCCATTTTTGGTTTATCATCATGCCTGTCCGCAAACTTCCACCTCCTTGCTTGGTGTACAAGCAAGTGGAGACAATGTGCTCGTGTGGTTACACATTGTGGCTCAGAGTTCATGCCAGCATTGGATGATAGAGAACGCATCTGTGCCTTGCTGCTCACCAAGCTCGGTTAATATGCATTTGTAGTCATACCTTGTTTAATGATTTTTATCCCATTTATTCAGTATTTAATGGAGGTGATTTTTAAAATTATTTTTAAAGTCTCTAAAACAGGACTATACTTGAGAAAGGCTAATCAGCCTGTGGCTGCGAACTTTGAAATAAACGATTCATTATTATTATTATTATTATTTTATACCATGATGATGCTGCTCTGTTTAGCACTGCACGTTATAACGCTCTCTCACCGATACAGTCTGCAGTCAGCAAACAAAGGGATCAGTGAAGTCCGCTGTTCTGAACTCATTTGTGGAACACCCAGCGCAATTTGGGAATTTAACAATCAATTATGAGTTGAGAGGTGTTAAAACACAAATTAAAAAACAAAGTAGGATGTGAAGGGAAAGCCGTTATTTAAAAAAAAAAAAATGTTCAATTACCGAATGTTACATTTGCATGTTTTGCAATTTTGGGCCGTCGGACGATGCTGTAAAACGCATGGATTCTTGACTTCATAAGTAAATAGGGAAGGCGGCGGTGGTGGAGAGTGGTCCCATGAGCCTATTTCAAACATTGGGAGAATGGAGGAGGAGTGGGAAGAAATTTTGTGTTTTGCAAAAAGAAGGGGGGGGGGAGGGCCCCACAAGTCCAGGACATTGATTTGTGCCTGGTGAGATTCTGAAGCTGAGAGCCTGTGTTTGTAAAGCTGCTGTACTGCACTTTGGGGACTTCGTTGCTGGCGGTGGACCATACTGCAAGACCCAGGACAGCTTCCAGTCAAGCCACAATGTATGGGCGGTGCGGTGCTGAGCTTCGAACCTCAGTTTGTGCACAAGCCAGCCGTTCAGACGTGCTGGGCCCATGCATCGACAGCACATGTGACGGGTTGGTTTCATTTCCCCAGGGGGGGCATCGGCACACACTGCTGAGACGACAACAACAGTACATGGGGAAACTGTGTAAATTACTGTCCTCGTCAGAGTTTATACATACGGTCCGAGGCGAAAGTAAGACTGCTCTGTACACGTGCGAGCAGAATTAAAATGGCCGTTTACGGGTACACAATCTGCGGATCTCGATAGTCTTGTCACTCAGCGTTCTGTAATTGGAATCCAGAAATACGGTCATCGGACCCATCAGGGCTGTATAGCATGCAGCCCCATCACATGATAAATTTCTCCAGGGAAACACCACACACAAATTTGGAAATGTCAATACATCAGAAAATGTGGATCTGGTGAAATGCAAAAGTTATCAGTGTTGCCACTTCAAAAAGAAAGGATGCCACTCGTGCTGGCTCTGAACAATAATTACTGTCTACTTATTGACAATGATTACAATTTTTCGTCCTGTCACGTGCTTTTCAAATCCAGAATCCTTTACAACTAAAACTTGCGTTCTCCATCCCTCTGGCCCATCTCTACCCTCAAGGCAAATCGATTATAATGGATGAACTGCATATCCATAAACCATTAATGGTCACCACCCTATCCGATCACAGATTTGAGAGAATAAACATTAGCCTTTCACTTGTGTTGGCTGTTTGTCCCACTGTTAGAAGCACGAATATACATGTGGCCAGAAGAAATCACAATCATGCCCAGCCAAATGCTGAAAGACAGCATTATTCGTACTATTAACAAGGCAGAAACAAAATAAAAGCATGCGGAATGAAGAATTCACAAAAAACACCAAAAACACAGAGAAAGAATGAAGAGGGAATGACAAGGAAGGAACAACACCACAAATCCTTTTACAGAATGCCATCACGCATCGTTTAACATTTTGTTATAGATGCAATAGAAACATTGTATGAGATGTTTTATGTTCGAGGTTGTGGAGATTGGAATGTGGGTTGGTGGATTTGTGCATTTAGTTGTTGTGGAGTTTAGAGGAAAATGTCAAAAAAAATCATTTGATTGTGGGTGTTGTATTGTTGGTGTCATTCCTACCTTTTCGTTGCATCCTGTCATTCCCTTCTTGTTTGTTTTGGTTGCATAATTTGTGATCCCTACGTTTTTCTTCATCAAAAAAAAAAGTTTTTTTGTTAACGACTTGTTCAACTCTCTTTTCCCTGATCTGAATGCCAGTGACTGCACCATCCAGTAAATATTTGAGGGGCGTTTACTATGGGGAGTTCCCCTCACCCCCCTCCCCTCCCCCCACAACCTTCAATGATATATCTCATAAAAGTCCCTTCCGTTATTCCCTTAATGTCCCATCCGATATTCCAGTCCTGTCTGTCTTCCACTCAGACGTCTGCTACCCTGTTGTCCTTCACTTTTGGGAGTTATCATTTATTTTGTACTCCAAGAAGCAGAATCTTCTTAGACTCTCTCCTTTCTCTTCTCCTCCTTCTATTTTACCCAGTTACTCAGACATTCTTCCCAATCTTCCTCTCCTCTCCCAAACTCCGCCTCACCCCTTTCCTATCCTACTATCACACATTTCTCTTCCTTTCTCCATTTTAATTTCTTCCAGTTACTCCCACCCGACATAACGGTAAAGAGATACCTCCATTCCCATTGGTGCGGTGCTGACTTAGCCAATTCCAGACAACAGGAGGAGATAACAGCTTTATTCAATCCACCCATTTCTCTCTCTCCACGCTTGCTTTTTCCACCTCTTTACGAGCGCCTCATATGTCAAAAAATCGCTATGAGCATTTACATCGTCATGTAAAAACAGAGACAGGACAATATCCTCTTCCCTTCGGTTCCTTTTTTCAATTTGGCGTTTCCAATTCCTCCTCACACCCCTTCCCTACCCTGTGTACGGTAATAAATAGATGCCTTATAAGTTGTCACATGATCACATCTATTTATATAAGGAGAGAGATACTGCGTGCATACGGTATATGAAAAGGTGAATTTAGAAATGCTCTTCCAATTAGCAGTACGACCCGTGTGAGCCTCAATGAAAGCATCAGTTAGATTCGTTGTGGGCCCCTTTTCCTTTGCCAATTAACGCATTTTATCTACCTTTACAATCCATGGGGCCTTGCAAATCCACAACACGGACTTTACAGCAGACTGAGTTTACGTGAGAGTTTCACTCTGCGCATGCAAAATGGCGTTCAATAGGTTGCGTGGAAGTATTTGGTTGTATTGTATTTTAAATCTGTATTAATTTATTTTTGTTTGTTTGGGTACCCGGTACAATACCCAAAGAGAGAAATGTCGCTTCCTTCCTGGACATCATTGTAATTCCTTCAGCCATATGTGTGAGGCTGGATATATTTTTCTCAACAATTCAGTGCATGAGCAATTCGGATTTGACGATCTCTCGATTTGTACTTCGCAATATATTCTGTGTCTTTTCATTCTTGTTAGTATGAAAATGTTCGAGAATGAAAGGCATGGCTCTCCAAGCTTATGACTTCACTCTACAGTCGTTTTTCAGCATATAATTATGCACACATTTGAGTGGGACGTCCATTTTTCTTCCCCATGCCATTGCCTACATATGGAGTACGACCATTTACTCCTGTGATGGCTTTAACTTTGTCATCATTAAATTATGTACTATCCTTGATTGCCTCCTCCACCACATTCCCTCTCCATCCATTATACTCCAACATTCCTTTACATCCCCCCCCCTCAACCTCCCTTCTTTTCTCTCCCTTACTTTTCTCCACTTTGATCTCTTCTTTCCACATTTTCTACTCTCAATTGCACCCCACCACAGTAGAACCATTAATTCCCAAATTTGAAAGCAAACAGCATAATCGAAAACTTACCTTGTAAGGAACTTGAACCAATCTGCATCCAACGAGCTGTAATCTGCTGCTGATGTAATGTGTGAACAACCATCTAGACAATTTTGGTTCGAACAAGGGAGATCACAAGAAAAGGCCATTCATTACAAATGTTTTTGACGTATTTGTTAGATCCCAATTTGGACGTTTCAAACAACGTATAAATGCAGTGGCATTTAATCGAGTTCCAACATGGATTACAGTGCAATCGCAATAATTACCCAACGGAAAAAATAAATAAAAAATAAATAAATAAAACTGTCTACTTCAAAAAAATTTCATTATAAAAATGATGATAAAATGGAACAATGAGGAAAGCCACCAATTTTTCAAATTGTTTTAAAGTATATCATCATCTGACTTTTTACACTGAAGGTGTCAACACTTATTTGAAAATATTATGCAAGCAGTAATTGTAAATGAAGAAAGGAAAAGTCACAGAGGTGGAAGGAAAATATTCAAATCAGTCAAATTTATTTTAAATTGAAGCACAATCACATGGAGGGTCATGTCCACCCAGTGATCTTTAAGCCGTGTTAAGATCAACTACTGCTTTTTTGCTCCGAATGAAGGGCCACAAGAGGGAAGCACCAATGACTAACGCCCGAAAAACACTTTTCTTGCTTCCATTGGCGGTCAACATTCACTCGATAACGTTCTGTTTGATTCCATACATGTTCTAGCTCTTTCACTGTACAATTCTGGCACAACAGATTGCTCACAAACCTCCAGCCACTAAATCTTTCATTCTTGCACACAATGCATACTTGAGAGACAAAGCCACCAAGACCAACCTTTCTCAATTTAGATCCCAACTTCATGAAATCCCTTATGTACAACAAAACAATTGTTAACAGTAGTTTGCTATGCCCATATCTGCACAGTTAGCCCAACAAACACCATTCTTACCATTCACAGCCTTCGCAATGAGGTGTTCAGAGGCAGAAAAGTCCCCTCTAATTACAAGCCTCTCGTGAGCTGGGTCAGCGTTGATGCTCCAAGCGACACGAGTTTTTTTCTTGCAGGACTCAAAACGCTTCTGTGAGTTGTTGCTGTCGGAAATGCTTTAAGCATAACCGGGATGGCCTCTCGCTTCCCGGTACTGGCATTAAAGTAATCAAGAGGAAATCTGATGTGATTGTTGGTTAAATCATCGTTGAGAATCATTACTAAAATAACTGAACAGAACCATTGTGAATTTTTCCTGCATTCAGCAGTAATGTTTATTATTCATACCTTTGTGTCCAGGCAAGCAGGAAAAAACAACCTCAGAATCTCTATGCCTTGAAGCTCAACGTTACCAAATACTGAAGTTGAAAACTGACCCCATGAGGGGGGGGGGGGGGGGGGGGGGGGGGGGGGCAGGATGGGAACTGAAAGAAAGAAAAAAAGACAAGAACATGATTTCAAACAAAATCTCATTTATAAAAAAAAGTCACTAAATTCAATACCTCGTTCAAAAAGCAAAGTTTTAAAAAAAAAACAAAAAAAAAAACAACCACAACAGAAGCAGACAATCAATTTAACAACATCATACTGACTTCACTCATGGGAGAAGTATCTTGAAATTAGTGGATGAGACAAAACTTTCCACTAGCCAGCACTCCAAAGGATCATGCAAGTGGGGCTGGGTCGTGAACCCTTAATTCTCAAAGGATGTTTGTCAGAAGCAGATCTTTGCTTTGGTGCACAGTGTAAAGTGCCCTCTACACATTATATTGAATGTAATAGACCCAGGGTTAATTTGTAATATGATCAACAAGCATGTACAACTAGAAACAGGCAATCAGTAGAGGGCGACTTCCACCAGGCTGAAACAGTTTACGTTTTATCCCACTGATAGGCCGATCTTGCATCCAGACTTACCAAAATCAAATCAGCTTGTTCTCGTCACCTACCCACTCATCCACAATTTTGTCATAATCCATCAAACTATTTTGAAATATCCATGCCACTACAATCATTCATGCTCTTATCCCTCAATGGTGAAGAAATCACTTAAAAAATTAAAAACAGAAGGGCAGCTCTTCAACATCGCGACGTCGCCAAGATATGCCTCCGCCCACATTATTACAATCATTATACATACTCTCCAAGATTGATTTAAATTCACTGACCCAGACTCAAAATATTAAATAATCTAGCTGCCAGGCCATGCGTCCGGTCAGGTTGGAAATTTAAAAATATATTCCCCATGAACTACTAGTAATTATGACATTTCACATCATTATGAAGCGGTTCAAGAGAAAATAATTTTTTTAAAGATTTTCATTCAATCAAATATGGCAGAAACCAGATGTGAACCTATTTATTATTCTATGAACACCCTGGTTTGTACCCAAGGCTTGGAACATGTTGAAGTTTCCCCTTCCAATCTGTCCAGACTGTTCTGGGAGAAGGTGATTTTTACAGGTTTTAGGGTAAATCAACAAAGATCTGCCAAAAACCAAATGACCGATTTAACATCATAAGTGCGAAACTCTTTTGTTCCTTCATGATAGGCGATCATAACTGTTAAACTTCCCCTCGATCTGTTTAGCCATTTCAGAGAAGATTTTTGAAGGTTTTTATCTTTAAAAAAAAAATGGCTGCCGAACCAACGTGATCGATTGCTGTATCAATTTTTTTTTGACCATACAATTTAGCCCTACATGACCCTCAAAAATTTTTCATTCTGATCGGATAAAACATTCAACATATGCAGTGTCATCAAAAACAAAGCCATTTCCATACATTAATCAAAAAATATATTTTTTTAAACCACATATTTCCCATTGTGGAGGAACTTTTCATATGGGCCAAAGTTTCGGATTTTTTCCATGAGTGGTTTCGGAGATACAGATTAGAGAATGATAATGGATGGTAATTTTTGGTAATTGTGAATGGTACTGTGAATGGTTTAGATTTTTTCTTTCTTCCACATGCTAGCCACACATACCTATGACATCATAATACATTAAAAACATTCTACATGATAGTCGCACCCGATGGTGAAAATTGGTCAATCGGATAAGCATTGCCAGAGAAAACAGAGAAAATAGCATGCATGGACATACGTAGGTACATACGGACGGACAACCTCGAAAACATTAATGGCCTTGGTGACTTCGGTTACGGAGGCATAAAAAATTATCATACCAGATCTGGATCTTCACCAAAAATCTAATCAATTTCATCCTTGTCACACACCCAACCAAACGCACCAAATTTGTCTAATCCATCCATACCTTATGAATATCCTGCTCACACAGACAGACAGACAGACAGACCCAAACATGGTTGAAAACAATAACTCCGTCCATCTTTGGTGGCGGAGTAGTAATTCAAGAAGACGACCTTGTAATTCCAAATTGCCTCCAGGTTCTGGGACAAATATATATATATTATGGCCGCCAATTAAAAAGAGATCATGAACACAGTATGACCCGATCTACTGCAAGTATGCACACCGCGCTTTATTCCATAATCCCATACCCGATTAAACTTCCAAAGCCCAGGCTGACTGCACAGCTCGACTCTTTTATTCTTCACTTTTGTCATGAACCACCTTCCAGATGGCAATATTGTCTCCAATCTTGCCTCCAGATATCAAGAAAGCAATGCCACCACCATCTCTGTCATCTGCCATTCTGACCATGATCATTATTACCCCCCCCCGATTAACCTTCCATTTGCTTGTTTAGTGGTTCCTTTCTTTTCCTCCTCTGATCCTGTTTCATTCATTCCCTTGATGATTGTTCCACTGTCAATCCACTACGCTCTTCCATGACCTCACTCCTGTAAGAAAAAAAATAAAAACAGCAAACCCTCGCCTAGTCTGCTGGGGTTTACGTTCCTCTAAACTTCGTAAAGCAAAATCGCGAACGACAAACAGGTTTAGGACCATGCAATCAATGAATACGTTCCACCTCCCAAATAAGTCCAAAAATCATTAATACATTTTTAAAAAGACACTTAATTTGAAAAATAAGAAACCAATTGAGTTAAAAATAAGATAAACAAGTGGCGCCAGCACAACCAAATCCTGGCCATTTAAAGGCATTAAGTTATTTGGGATCAAATTAAATTTGATACATCCTAACGTGAATGTGATGTATAAGATAGAATAGGAATATTTTAGTCTTAGTTGAAGTCAATTAACCCATTTTTGGACGAATTATGACCGTAAAAGGATTTTGACCTTAAAGGCCACGTTAAGCGTCAAAGGTCATGGTGCTCAAATGAAAGCCAATAAAGACTTGATATTGTTCCATAGTAAACAACACATATTCCTAGCCTTTTTTGAATACAATGGAAAATTTGTATTTTGACCGATGACCATGGCACCCCCAAAACTTCGGACCCTACCGAATCTTCCAACAAATATGCATTTTTCACTATAGGAATGGGTTTAGGATTATAAGTGACAAATAGAGTAAGGTTCACTATAGCTTAGTTTGAAGTAAATCAGATCATGACGAAGTTATGAGCGAAAAAACGATTTTGATTCTTTTTGTGACCTTGACCTTTGATCCAATTTGACCAAAGTTAATGGGGTCGTTCCAAGGTTCATTGTCCACCTGTGGATAAATTTGAAGTGTTGCTAAAGCCGTTTTGCGGTAAAGTTGATAACCACGACAGACAACAACAAACAAACAAACAGACAATTAAATGGCCCATAGGCCAGGACTTGACGAAATTCATCCAGTCAAAGAGACTCCCTCCTACGTTCCGTGTTTCAAATTTTGAAAGGAATCCGTTAAGATTTGGCGGAACATGAATTTTTTGAAAATCGGCCCATGCTAAAGATAGGGATTTTCTGCGGATTTTTCAGGAATTTTTCCTGACCTTGACCTTTGACCTGACTGCCAAAATTATAGGGTTCTATTCTGGTGGCCAATAAGTCCATGGGTGAAGTTCCAGACATTTCCGACTTGAAATGCCGACCTGTAGAGCGAACGTACACACAAACAAACAAACCAAACAAATAAAAATGGCTCATAGGGCCAGGACTTTGACGAATTCGTCCAGCAAAGATAACTCCCCCCTACGTCCGTGTTTCAAATTTGAAAGGAATCGGTTAAGATTTGCGGAGACAGTGAATTTGAAAAATCGGGCCCATGCTAAAAGATACGGATTTTTCCGCGAATTTTTCCTGACCTTGACATCCAAAAGATAGGGTTCTATTCTGGTGGCCAATAGTCTATTGGTGAAGTTCCAGACATTCCCACCTCGAAATGCGACCGTAGAGCCGAGACGTACAACAAACAAAATTTTTTTTGGGAACCGACCCAACATACTTGACAAAATCGTAGATTTTCGGTCAAGCTAACAAACTCACAAACTGAACCGACCAACATACTTGACAAAATCGTTAGATTTCGTCAAGTAACAAACCGGACGATTACAATATTCCTGCTCCTCCTCCGGGGGGTGGGATGAATAAAGTAACCATTTACCATTAATAAGAAGGCTTTTCTGTTGTGGAGCACTGTTGGTGGAGCCCCGGTCAGTTCTGCTTGAAACATAGCCATGGCACGGAGGTAACCGGATTCAATCTCCCAGGAGCCAACCCACAAACCCTCACATCTATTATGTTGTGCTCTGCCTTTGTGAAGCCAGGACCGTTGTATAGTCTTCCATAACGTGTTTTGTTGTGGTAGCAGCCTGCAGAGGTTGCAGGTGTCGTCGGCGCATCCCCGATAATTGCTGATAACTTGAAGGTGGAAATGGTGAAATTAGTGGGAGGATGAGGTGCCAGAGTCGACGGTAATGGTGGTTAGGGAGATGCGTTCCTTTGAAGAATGAAGTTATTTTTGACTGTTTTTCTTTGCTTTTAAGGTTTTAGATTTCTTGTATGCCTCTACCCAAAAGCAATGCTCCCTTTCCCATGTTGGTTGTCAATCTGAATGGCCTTTTGCTTCAAATCTTCTCCAATTTTTAAGAAGTTCTGAATGATTTTGGCTGTCATTTGTGGCTTCTTTGGCTGATCTTCCTCCTCTTCTTTCTTCACTTTCCCATGATTAGTATTTTAGTTAATTCATCCATTCTTTCTGTTGTCAATTCCTTCCTGTGGGACTCAATCAGCTCCTCAAACTTCTTCTGCAGCAGTCTTCAAAATCCTTCTCCTCCTAAGTTGTTTCGCCAAATCAACAATCCTCTGCACTTCACCTTCTATAGAGAAAGCCACAGATCATTCAAACTTCTTTAGGCCACACTTTAGGCTAACAGGTATTCAATGTTGAGTCTCTAAACTTCAAATCCATGAGTTCTTTTATGATGCTAATGGTTAAGATGTCAAATTTCTTCCAGCATCCCTGACAGGTTTTGGGTCATGTTCCTTTGGCCTGAACTATGTGACCAAAGCTCTTCCTGTGTAGTATGTTTGAATGTAGCATGACACCGTTGATCCATGGCTGGAGGATTGATGGGTAGTGTTTGGGGGAGAAAGAGGACTCAAATCAGGGTGTCTTTCAGCCAAAGTTGCAGGTGTCCTGGAGCATTATCTAACAATAAAGTAGCCAGTGTTAAAAGAGATTCAAGTCCCTCAGATAATTTTCTAACTGGTGCACAAAACAGTTTTCTATACTATCTTCAAACAGTTTGGCGGTACCAGCCCGTTTGTTCGATCTCCAGAACCACAGGCAGACAAGATTTATTTTCTCCTTTCAATGCGACGGGGATTTCGACTTGTCAACAAGCATTGGCTTTGCACTTATAGCCTGCCACATTGCCACAATAAAATGGTTACCTGTCTTTCGCCAGGCTGTTGTTCATTCTTTTTGAGATAAAAGCCTTTTGGGAATCTTTTCCAGGAGAGCCCAGTCTCATCGCGTTGAAAACTGCTGCGGCAAGGTAGCCCTCTCTTCTACAAGTGCCCTTAACTGGCCAGAAATGCAGCTGCTGCTTCATGATCAGTTGATTGGCCAACTCCACCAATAATCTTCAGATTATGGAGATTAAAAACGTTTTTTTAAAACGTTCCGTTCAAACCACCCACTGGCTTGCTGGAAGTAAAATCCACTGCTTGTCTTGAGTTTCTTCTTCTTTTCATCACCCCCTGCTTCTCGTTTTCAAGTCGTATAAATTGTGAGGGGCCTTATGTCGAGTGTGAGGGCCATCAATCGCATGTTTTTTTGATGTTTCATCTTCCAACCCATACATTCAATAGTTTTCCATTTTTTTTTTTTCAATGTATGGATCTCTGCTGACTAGAAAAGCATATTTCCATCACAACTGACACTAGCCCTAATTTTATCGTGACATGAAGAATGTAACGGAAATATTGGACTCATTAACATTGTAGTCTTTCGCCAACACGGTAAACACGTGCACCACTCTTCAAGTCGATCTTAATATTTCACTTTCCGGCTAATGTCATCCACTTTCTTCACTTTTATTCTGCTCTCAAGCAGATGCACCACTTAATGGACATTTTGGACCCATGTATTAATAAAACAGTGTACAAAGTTCATCACATAAAAATACCAAACCTCACCAACGCCAAGCAGCCAGAAGCAATGATGCGGCGGCTTCGGCAGATGTTAGAAGACGCCAGAATGTTTAAATTTTCCAAATTGTTATTTCTTCCGGCGATAAGGTACAGATATAATTAACATGTAATGTAAATGAAGGAAAATATTGTTTAATCCAGACATTGAAAATATTAAACGTATTCAATACGAACGAGTTCAGGGGGTGGGGTTATTTTGTCCGCGCTGGGAGGGATGTTCCTGGAAGACGCAGAAAGGCAATTTTTATATAAGTTTCCGGCGATCAGTACAGTTATTTTAACAACGTAATGTTAAATGAAGGAAAATATTGCTATCCAAGCATTGGTGTTAAAAAGAAAAAACTATGAAATCCTAAGGCGTTTTTGAGGTGGAGATCAGTTTTTTCCGCGGATACGTGGACTATCGGGCTGTGACGGAGAGAAAGGTGTCTACAAGGTAAGCGCAGATACGCGAAATCCAGACGCTGCGAACAAACGGACGGCGAGGGTTGACTGTAACATTATGACCTATTTGGCATTCCCATCCAAGAGCACAGTTCATGATACTGCATAACCAGGTTAAAATAAAATAAACTGTGTTGATTCATTTTTGTCTCGTTGTGAATGAAAAGAAAAATAAAGCATATATATGCACACACTGCACGAGAAGAAAAAAACGAAGTTGTTCGATCACCGTTAAAACTTTGTGAACCGCTTACTTTAGACAATCTAACAATGATAAGAATATGGGTAAGCACCCATATTCAAGAGTGGCAGGTCTTCTATTTCATCTGAATATTGTATCTCAGGATTATTGGCAATTTTAATCAGCTGAATGGAAAAATTTTGCAAAATGAAGAGCACCCACACCCTAATCCCACCCCACACCTCGAATCTCCACCCCCACTCCTTATCTCCACCCCCACCCTTTATCTCCACCCCAACATCCTACTCACCAAATTCATTTCAAAATACAAAGTCAACGCTCATGGAGGAACAAAACGAGAGAGGCACCGAAAGAGCAAAAGGCTATTCAGTAGAAGGCATGCTCCATATGTATGTTATATTTTCCAATGGGGGAAAATTTCAAGAGGTCAAATAATTAGAGAATCACTGGCAAGTCAATTCAGTTTAAGAGCGACAGTTAATGAACCATAATCAGCATTTTACTAACGCTGTCAAATGGCTTTTGGCCAATCGTCACTTATATGGTCTGGTGATGCGGACGTGGATCTGTTAGAATCACTCAGCATCAAGCAAACAGACAGACACAGACACAGACACCTAAATATTGCAGTATTAAATTAGCAATAATGAAATATCCATATTTCTGGGCATGAATCAAAAGTCATGTGTTATGTATGAGTCTCCGTGGCATTGTCGTTCGAGTGTCTCCTCCGAGTTCTAAGAGGTCAGCGATTCAATTCGACAGACCCTGCCAAGCAAATAACAAAGGACTTTAAAGAATGATACGTGCTGCTTCCTCACTCAATGATCAGAAATTGCGAGGCATGGAGCACAGATAAACAAGGGAGTTGGGCCCATCCTTGTGGAGAAAGATTTCATCCTGAAAAGTGCCCGCTGACTGAGTGTGAAAAGCCCTGGTGAAACTACATTACATCGCCATGTTGACGTTGAAGCAAAAAACCTCTCAAATTGACAACCTCAGAAACAGATGCCCTTTTGAAGCGTTCTATCTGCAAAATTCTTTTTCCAGCCTCAATAAAGTATTCCTTAAAGTGGATACACCTACTTGGCTGTGGAACCAATCATCTAAAAAAAAAAAAAAAAAAACCATGGGTGCTCGCTTGGCGGCTCAATGTGAGTGAAGTTAAGCCAACAAAACACTGAATAAGAGAATTTTAGACCATTACATTCTCTAAACAAGAACCTCAAACCACATTTCACATGCAATGCATTAAGGAGTGGCTTGCAAAACCTCAGCTGCCACACGCATCGCCGGTTTTCGTTGCCTGTGACACCCAATGTGCCTGCCCTGATAGAAATATCAACTGCCAACCTCCCTAGAGGTTGACGTCATCGTCCAATTCAACAAATGACAACAAGCAATGATGACGTCTTCCCTACTCAAAGCACTGCACAGTCAAACAGGATTCCTCTGTAAAGGTAAAGAATTACTGTTACCTGTTCCAAATGTGGTTGTTGAATGGACTATCAAATGTAACTGACAAAATCCATGCAACCTGTGTGAAGAGGTCTTGACGAATGGAAGCACCACCACTACTATCATGTAGCTGCAAGACTAGAATACGGATCTTCCCAACTACAAGCCACTTTTGTGAAAATGAAGGCTGTTTGCAGGGGGAAATTTGAGGCAAAAAAAAAAAACCTGCACAAAGTTGAGCTGTTTTGAAGAAGGACTAAATTAAATTAAGATGCCTTTCAACAGTTTCAAACAAAATAGGAAAACTATTAACAAGTGATATAAATCAAAATGCTAAGTTAAATCCAAGAGCATTTGCAAAACTATAGACTGAGGTTGTTTGCATGAGGATTAAAAAAAAAAAAAAAATTTAAACAAAAGGGCAATTGTAGTAGGTTTGGGTCCATCTTAATGATTTGGTATGCATTAATTTTCACTGGATAGATTAAAAATTTTGAAATTACTCTTAAACCCTTCAAACCGAGCGGCCGTTTTCACAGCGCTATTCAAACCTCCAGCCGCTATAAACCTGAGTTGGCCGGAATTTTTCTCCAGAGCCCAGGGTGGGAGCTGAAAGTCCAAGGAGCTCAGGTTCCAAAGGGTTAAACAAGAGTACAAGGGATGTGGTTGTAGAAGGGTGGAAGGAATGGATGCAAAAAAACACGCTACAAATAAGGCAAAGAGTTTGATTAAACAACCACCAATAGTGTAACAGCACGATTATAAGGAAGCCATCAAGCCAAATGAGGCAGCCCAAATGCAGGAGGAAGATGATTATGTATCACTGTGAGGTAAATCTTCTGTGCCTTTCAAAAAAAATGGTTAAATGGCTCCCCAAGGTAACTGATGCTTGTACAATGAAGCAAAAAATGACCCAATTACTGCTGATCTTCGAGCTCGCTCACGGGATGACTTATCTCGACAAAACGCCGACAATTGCCACCATGCGTCACACGATCCAACTTCCACAACACAGATGCATTCTGCAACTAAAAACAATTTCCCCTTGCAATCATACACATCCATAATAACCTCAGACATTTGAAATAATTATCCATGTTTTAAAAACGTTTTCTCATGAGAGTATTTAAACGTGGTTGTTGCTTCACTGGTTCACGGAACTGCTGACCCGAGTTCAGCGGTGGCCATCGCCGATGTAATGAACTGGTAAGCACGTTCAGTGCTGATTCTTACATCACAGCCATTTATTTATTATAGATCTTACACTTGTATTAATTCCAACTTTCATATGCACTTATTGATAAGACTATCTGAATTTAGAAATTCCTGTGAAAAGTTAAAATTGTGTTCACCGAGAAAACTCATTCTTGAAAACTATAACAAATTCTTCCAACAAAAATTGGAACATCAGGACTTTCCGTACTAATCCATCATGGGAATGCTGGTGGTGATGAAAAATGGGTGGTACGATCGAAAGCTGGTTTATTTTATTACTTGCAAAATCGAAGATATTGGTCAGTCGATTTTTCATTCTGTCTGTTTGTCTGACAATCGCCGACAGGTCACTTCCAAACCGATCGTCGATGAAACGGTCACCAAGTTTGTAGAGGTAGTCTCAACAGAAAGCCCATTGATTTTGAGGTCAAAAGGTCAGTCTAGAGTCAAATTTATAAAATCGTCAGTTTTCATCGATTGACTTGAAATTTGAACAAGATTTGCATTATTGCGGTCCACTGGATGGGAAAGCAACTATTTTGAGGGGTCAAAAGGAGTCAAGGTCAACTCAAAGTGCAAACTTCTAAATCAGCAGTTTAAATCTGGAAGAATAACCAATTCATCCAATTGACCTGGGCGATTAAGATTGTCAAATTTTAATCAGAATGAAATGACAATTGATTATCCTGGAACGTTTGGGAGGGGGGGGTGGATTCTTTCAATATCGTGCTCTGCCAACGTCTTTTACTTCTTACTTGCAAAATCGAATTTTTCCAGTATATGTGATCAGTGATTTTGTTTATTCTGTCTGTCTGTCTGTCTGTCTGTCTGTTCTATCGCCTACAGGTCACATTTTAAACCATTTTTCACAACTCACCACCATGAGAGTTTGTCATAAGAGAAGCCTATTGTTTTGAGGTCAAAAGGTCAACATAGGCCAAAGTCAACAACTTCGGTGGTCTTTCTAAATCTCAATTTTAATCTGATGACTTGAAATTTGTAGAAGATTTATATTTCAGTCACTGATTAACTAGCCATTTATTTGTGAGTGAAATATGTTTTTATGGATTTCGCATTATCGTGCTCTGCACGATCTTCTTCTTGTTATACTGTCTATTTGTTTGGTCTGTCTGTTTATCGCCTCCAGGTCACAATTGCTAAACCAATCGTTCATGAAACTTTACCAAGATGGTGAGGTAGTCTCAACTGAGAAGCCGATGATTTGAGGTCAAAGGTCAAAGATCATTCTGAAGTAAAATTCTAAAAATCGTCATTTTTCATCTTACTCACCTGATAATAAGCAGCAAGTTGCATAGGCGATCATTGAATTTTGGAAACCAACTATTTTGAGTCAAAAGATCAAGATCAAACTTAAGGTCAAATCTTCTAAAATCATAAATTTCAATCTGCAAAATTAATCAATTTTCATGCCGATTGACCTGAGCTTTCATTTAAGATTGTCAATTTTAATCTTAATTAAAATGGACAATTTGATGTATCCACGGTAAACCTTTGGAAAGGGGGGTGGATTTTGCAAGGTCGTGCTCTGCATGATTGTCTTTTTCTTGTTTATTATTTTTTAGATGTGATCAGAAGTGAAGTGATACTGTGCCGGATCCTTGCAGGTGTGAGTGTGGCCTTCCAGTGAGATAGCTCTTGATGTCACACAACCTTGCACATTTGTCCAATTACTCCCAAATAATTGGGGTATGAGAACAATTGAATGAAGAATAATGAAAAAATGAAATCAAGATAACGAAAATGAATGAAAACCTGGAAACCGGTGAACCTTCAATAATGGCATGAGGCGCTACAGTCTTAATCACTCTGAGTTCCAAATCCTTGAAAGGAAGTAGGAGGGATGTGGAGTGGGAATTGGAGGGGGTGGAGGAAGACGCTGAGTTGAAGGGTGGAGGATGCGAATTGGAGTTGGAGGGGGGGAGGTATGTGCGACTTGCAGTTGGAGACGGGGAAGGATGTGAGCTTGGACTTGGAGGAGGAGATGCGGACTTGGAGTTTGGAGGAGAGGGGATGTGAATTGGTTGGAGAGGGATGCGGACTGCAGTTGAGTGGGAGGGATGCAGACTGTGTTGGAGGGAGGATGCAGACTTGCAGTTGGAGGGGAGGGATGCCAGACTTGCAGTTGAGGGGAGGATTGCAGACGTCAGTTGGAGGGAGGGATGCAGACTGCAGTTGAGGGGAGGGATGCAGACTTGGAGTGTGAGAGGGAGAAAAATGTGGAATGGATTTGGAGAGAAGGAGGTGTGCAGCAGACTGCTTGGGAGAAGCCGACGTATGCAGACTTACAATGTGAGAACGGGGTAGAAAAAGATCATGGTTTGGATGGGGATGACCTGAGTTGTGATGAACTTGCAGATGATATTCTGGCAATTTTGGTTGAAAATGTGAGACACAACTATTCATATGGGGGTAAATGGAAAAAGAACGGGAAGGGAGGAGAGAGGGGAGGAGGACAGAGAAGGCCAAACATTCACTCCTGGGTGATATAAGTTCCACGAGGCGGGTTCTGCAAATCTTCACCTTGGAGATGGGGATGATTCCAGTCGTGATATCACTGTCCTGTGTACAATGGCTCCATTTCACCTTCACATTTGCGATATTTATTGTTGCCTTCACAAACACATTCACACATTTGTGTTTGAATTGAGGTTCCACTTAAGGTAAAGAGAATCATTAAAAGCCAAACTACCTATTTTGATTTGAACGGACATGGAAACATTTGCTCCTCAATTTTATGTTTCAGGGAAAAGTCGCCTTTTTGTGGTCATTTTCAATCCACTGTGGAGGGAAGGGGAAGGAAGTAGTCATTAATAACATCAAATAAAATTCACCCCTAAACTAACAGAAAGCAATCAATAAAGAAACATTTCTGCCAGAACATTTTGTTATTGAAATATTGCTCTTTCCTTAGCCAAGGAGACTACTTATAGCAGCACCGAATGCTCTGCACTGAAGTATTGTCCCAATCGTCCTCCTCTTTCCTCTCCTTCCTTCAACCGGTAACAATTTTATTTCACAAGAAGCAATAATTACTGGGGAAAAAACGTGATTGTAAAGTCGATGTACAAAAGAGTCAAAGATGTCAGCTTTGCACTGAACATTTTTCAGAAATAAAAAAAATATCAACATCTGCTTTTGCCTGGTGTTTGCTTAACAGTTCAGGTGGCGGCTTAACATCTTAGGGTCTTGAGTTTGAGCCCCTGTGGCCGTTAACAACACCAGGGGGTCGATTCAGCAATAACCTTTCAAGGTCGTCAAAAATGGTACCAGCTACTGGATGATTGAGCCATTCGGATATCCTGCGTCGAGTGGCGACCCATCCAGGATTGTTGCCAATAGCCCAAGAACTGCTTCGTTTAGCACCGAGCTCTGTGCAGAGTATGGGCCAATAATGGAATGGAGTCTTCCACCAGTGGACGAAACCTCAGGGAATGTGGAGCATCCCTCTTGGAGCAATGTGGTTGAAATGAGCAAGTAGTTCATTGGAGGAGCTTGTGATGCAGGGGACATTATTGATGGTTTTGCTCTGAAAAATTTTGGATTGACCCAAGCTGATGTGACCTGCTTTAGAAAGGAAGATAGAGGAGAGACCAAAGAGCTCCATGTTAAGAGTGCCAAAGCACTGAGAGGAAGGAAGAAGCGCCGGACCAGGGAGGTCTCATTTGGAGAGGAACAAAGAGGGCAACAGTGCCTAGTTGAGGAGCTGTTCGTTCGCTTGTGTGCTACTTGTGGCTAGGCTTCACTTGATCGTACTCTATTTTGGCTTTCTTCATCTTTGGCTACTCATTGCTGGCCCTGCTCATGGGCTGGTTTTCGATGTATTGACTGATTTTGTATAATCTCTTGTCATATGCACATGGTTTCCAAAGCAGGCTGCATCGAGTCCGCATCCACCCGCGGCACCACTGTAGCCAAGGAAAGTCCGCTACATTTCTATATTGTGGTAAAAGGGGTTCTGTCGGCACCTAGGCATGGGTTAGGCATTTGGAGCTATATTTTATCACCATTTACATAAGTTATGTGTCCCATCTACCTCTTGTATGTCTTTTGATTTTCTGGTTGGGCGTACAGTTTTATAAGCATCTTGTCCACCTTCTTCCCTGTACTTTCTTGGCAAATAAAATCCTTCAAAAGTAAGAAAAACGTGTTTGAGCCATCTGCTTTTCTTATTGTGCAATCAATTTCTGCTCATTTGAATGATCCTTGGGGAATGGTAAATTGTAAAATATCTGAATGCAGTGCAATAAAGCCGTTTCGCCATATACAGCCATGGCCAAAATATTGGAACCCTTGGCACTTTTGTTCCAAATAATGACCATGTTCTTCCAGAATTGTTGAAATGAAAGAAAACATATTGTTAACGGATCTGGGAAACCATATGCATTCAACATACAGATTCCAAAAGTCAGTTATATCGTAAGTATGTGTTGGTAGTCAATCCCCTGCCTTTTGCTTAGTGGAGAATCAAAATGTTGCATTGCGATTTCTTTAGTTAGGATATACATCTAACAAGCCATCTAAACAACCATCCCTCTGCATGACCCCTCAGCCACACAATCCACCACAACCAGCTACCTTCCGCACCCTGACGTGCAAGGCAAGATCTCGCGTTCTGGTTTTCTCGGTCCCACAAACGTTGTAACTCTTTCACGACGACCTTTGCAACATGATACTTGTTGCTCTCCAAGTATGAACCCGCGTGGAAGAGTGGCTGGGGTTCCCGGCAGGGGCCGCTGGCAGCGTTTGACACTGTTACTCGTCAAGTATGAACCCGCGTGGGAGAGTGGACTGGTTTGCCCGGCAGGGCAAGTCCCCGCCCCGGTAAGGTGGCCATAGGACCCTGTCCAATCAAAGGCAGACAGCGAGGTGTGTTTGACCAAGGGCCCCTCCCCGTTGAGGGAGGTTAAAAAAAAAATCCCCGAGCACTCTCTGAGAGCAGGAGTTTGTGGGGTGGGTTTTTGCTGTCACGAAAAGGGTTTTTTGCTGTTACGAAGGCTGTTACGAAGGGGTGGTAACAGTTGGTTTAGGAGGCTGAGCAGAAGGTTGTTGAGGCGGCGATCGTGTTCTCGCTGGCCCTCTTACAAGAAGAAGAGCGACCCCGCCCCCCTCCGTACCGCCATTCCACCACCGCAGCTCCGCCACGAACCTCGAGTCCCCACACGTGCGACGGGAACCAAACCAGCAACCATTGTCAGGTTGCCGCAGCCACAGAGTACCCCCTTTCTCCGACAGCCAGTTACCCATCCGAACTCTGACCCCAGCCTTGTTCTCTCTCCTCGCTGCAGGGTCCAATAAAGAACTCGATGCGTTTCTTTTATTTGTGTGTGGTCTCGTGTGGGCCCGCTCTTTAAGTAGAAACTGAAAAGGTTTTTGGAATATTTGTAACTATTCCTTGCTGCATATTCGCGTTTAGTCTGCTGTTGTGTCTCATTTACTGTAAATAAATCATCACAGGAAATGTTCCAGTCCATTTCCGTCCCTTCTGAATTGTCCAGCATGGTTCGGATTCTTGAGTTAGGCGGGTTTATCCCCGTAATCAACAATTGTAAGCTGGGACGTTCCGGCAGGCCCGCTCGACTGCCATCCGAGCCGGAAGGGTGGGAGAGTGGTATCGTAGTGTAATTTTACCGGCTGCCGGTATTAGAGTGAATCCGTTCGGCCAGGCGTTCCGAGGGCGTGGATCCCCGGTTAGCCGAGTGCCGCGTGTTTACTTAGGTACATTGGATCTAGACAAAATAAACCCTACGCCACGCGGTCGAGACGACGTCGCTTTCCCCACCTAGTGGTCGTTCTCGCCACCGACCCCCGCCAAAACAATATTTGGTATCCAGATTATGTATTCGTTGGTTTGCAGTGGAGCAAAACATAAAAAGCTGAAAAAAATTACTAAATCTGAGCTTATTCCACAACAAAAATCCTAAAATGGCCGACAATATTATTTAAATTATATGGCACCTTTTCGAAGTTGTTAGAAATAATGAGATTTCAAGCAGGTGTTCTTCTTTACTTTGGAATTAACTCACTGTGGTGAGTGCAGAGTGCCTGCAATATAAAAATCCACTCATTGAAACCAGTTTGAATGGAGAAAGATCTTCTGCTTTTTGTATCACTGTCTGTGTACCGCATGAACATGAGAAAAGAAATAAAACCAGAGATTGTCTGAGAGGTTCAGACACAAGATTGTAACCAAAGCATGACAAGCTCAAGGCTACAGTCCATATTTCAGAGATTTCGATGTTATGTGTCCACCGACGCAATGTTATCAGATG
>CM068955.1:58468325-58484490 GCA_035128595.1 Eptatretus atami
AATGCGTAGTATGTGACACCTGTGTGCTCATTTGCATGACAGTTCACATGACAATTAGTACCTGTGTGGACATTTAGTAACCTTATGTTGATACCAGGCAGAAATCATACTGGTATTTCCTTGAAAAACAGTATAAACTTTTATAAAATGATCTATAATCAGTTAATACCTATTATGTGGACGCAGAAGGTCCACAAACTTGTAACGTTACTAACCATGTTTTTCTGTCTTAAATAAAACGAGGTATACACAATAAATGTTCTATACAACAAACAAAGATTATAAGTAAGAAATGAAAGGAGAAACACAACTTGATATATAAATGTCTCCTGTTTGAGGAAACTTTTCGACCAAAGATCTGCATTTTTATCCTTGTCCATATTCTTTAACTTTACCAACGAAATTAAATTCTCACTGTGTACTCCACATACAAGTCTAAATGCTTTTACTTTACATGGTGGAAGCTCTAATCCAGAAGCTTCTGCTGTATCATTAGTAAGATTAAATGCTCATTCAATTTCATTAAGTCAGAGCGTTATACAATAGCCCAAAGTCGTAACGTTACAACCATGAATGCCCATTTACATACCTGGACAAAATCTCGATCATGTTCTCCTCCGTCATGCCCCCATACACCTTGAATTTCTTCAGGTTACACACATGGGTTTTCTCATACTTCCCGAAAGAGATGCTCTGTGCAACTGCAGTATGAGAGAGTTTCAAAACCAGAAACTGCAAAGTAAATGAAAAGAACAATCCCATCAGAGGAGAGAGGAGATTGGGACCACACTCTGTGTAGACCGTTGGTGCTACTGAAGCAGTCTCCTTGGCTATTGGGCACAATCCTGGACGGGTCGTCACTCTGACACAGGATACAATCATGCTGACACTTATTTTGCCGACCTCGGAAGGATGACAGGTCGAGTTAACCCCACCTGGTATTAATTAAACAGCTGAGCAGGATTTGAACTCAGGATCCCAGGATCCCAAGCCCACTACCCTAACCATTAAGCCAACACCAGGCATATCCCATCAGGATAACAACAAAATTATACTGCCCAGCGTCCAGTGGGCATATATGTGGGTAAATAGGGCGCCTCGGACACACAATACACATAAAATCTTTTGCCTCAGAGCTTCGCTTTCATAATTTGTCAGTTCTTTTTTTCTGTTTCTTCATTTACGCAATTTCTGGCCACTCAGATCCAGTGGCATAATGGTTCGAGCATCCACTTTGACCCTGGGAAGTCAGCGGTTCAATTCTCACTCCAGGCTCTTGGCAGTCATACCACACACACGAACAGCATGGAGATAAGGAAAAAAGCACTGTAGATCTCAACGAAGACAAAACTGCTTTCCCTATCAAAAGTGTCAACAAGACTGGGATAAGTTGTCAATGCAAATATAATTAACCAGTTCAAGTCCACACTGGAGACACAATGGGCTGACCACCCATTGAAGCACAGCCCCCAAGAGAGTATTGGAATATAAACGAGGGATAAAAAACAACAATGCTTCATGTCTCGATCTCGAGTAAATTATCAAATCAGTAAGAGAACGTATGCTGCTTCCTATCAGAACATCATAACAGCACACCAACCAGAACAAAGTAATCGTAACACCCCATCAGGGTCATAGTAACACCCGTATCAGGGTACAGTAACACCCCCGAACAGGGTCACAGTAAACACTCTTAACCAGGAAAATAGCAACACCGCTTACCTGTCAGGGTCATAGCAACACTCTTACCAGGGTCATAGCACACTCTACAGGGTCATAGCAACACTCTACCAGGGTCATAGCAACACTCTTACCAGGGTCATAGCAACACTCTTACCAGGGTCATAGCAACACTCTTACCAGGGTCATAGCAACACTCTTACCAGGGTCATAGCAACACTCTTACCAGGGTCATAGCAACACTCTTACCAGGGTCATAGCAACACTCTTACCAGGGTCATAGCAACACTCTTACCAGGGTCATAGCAACACTCTTACCAGGGTCATAGCAACACTCTTACCAGGGTCAATAGCAACACTCTTACCAGGGTTATAGCAAACTCTTACCAGGGTCATAGCAACACTCTTACCAGGGTCATAGCAACACTCTTACCAGGGTCATAGCAACACTCTTACCAGGGTCATAGCAACACTCTTACCAGATGCAAACACTCTTACCAGGGTCATAGCAACACTCTTACCAGGGTCATAGCAACACTCTTACCAGGGTCCATAGCAACACTCTTACCAGGGTCATGGCAACACTTCTACCAGGGTCATGGCAACACTCTTACCAGGGTCATGCAACACTCTTATTCACCAGGTTCATGGCAACACTCTTACCAGGTCATGGCAACACTCTTACCAGGGTCATGGCAACACTCTTTACCAGGGTCATGGCAACACTGTCAGGCAACCTTACCAGAACTTCCATCAATTTCAGAAATTGGAAATACAATGAGGGGTCTGGTGTAAATCAAGCTGTTACTCACCTGTGGAGGGTGATTACTGTCTGATGACCATCGAGACGACTGATCATTTGGTTTGTCCGCCAAAATATTCCTAAAAAAAGAAAAACGAAGTTGAAATAGCAAGATAGGTGGGACGCAACGGTGAGGTTGCTCAGTCACAGGTGAGGTTGCTCCGTTCCATGCATATCCCATCGCTATTTTTAGTATTTGTTCCCTCGTTTTTGCTGATTCTCAGTATACTTTCTCAGACCGACTACACCATGTGGTTTTTTTTCCCCCAATCACTAGTCATTTCAACCGGCGTTTCCAAGGGGAGAGCAACAAACACATCACCAATTAATTAAATTAATGACGTCATATCTCAGAGGTTCATTCTGTGGGTTCCTCTTGTATCCACGAACAACCAAAAACACCAATAAAATCCGAAGAGCCACCTGCGCATCTTTAAAAGATAGGAAGTTTGGATACCATATTAAATTGGACCAAACATCAGAGCGCAGAAGCACGACTACTGTAACATTATAAAAGGTTATACAAGCAAATCGATTATAAAAGCAGTAAAATCAAGAATCCGTATCCATTTTGTAAATATCGGTCGCGTAGCGCCTGCACGGGCATCGGGGAGCAGGATTGGGCGACCGGAGAGACGCTCTTGCTTCGTCGAAGCATCGAGTCGAGGCGAGCGCCTCGCCATGATAACGGGGGCCTTTCAATCCCGATCACGGGCCGGGAAAAAAACCAACCAGGGGCAGCTCAAAAATGGCCGATAATAAATATTTAAAAAAGAAAAAGCAAGATGAATGCAAAGAAAAAAAATTGTATTAAATTATGCGAAACGTACTCGGGCACGTAAGACGCTGAATAACTGGACCACTTATGAACGGAATAGCTGAGTATCGCTGGCGTCGGAGCGTCCATCGTGGGACAACGGAGCCGGAGAGGAATTATTTTATTATTATTATTTTTTGTATTTTTTTTTTTAAGTTTTGCATTGTTATTGCTTTATAATACCATGAGTGAAGTAGAATGCGCAAGGTAATGTTAAATAGCTTATATTATTTATACTACACTTAATCACAGAAAAAAAACCGGTGCGATAAAAAAGGGGTGTTACTACCGAGCTTACATTCCATTGTCATACACCTCAATCGGTCCGTCATTGATAGATCACTAACAGAACGCGTTCGTAAGTACGAATGTTCATATTATTATTGATATTATAATTGTTATACGCCGTGATTCATGCAAAGCGTCGGTTCTACCGAAACAGTTTGTTGGCGAGGATTTCAAGCTCGGATGGTTCGCCATGACTCTCCAAGATGGCGCAGAAATGCTCAGCTGAAGGTGGCAGGAATTTTTTTTTTATCGGGTGTCTGTACGTGAAGGACACCGTGTGGGATATTTTAACGTCTAACCGACTAATGCCAACAGACGAGACGCGCAGTTTAACGTCTATCCGAGGGGCGGCGCACGCATTGATGCGTGAAGTATATACTTGCCTGCACGACACCACGACGGTAGTTTATAGTCTAGGCCGAGATTCGAAACCCGACTTTACAGGTCGGAGGGCGAGTGCGCATTGTTCATGAAGCACGGCATATTGTGTTTGCGAGAACCTGGAAGCACTCATAACCCGGGAACATTGAGAGTATTTCGACTTATGTTCGCCTCTTCACGTTGGTTGTTAATCTGGATTAGGTAGGCCTCAGGCGGTGCAACGAAACCCTCTTGTGGACTCAATATGTTACCTGTTTACCTGCGCCAACACAGGTGGACGAGTTGGGTAGTTGACAAGAAACAAGGCGATTCGATTTTGGTTCAGGTCCGAATCCCGATCCGCCCTTGTCGGTGTGAGATACAAAACGTAAACTAATCACCTTGGCGGAGGTGTGCGCCCTCCCGAGTGCCCTTCTCGTCTCTCTCTGTTTCCCTCTCAACGAGCAAGTTGTGATGTTTCAAACTTCGGAGGAACGCTCCGAGGACAGGTCTTGGTGTTTGCTTAACTGTTAGTGGGGCTGGCTTAAGATATCTCTAGGTCTTGAGTTAAAGCCCACTTTTTCGGTCGTTGAAATAACACCAGGTGGGTTGACTCAGCCTTTAATCCTGAGGTTGGCAAAATGAGTGCCAGCTTGCTGGTAACGGGGGCACTGCATCAGTAGCACAGCTGTGCCCCCAGAAAATGATGCAGCCAAGCAGTCACGGGCTGCGTATGAATAGATTAACTCGAAATACCCTTTTTTCCCCCCGATTGTCACTGATTCATCCTAGACAGTCTCCAGTTGTACCTTGTTTGTTGTGATATTTCCCTGGATCTTTTTCAAATATTCCATGAGATTGTTTTTCATCCCTTCCCTCGCTGATTATTGTTGCTGTTATGTTGATTACGTTTCCAAGTTCTCTTCATATCTCCATTTATTTATTGGGATATTGGCAGAACGTATCTGTACCAGGATCAGAGTTTGGGGTCGGGGAACCAGGGTCAGAGTTTGGGGTTGGGGTACCAGGGTTCGAATTCGGGGTTGGGGTGCCATGGTCAGAGTTAGGTGTAACAGGATCAGAGTTTGGGGTCAGTGTACCAGGGTCAGAGTTTGGGGTTGGGTTGTCGGGTCAGAGTTGGGGTCGGGGTTCCATGGCCAGAGTTAGGTGTACCAGGATCAGAGTTTGGGGTCGGGGTTCCATGGTCAGAGTTAGGTGTACCAGGATCAAGAGTTTGGGGTCGGGGTTCCTGGTCAGAGTTAGGTGTACCAGGATCAGAGTTTGGGTCGGGGTACCAGGATCAGAGTTTGGGGTCGGGGTACTAGGGTCAGAGTTTGGGGTCGGGGGACCAAGGTCAGAGTCTAGTCGGGTACCAGGGTCAGAGTTTGGGTCAGGGTTTTGGGTTGGGTGACCAGGTTAGAGTTTGGGGTGGGGTGCCAGGGTTCGAGTTCGGGTCAGGGTGCCATGGTCAGAGTTATGTGTACCAGGATCAGAGTTGGGGTCAGGGTACCAGGATCAGAGTTTGGGGTCGGGGTACTAGGGTCAGAGTTTGGGGTCGCGGTGCCATGGTCCAGAGTGAGGTGTACCAGGATCAGTTTGGGGTCGGGGTACCAGGTTTGAGTTTGGGGTCGGGGTACCAGGATCGAAGTTTGGGGTTGTGGTACCAGGGTCAGAGTTAGGTGTACCAGGGTCAGAGTTTGGGGTCGGGGTGCCATAGTCAGAGTTAGACCAGGTACCTTGTGTTTTGATGGCTGATGGTTTCTGGGGTCGGTGTAGCACAAGCATAAATGACTGAATGGCCTCCTGCACCATAGTTCCTTGTACTGTATACTGTGTATACAAACGGTGCCCTGCAAAGGTATTCAGCCCCGACCAATAATGCCACGTTGAGACGAATTATGAATTACGCAGAAACATATTCATAACTGCAGTGATTAAAAGAAACACTGTTATCGTTGAAGGAGGTTTCATGTCAGGAATACCTGCAAAAAACATGTACAAATCAAAACTCACTCATTGCTAAAGTATTCAGCCCCGTAAGTTAGTACTTGGTGGAATAAGCTTTTTCAGCAATGACTGCGATGAGTCTTTCTGGGTAGGTCTCTCCCAGCTTTGCACAGTGAGATGGTCAAATCATTGCTCATTCTTCACATGAAAATTTCTCTAGTTCTGCCAAGTTTGATGGGAATCGTCGATGGACTGTGATCTTCAGGTCTCGCCATAAATGTTCAATTGGGTTCAAGTCAGGACTTTGATTGGGCCACTCGATAACATTTATTTTCTTCTTATTAAGCCACTCCAGTGTGGCTTTAGCTTTGTGCTTCGGACGAATCGTTGTCCTGCTGAAAAGTGAATCTCCTACCCAATTTCACATTCATGGCTGACTCAAGCAGGTTTACATCAAGGATTCTCCTGTACCTTGCACCATCCATTGTCCCTTCTATCCTGACTAGCTTGCCAGGCACTGCTGATGAAAAGCAGCCCCATAACATGTTGCTGCCACCATCATGCTTGACACTAGAGATGGTGTCGACTGGATGATGTGCAGTGTTAGGCTCGTGCCAAACGTAACACTTTGAATTTGAACCAAAAAGTTCAATTTTTGTCTCGTCTCACCAAAAAACTTATCTCCACATGCCTGCAGTATCATAAAGATGTTTTGTTGCAATCTCCGTTTGAGTGTTTGAGATGCGTCTTTTTCAGTTATGGCTTCTTTCTTGCCACTTGTCCATCGAGGCCAGATTTGTGAAGGGAATGGGATATTGTTGATGAATGAACGCTGACCCCCATCTCGGAAATGAAGCCTTGCGGATCTTTCAGTCATTGTGTTTACAGTGACATCCCAAATCAGTTCCCTGCTTGCTCAACTGCTGAATTTGGATGGGCAACCTGATCTGGGTTGAGTCTCGGTGGTATGATAAGTCTTCCACTTCTTAATGATGGATTTCATTGTACTCAAAGGGATAATGTGTGACTTTGAAATCTTCTTATAACCCTCTCCTGAATGCTTCTTCTCTGCCACTTTATGTCTGATGTCTTTGGAAAGCTCTTTGGTCTTCATGTTTGCCTTCTTGGTTGACTCAGTGAGTTGCACATTAAAACTCCTTTGATAAATGGGGAAGCTTAATTTTTAAGTTTAACCACTGATTACACACAGATGAAACCTATTACACTTTGGTTGTAACCTCTCAAACAAATAATTTGCTCCTGAAGTGATTTAGGGTTAATTAGGCAAAGGGTTTGAATAATTTGCAAATGAGAATTATCTGATTTTCTCTGTTAATCCAACTTATTCACATTTTTATCTGCATTTTTTTTGCTTTATCACTTTGAAGTATCTTGTGAAGAATCTATATATCAAGTTTGATTTTAAAGCATCATGAATCAGCTCAGGTGCATTAAAATGTGAAAACTTTGGAGGGGGAGTGAATACTTTTTGCAGGCCACTGTATACTGTATGTTATGTGTATATATATATATATATATATATATATATATATATATATATATGAGCAAATACCACCCGTCCTTTGCTGATGGGGATATTAAAGGGGGAATAGGATATAAAGGGAGAGAGATGGGGGGAGGTGGGGGGAGAGAGATAGGGTGGGGGGGAGGAGAGGGATGGGGGGAGAGAGGGGGATGGGGGGAGAGAGGAGGTGGGAGAGGAGGGGAGGTGAAGAGGTGGAGGGGAAAGAGAGAGTGGGTGGGGGGAGGAAAGACAGTGTGAGGTGAGAGAAGGGAAGGCAGACATGTGGTGGAGCATTAATTACGATTTATACCGTCTCATCAAAATGATTTTGCAGAGAGTAACAGTGAAGATGGAAACACAATCATGTCTGAAATCCATTTTCAAACGTTCATACCATAAATTTGGCCCGGAGACAAACACCGCCCGACGCATTTGCAGATAAACACCACCCTGACACATCCGGAGACAACACCACCCCAACGCGTCCAGAGAACAAACGTCCGATCGGACATAAACACCACCACCCGGACCGGAGACAAATTCCCATCTGGACACGTCTGGAGATAAATACCATCCGACACGTCTGAAGAAAAACCTGACCGGACACGTAAGGATACAAATACCGTCCAGACAAACTACTATCCGGATATGTCCAGTGACAGAGAGTGGAGGAGAAGTGAGAGAGGTCGGTGTGGAGGAGGTGCTGCACTGTATTGGGAGGGTTAGGCAAGGATGCGACAGAGAGAGAAGGAGAGAGAGAGAGAGAGAGAGAGAGAGAGTAGCAGAGATTTGTTGTGGGCCGGGGTTCAGGTGGGATAAACGACCAGGGTGGAGCAGTGGAGTCGTCTCCCACCGAACACCGGAATTTAGGTCGTGACTCTCGGATAAGTCCGAGAGTTCACGGGTCCCTTAGCGGACCGTGGTCGCCAATATTTCGACGGCGTGGGTGGGTTAATTGCCTAATTTCAATATACCTAAATACCCACGTCGTCCAACTACCGGGGAAAACCACACCCTCGACCGACTTTGTCCGAATCGAGTCCTATCACCGACTCAGATCCGGCGTAACCGAGCGGAAGTTACCAAAGCCGCGCCGGACCAAATGAACAATCCACGGCACGAACGGCCCTACCAATTCGCAACACGCACCATGCTAGGCCAATGGAGGAAAGCACAGAAAACGAGCTGGTACATTTAACAGGGGTTTATTTACAATAATAATCGGGAGGGGAGCACACAGAGCAAGTTATCCGAATAAAAGGCGGGCAATGTACAATGAGCAAAGAAAAAGCACTTAAAATTCTACTTACAGGAGGCACCACACACACACAACACACACACACACACACACACACACCACACACAACACACACACACACACACACACACACACGAAATGGACCTCGTGGTTTATTTTGGCATTTCAGCTCGGAGGGAAGGCGAGCTGAGGGCAGGGCCTAGCCGGTACCTTCCCGCCTTGTGCGGTCACACCGACCCGAACCACTGGTGGGACTCGAACCCACGACCCGAAGTCCACGGCCACGAACGAGACCGCTCAACCATGACCACAATGTCTCAGACCGCTCCAACCACCACACACGACCGTCTGCCACGACGACAGACTGCTCAGAATCGCCACGATCCTCCTGTCTGCCATCCTCTGTCTCTCACAACCACTCTGCCATCGCCACGATCACCCGGTCCTCCAAAAACTGCTCCTCAAACCATTCTACTCCTCTTTTGGTGGGAGGGCGTCTTCTCCTCGCCACTCGCCTCCTGATTGGCCTGGGGGTTGTCGGACGACTCGTGGCCGCCGTTGATTGGACGAGCTCACGGTGGGCGGAGGGAACCTCACCCCTGTACGTGACACGATGCACGTGGGCGATGCGGCGTTGTTGTTGTAGTTGTGATGTGAGGATGTAGTTTGAAGATGTAGTGTTGAAGATGTAAAAAAAATAACTGGAAAATAACTCGTCGGCACACACAAATTCCCATTAGACAGAAGGAAGGATTTACTATTAACACATACTTATCGAAATAACTGAACTACGGGGACCCTGGCTGCTTGTGTGCACAAGTTTCCAAATCCGTAACAATATGTTATGCTTTATAAACACACACAGTCACACACACACACACACACACACACAACACACACACACACACACACACACACACACACACACACACACCACACACACACACACTCGTGCTTGGACGATATCGGCAAGAGTCAGTGTGAATACGCTACAGTACGTACTCTTGCATTATTTCGACGTTTCAGGGATATGTCCACAAACATTAATCATTATAAATAGCTGCGTGTGATGGGTGGAAAAAAAAAAGAATTGGCTCGCGATTAATACGGCAAATGGCTCGGAAATCGGGTGTTTTCACCAACTCGCTCAGAATGACGGAGCACGAACTGCTCACTCAGGACGAGGGGGCACGAGCCGCTCGCTCAGAATGACGGAGCATGCACCACTCGCTCAGGTTGATGGAGCACGAAGTACTCCCTCTAGGATGACGGAGCACGAAGTACTTGATCAGGATGATGGAGCATGAACCACTCGCTCAGGATGATGGAGCACGAACTACTCACTCAGGATGACGGAGCATGAACCACTCGCGCTGAATGACGCGTTGCGGCAGAAGCGTCCGCAGTGAGTGAACAATTCACTCAGAATGACGTAGTGCGGTACTGCTATCGACTGTAGCGTGCTCGGAAAGTGCCTTAAGCACTCAGGTAAGCACATCAATTAAGTGGTTGATAAGAAACGGCTGGCCAGGCTGTGGCTGCATCCCATATATGATGCCTTTAATTTTGAAGCCGATCTTCACCACACCCACAGCAGTTTAATTAAATGAAGTCAACACAAATAATGACTTTATCCACAAAATAATTGCTGTGTAACGTAGAACAACCCTGGAGACATCGCAAAGTTTAATCGCCGGTGAAATAAACATTGGAGATAATCCGCAGCATTGCCTGCTCGTCTGTGCACGCGTCACGTGCATCGGTTTGTGGTGCGCGCAAGTGTAATAACTTTATTTTTTGAAAACGTCTGTCGTTTTTCACCAGATTTGCTTTGATCCCTTATAGAGTCCCTCGCGAAACCTCCAAACATATAGATACTGATCCGGCAGACGCAATGGATAAGCAGTCCTTCCAGGGGCAGGGAGCGATGTACAGCAGTGAATGCATTAACTCATACAGCTCAATGAAGCTGGTTAATTTTGGCACATTCTTAAATCTTTTGTTCACTCAATGTAATTCTCCAAACAGTAGAAAAAGATAAAGTTAATACTTTGGAAATTTCACATTTTCTTGTGTATATATGAGGAAGTTGGACCATAGCATTGCTTGCTTAAAGTAAATCGGTATATAGGTTTAGTTATAAGACTCGTTATTTCTTTAAATTATCAGATTTCACTGCAGATTTCAACACTTATTTAATCCAGACAATATCTGATCCTCAAAGCCAAAATAATATTTCGATGATGTATTTTAATTAGTCCGTGAGAGTAGATCGTGGAAAATTGCATCATATAATGGATGAAATCGCTCCAAGCTACTAAGTTTAAAACTATTGCACTTACAAAAGCGATGTATACAGCAATTCTTAGCTATGACGAACAGGCATTCGATAATATGAGTGAGGAAAGTGAAGAAAAAAAAACTATCATTTTGAAATTGTTGCAGCCTGTTCAAAGTCAAGGCATCCTTGAGCAGGCCAAAAAACATGGCGGCTTCAGACCCCAGCAAGGTTACCCAGGAAACACCTTCAGACCCCACAGAGCGAGATGGCCGAGGATGCGCCTGATAAAGGATATAATTAGATAAGGCCGTTAATTATCTTCAAAAGGGGTGTTTTAATTAACCCAAACACTCAATTTTCACTCTTGCACTTTCTTGGAATTCTTTTAGTATGCATGCAAAGTTTCAGGCTGCTAGGTTTTTTGGTTTTGGAGTGATGGAGGAGACACTGACACACATACATACATACATACATACATACATACATACATACATAAAAACACCAACAGCAGAGTTCAAGGCCAAAATAGAGGCAGACTTCGACAAACAATGGGTTTGGGAAGAATGGGGGCAGGGGAAGATGCAGGTGGTGGACAAGATAGATACATAAGGAAACTCTTAGGAGGAAAAACTGGAAAATGTCGACAGAAGAGCGATTTGCATGGGATTAACGAGGGTAGAAAATATCATGGTTTTGAATTGAGGACGATCTGAGATGGTGGTGAACAGTTGTCTTGAATACCTGGATGGAAGAATAAAATTGAAGAGTGTGGATGTTGGTTCCACAGGTGGAAAAAAAGTGGAACAAATGAGTAGAGGTGAGCAGTGATCCTGGATTTAGGTAGTTTTACCAGAAGCAGATCGATGGTGGACTTTGTGAGCCCTGCGAAAACCTTGTGGGGGGACAAAGCATGGAAAAAAGAGGGTGCAAGACCAGAATGGAGGCGGTATAAGACAGAGACACAACTGACCTGTCTGTGATGGCGAAGTGATAGCCCATAGGCTCAGCTTCATTGTGGGAGATTCCAGTAATCTTAAAGGCCTTGGTTTCCATGGCATCAAGCTGAGCAAGATGAGAAGCAGCAGAGCCATCCCAGAAGGGAGAACAGTACTCCATCAAGCTGCACATGAAAGCCTTATAGTTGGATTGGAGTTCAGGTTTGCCAAGGAAGGACTTTGCATGACAAAGGATGCCCAGTCCAATCATTGGCTGTGTTTGGAGGCCAAGCTTGAAATGTGGTTTGCCCAAGAAAGATCAGAGCTGATCATGAGACCCAGGAGTTTGAATGATTGAACTTCCTCAAGAGGATTGTTCAGAAAGAAGATACTAAGGTTCGCCAGACAGTCCTTTTGGAGAGGGATAGTGAGAGTGTGACATTTGTCAGCTTGAAAGACATATTCCAAGTGTTTGACAAGCTTATGATGTAGTCAAAGTCTGAAGAGAGGGAATAGGTGGCAGGCTGCCTGTCTGAAGGATGAGGGATGTTATGGCAGAGTGTGGAGTCAGAAATGGATAAAGAGGATTTTCCAGATAGTCAGAGAGATCATTGATGAAGATCAGGAATAGGATTGGGCCTAGAATACTGCCTTGGGGCACTCCAGCCATGACAGGAGCGGGAGATGAAAGGATTCTGTTGAGAGCCACACGCTGGCTAGGAGAGTAGATGAAGTCAGTAAGTCATGTGTGGAGTTGGCCTAGAATGCCATCGGCAGAGAGTTTAGAGAGTAATGCAGGATGCCAGACTGTATCAAAAGCATGAGATATGTCTAGAGAGATGTCCCTGATCTCATGTCTGACATTGAGGGCCTTTGTCCATTGTTGGGTGAGTCGAAGCAGCATGCCCAAGGTGGATTGACCTGGTTTGAAACTGAACTAGTAATCTGAGATGAGGTTGTTGGAGAAAAGGAAGGATTTCAAATTAACTGCGCTGATGGATTCCATGACCTTGTTGATGATTGGAAGTAAGCTGAATGGTCTGTATTTAAGAGGATCCATTTTTGCACCTTTTTATGTGAGGCAGTGATGTTGGCTGATGTCCAAGCAGAAGGATGATGACCTCAGGCAAATGACAGGGTGAAAAGGGCAGAGAGAGGATGTGCGAGAATAGCAAAGCAGGTTTTGAGAACACGTGAGCTGATGCCGTCCGGTCCAGGAGCAGAGTCAGAGTCAAGGGCTGGAAGAACCTTTTCCACCTTCTCATGTACAAAAGACAGAGTGCAGGAGCAGTTGGGTATGATAGGGAAGGATGAGTACTGAGAGTAAGGGGTTGGGGACACAAGATTTAGAAGCAAAGACAGAATTTAGTTGTTCAGCCTTTTCATGAGCGGAGTCAGCTGTGTTGTCATTTGAAGAGAGGAAAGGGATGGAAGGGGAGCATCCCTCAGTGACAGACTTAGCAGAGAGAGAGAGAGAGTGAGGATGAGAATGAGAGTGGTGAATGGATGAATAGATTATACACCAGAGGTGCAACCAGGTTTGAAAGGAGGGAGCCAAGTTTGAAAGTTCATTCATGAGGTTGGACAGATGTTGTTTTCTGGCTCTCTGTCTTCGGAACCCCCTCTCCATTCATCTTTTGAATACCTTTTTAGGGGATGGCGAGGACAGGCAGTGGTGAGGGTGTAGCGAGGACAGGTAGTTGAGAGGGTAGTGAGAGCAGGCAGTGGTGACGTAGTGAGGACAGGCAGTGGTGAAGGAGTAGCGAGGATAGGCAGTTGAGAGGGTAGTGACAGCAGGCAGTGGTGACGTAGCAAGGACTAGCAGTGGTGAGGGGGTAATGAGGGCAGGCAGTGGTGACGGCGTCTTGAGGGCAGGCAGTGGTGACGGGGTAGCGAGGGCAGGCAGTGCTGATGGGGTAGCGAGGGCAGGCAGTCAGTGGCGACGGGGGTAGCGTGGGAGTGCAGTGGCAAATGGGGTAGCGAGGGCAGGCAGTGGCAAGGGTAGCGAGGGCAGGCAGTGGCAACGGGGTAGCGAGGGCAGGCAGTGGCAATGGGGTAGCGAGGGCAAGCAGTGGTGAGGGTGTAGTGAGGGCAGGCAGTGGTGAGGGGTAGCAAGAGCTGGTAGTGTTGATGGTGTTGCAAGAGCAGGCAGTGGTAAGGGGGTTGTGATGGCAGGCAGTGATGATGGTGTCGCAAGGGCAGGCAGTGGTAAGGGGGTTGTGATGGCAGGCAGTGATGATGGTGTCGCAAGGGCAGGAAGTGGTGAGGACATGCGACAACAGGTGGTGGTGATGTAGTGAGAGTTGGCAGTAATGACAGCAGGCAGTGGTGAGATGGTAGAGCAGGCAATGGTGAGGCGGTAGTGAGGGCAGGGAGTGGTGATGGTGTAATGAGGACAGGCAGTGATTGGAGTGTTGTGACGGCAAGCAGCATTGAGGGTACAACAATAGAGATAGGTAGGAATGAGGCCAGGGAGAGTTTTTGTTGGTGATGCAACTATTAAATATGTAGATTCTTCATTCTGTAAGAAGGATCGTAGATTTTGAGTTGTGTACAGTTTTGAAGGAGCAGGAGTTAGGGACATTGAAGGAAGGTTAAATGACATTGTATCGGGTCATGGCAGGAAGACGTTGGCTATGATGCACCTGAGAGAAAATGATGGAGGGAAAGTTTACTCGGAGGATATTTTAAAAATGGATACAGGATATTTGGTAAGCAGTTGAAATAAATGGGTTGTGAGGTAATGTTTTCTGGTGTTCTCCCAAGATTAGAAAATAGAATAACATTTATGAGCAGAGTTATAGACGCCAACCGATTAGTCAGGTAGCTTAGGACCATATTTTCATCAAATGAGGACAGCCCAGACAACATATTTTCATCACATGAGGACAGCTCAGACAAAAGCTCCAAATTTTTTCCTGGTAATCTTTATGTCTGAAGCTTTAACCTTTTGCTAGGAATCATTGAAATGATGCATTCTGGGGGATTTTATGAGATAAAACGTGATTTTTGGCATAACTCTCCAAATACTGGTGGGGTTGCAATGTGCCCTCACACATTTCGTATCATAAAATTTGGAGTAATAGTCCAATTGTCATGACATTTGGTGACCATCTTCAGCATTAATTGACAAACATTCTGACACCATAAATATATGTTTTGATTTTTTTGGGTTGCCAGGGAAACTGAAAAACTAAACGAAAGTAACTAAAATTTCCATGTTGTTGGAAATGAAAACATTTTTAAGGAAAACTCATTCTCTGCATTACTTTTAGTACTTACGTATATTGGATGGTGTTATTTTGCTGGAGGTGCAGTGGGACTCGCTGAGAATCCAACAGCGTTCAGGAAGTGGATGATAGCTGGATCTGAGCAAGCACCACTTCTCCTCGAGGAGTTTGAGAATCAGCACTAAAGTGTAGCAGAGAAAAGTTAACACCACCATGAGGAGGGTCTATCCAATCGGAAAACCTTCAAACAGCAAACTCTAGAGACTCTTAACGGGATGGAAAATCCCTTCCTGGACGATACAAAAGAACCGGTGACTTTGGACATGTTATCGATGAATCTGTGGTTAAAACTATCCTCACTGTGGAAGCCATAGGCAAGGATCAGTAAAACAATTATCACAAGTCAGTGATGATAGATCATACCTCCTTTATCCATGATCCAATCAAGAAGAACTCACTATGACTCTTCAGATATCCAACACCCAAGGTAGGCAGAACAGGCAAGCAGAGCAGATCTCAATGCTAAAGACTGATATGGCCCTCTTCTCTCATTTACTTTTATGCATTGTGATGCGGCACAGAGAAGGTGACGACGTGGACATATTTTTCAAACCTGAAAATCACCAATGCCTTCATCTCTATCAGATCGGGGAAAGTTATGCCTGGGGGAAAAAGTCTGATCTTCTTACCTGTCTGGAACTGGATACTCAAGTGTAACCTCCAATGTCAAGGTCCGAGATGGTGCTGCGGTGGTGCATCTCCTTCCCATTTGCAACATCACAACATTCGATGAATACGTTATTGATTTATTTCTTCCCAACATTATGAAGCAATTGGAGAATTCTGAAAGAGTTGATGTTGTCTCGGACACTTACCTCACTCGCAGCATCAAAGAGTCCATAAGGGAGAAAAGGGGGTGAAGGCATTTGCAGAAAGGTGGCTGGTAAGACTAAGGTGTCGGGAAACTGGCAAGACTTTATGCGTGACCCGACGAACAAGCAAGAATTCTTTGCATTCATTTCCAACAAGACTGCATGTACAA
>CM068955.1:58516660-58535179 GCA_035128595.1 Eptatretus atami
AAGGCTTTGCCCCAATCCCGTCATCCGGTGAGCTGCCCTGCGAAGGGAAGCTCCGTCTCAAGTTTCAGTCAATGCATTGAAATCCCCAAGACTAGAAGAGTATCTCGCCTGGGGCATGCTCAACCACAGACTCGAGCGTGGCAAAGAATGCGTCCTTCACGGTGAGATCACTCACCTCAGTTGGAGAATATACAGAGACCAGGGAAACGACATCCAAGGAGTGACTAATCCTTAGTCTCATAAGACGCTCATTGACTGGTATTACCTCAATTATCATTGGAGTCAGCTTATTGGATGCAGCTACAGCAACTCCTTGGGGATGGTAACCATCAGAGTGACCAGACCAATAGTAGGTTTAACTACCTGCCATGATCTCGCCACTATCCTGTCTCCGAACCTCAGCGAATGCTGCAATACTGATGTTCAAACACTTGAGCTCAGATGATAACAGAGACAGGTGGTCATCCTCTCTTGGCGATAGGACATTCCAGGCCTCAGGTTAACCCAAGGAGACCGCCGTCTGGTGGACGATACCTCAGCACCACCCCGACATACACTACCTCAATCTGACCCGGGAAGGTTACCCCCATGGTTTTCCTCTATCATGAAATAGTGGGGGTTCCGAAGGCTTTGCCCCAATCCTGTCATTCCTGAGCTGCCCTGCGGAGGGCATCTGCATAGGAGGTACTCCCACGGAGTGGGTTTTTAGATTTCTTTGTGTTTTTGTGTTTGGCGGAGTGAAGGGTTTTACGGCAGCCGGCGTGCAAATTCGGATACCAACCTCCTAAAAAAAAAAGTCACCCAACTGCAGGAGGATGTTCGCAGACACAGTTCAGCACTAGATATGGATGGCTATTGGCTCACAAGGAGCTCTTCTGCCCTTTGACAGATTTTGTTTTTAATCCTGCTGCATGTCCATATCTATACACCCTCCTCACCAGGAAACCTGGTGGGGGAGACAGTTTAGTCGCTGACAACCCGACCATGAAACGGGTTAGTGCAGGTTTGCATGGTACCTGTAGCAAGTCTCAGATCTAATCTGGCCTAACCTGACAAAGCAGCAGTCTTAACTCGTCTGAATCACAGCTGGAGATGCTGAAGATACGGCAGACCTTTGATCCAATCGCATTAAGGAGTTCAAATTTGGATGCAGGTGAACTTGCCCAAAGTCATGAAGCATACTCCATGATGTGGGGAATAAAGTCCTTGCATGTCGTGATTAGCTGGGGAACAACACAAAATGATTTCACACGATTGAGAATACTCAAGCACTGTTTGGATATTTGTTGAATACTTTTGAAATCTGACCAGCCCAAGACAGTTTTTGACAGAAATGTGAGGCTATGTGCTCCAGTGATGGGATTCTGAGAAGGGCTGATCACAGAAGGATGGCATGGTTTGCCTGTTAGTTCTATTTGAGAATCTCAATGAGGGCATCAGACTTTCCTGTATTATAGACCATGTTCTAAGTTTTACGCTTTCAAAATGATGGGGTGAATACAGTACCATGATTCATTCATCCTTGTGTATCACCTGTTTGCCAGTTGCCTCATTTCTTGGAGTGTTGCAATGCTTCTGATGCTGTGCCCCTAGGTTAGGGCAGGAATTTGGAATTGTGTTCAGCATGCCAGCAGCGATAGCACTCCCTTTGCGAAAGACACTGTGGGATGTCAGATGATACCAACTCGTCTCTGAAAATGTCACCAGCCACCAATGCTGGCTTAGCATCCCATCTGATGAACAGCATACTCTTTGACGCAGCTCCCTGCCTGCGAAACACCAGCATAACAATTTTCATCAGGTCGAGAGTCAAACTCAGACTAGACAGCTCAAAGGCTGGTATGCTATCTTTGGGTTATCTTACAGGACCATTATGTGATATGACTAGTACAATGACGTGCCCCCCAAAAATCCTTTTTCATCTTTCGTATCAAGAATATTTGAACTTTGACTTTGCAAAATTTAGCAATAAAAACATTCCGAACTGAAAGGTAGTTGTCTTTTTCTGTAATTTTAAAGAACATTGTGCAGAGCCTTTGCTCTAGGTCTTGTGCTGACATGTTTGTCTTGAGCCTGCCATTGATTTCTGTCCTTCCAAAAACTCTCTTGCTTCTTAACTGCCAAAATGATCTCAATTTGTAAACTTTTAGCTCATTGTTTAAAAATAGACTGAGACTGCGATTCTCCGTCATTTTGACCTCAATAAAGACAGTTGGAGTTGTGATATTTTGGCAACATACTGTAAATGGATTAGAATCCTCAGATGGCTGAAAATTGTTTCTACCAGGAATATAAGACATGATATTTTCTAAAGTTCACTACCCATTCCTGCTGTCAGGTAATGATCGTTTCCCTTGAGTTTTTGTTGGGCTTTTAAGGATATTTACCTCGTGCGCATTGCGCAAAGCTGGGTTAAGCAATTTGTTCACTCTGTCTTCAGAGAAGGAACTACTTCATTTCAGTAGAATTTTATATTTTGAATACTGTAGAGCATGAATCGGAACACGAACCTGCAGCTTAGCAGTACTTTGGCTCTGGATTTTGGCTCGGATACCAAATTTGGGCTCGCAAATTGTGCTGAGTGTCATCCTGAGTGCACATGCGCATGCAAAGCAATTGCTTCAGTCTGTCTGTCTATCTGGCAGTCAAACAAAATTGAAAATCATTCAAAACAAGAAAGTTACTGTTTTCAGGGATGTCATAAAGGACACAAACAACAGGCATGAGTGACTAATTTAACATGTTAAATAAGCTGCTATAAAAGAGGGTGCATCAACGGCAGTGAACTTCTGATTCTATGTTTGTTTGTTTTCTTTCTTTTCTTTCTTTCTACGGCCTTTAAAACTTTTATTTTATTTCAATTTTATTATATATTTGAACAATGGAGAACACAAATCGCATTGTTTTCACTTCCAAAAACTATGAACTTAGCAGTACTTCGGCAAAGTTTTATGCCATCTCGACCAATCAAATTTTCCGCATGCTCAGAACCTGTCAAAACAAAGAGCAATTCAGGAAGAGCAGGAGTTGGAGAACATATGATATCTGATAATGATTGCTTTGATCAATTCCACAACATTACTCCATCGTGGGAAACCATTTATTGGTCAATTATGAAATGAATGTCCTGATTAGATAAATCAAGTCAATGAGACTTATCTGAGTTTAATAGCGTGTTCCAGCCGATTGACCAACTGCTGATATTCTCTAGATCAGCAAAAAAGAGGGAATAGTTTCAAACTATTCCCTCTTTGAATGCTCAGGGGGTGGAGGAACAGTGAGATTCAGACAAAATAGCGGCACCTACCGATGCAACGACAGGGCTAACTTCGGCCAAAAGATGTGTTTGGTAAGTGCAGCTTTTTCTCAAAGTTCGTTCCAAAATCATCAGTTTATCCGAGAAGAGTTGACAGAAGGTTCAGTTTTGTACTGTTCCATTTCACTCATCGGATTGGTATGGTTGCTATCGCAACTGTTATTCAAAAGTTCACGAATAAAGCTCGTATAGATCGCACATGGAAACACCCCTTCCCATGTCCATTTTCTCAAGACTGTGTGGGGTAAGGTGACATATGAACTCCAGTAAAAATATGTTTCAGGATTTATAAAAAAAAAACATCAATTATTCTCATATATAGGTGTGTATCATCCATAATGTACTTTGCATTATGGATAACGTGAGTATCGGATACTGTATTTCATGTAAGAGTCATCCTGAGTTATATTTGCATGGAGGGGAACATGGATATTGACAGCAATGCATGGGCATGATGTGCCCGATAGTCTCTTCCTGTATGAGACTTCCTTGTATGTATTTCCTTTTGTAAACTGACAGAACGACAACAGGAAACATACGAGTTAATATTTAACTGTGGTACACCTCAATGGTTTGGAATAGGCCTGTGCACTATCCAGCCACGTTTCGATAATGTCAGTAAATTTGAGGGAATGATTAGATTTATTACTTACTAATATGACTTTCATTTAAAATATATATATACTTTTGGAGACATGTTTACATTTAAGAGAGAATGGTGGTTCAATCTCTTCTCACCAAAGATAACACCACATCATTCGTCATTCTGCCCTGCTCTGAATGGACTCCAAAAATGTATTAAACCACGAAAAACAGTTTAAGTATTTTATTTTCTTGCATTTGTGAATAAATATAGGTTTCTGCACAGTTTTCATAGTGAAATTAATGTATGCTGCAGCACCCCTTCGTATCATGAATTGTATGCTGCACAGCCTCTAGATGGCCAGTTCTAAGAATTGCAGGCAATATGTGTAAGGAATATGTTTTTGGAGAGATGATGAGAAACTGTAAGTACCATGCCTGGTGTTGGCTTAATGGTTAGGGTGGTGGGCTTGGGATCCTCGGATTCTGAGTTCAAATCCTGCTTGGCTGTTGAATTAATACCAGGTGGGGTTGATTCTGTCTGTCATCCTTCTGAGGTTGGCACAATGAGTGCCAGCTTGCTGGTATCCTGTGTTGGAGTGACGACCTGTCTAGGGTTGTGCCCAATAGCCCAGGAGACTGCACCAATGCTCTGCACAAAGTATGGTCCCAATGGCTGGATGGATGCAAGAACCCTGAACAGGTAGATGATGCATCCTAGAAATGAAATGACGTGGGACTTTTGACTGGGGAAGTGGAGGACACTCCTCAGTTTTGTCAGGCCATCTTGTAGAGGTGGTCATTTAATATGTGCAGCATGCTAATCTGGCAGTTGGAGCTTCTTATGGATAAAAGCTATGACCTTGCAAGCTGGCAAAGGAAACTTCACCAGATATACAGTAGATATTTATCAAGAGGTGGGATGAGAATATAAAATAGATTATTTTTAGCAATTAAAAATGATGGCAAGAGATTTTAATAAAAAGTTCTAAAGAAAGGAGGGAATTATATATTTTTTGGTTTGAAAAATTTTGGGGGGTTGGCCTGTCAGTATTCCCATTTGAAACATTGGCCTATGATGCAGGGATCCTGGCTTCAAATCACATGGTACCAGAAGTGTTTGCCCATTCTCTACTAATGTCCTTGGAATTAATGTAAAAGTACATCAATGTTGTCTCTCTGTCCTGCATGTCATTTCTGTACAAGCTCCTTGACAAGGAGCACAAGGTCCATGGGTCAAAAAAATTAAACAAATAACAACAATATCTCGGTACATATCCAACTGACATTGTAGCCTGTTATTCTGCATAGCTTGTAGCACTCGCAATACCTGCAGGACTGACAGTGAATCTACGGTGAGGTCTGTCTTTTACAGAAAAGACCGTTTGGGCCAGGTAAAAACTTGAGGGAGGATGTTGGGCAGTGACAGGCTATGAAGAGGGTGATATCAAAAACTTTCTCATATCTGAGAATAGTGTTCCACCAGAACCATGTTGTGTTTCCACTGGGAAGAGAAGGGAGAGGAATGTGGAGAGAAGAAACTGTGAAAGAAATGAGGGGATAATGCAGAAGGATAGAGATGTCAACAGGACTAAAATGCATTTGGCACAGCTGGGCATCCGATCCTGTTTGCCAAGCTTTCTGCCAATGGCATCTAGAATTCTTTCTATGCCTCAATGGCTAATTTTCTTAGTGCACCGAAGCAGCATTTAGTTGTTGATGGCTTTTTCTTTTCTCTACTCAGAATGTGAATCTGGCCTCTCTCCAGAAACTGTTCGAGAAGCAATACTTTATTCAATCTGTGTCTCCAATGTTTCATTTTCATTTGTCAAGCCATCTTTAATTGTTACTAATTACTCCACTTCCATCACATTGCCTTTGTTGAAACTATTCCTTCTTTTTTGCTGATCTAGAGAATATCAGCAGTTGGTCAATCGGATGGAACACGCTATTAAACTCAGGTAAGTCTCATTGACTTGATTTATCTAATCAGGACATTCATCTCATAATTGACAAATAAAGAGTTTCCCATTACGGAGTGATGTTGTGGAATTGATCAAAGCAGTCATTATCAGATATCATATCTTCTCCAACTCCTGCTCTTCCTGAATTGCTCTTTGTTTTGACAGGTTCATGGTTTCCAAGGGTGCAATGTGCAACCCTTCCCTGTCAATGGCTCTCATTTTCACCGTTTTGTATTCACCTTCATCCTTCATACATTCGAGCAAAATAACTACCTGTCTCTATCTATGCTTCTTTCCTTACATCCTATCCTTCTATCACCTCTTTCAGCAATCCATCCCTTCTCAATGTGTGACCAGGCCAGTTTTTTGTCTCTTCGTCATTGTCTCAATGTCCTCTCCTGCACCTGCTCAAAAACTTCTTCATTTTTCTTGTGTTCACCTCGTCAATCTTTTCTATTCTTGGCCACGTCCATATTTTGAAAGCTTCCAGTCTCTTCGGTGTCTTCTTTCTCAAAGTCCATTTCTCAAACGTATAGAGCACCACACTCCAAATAAATTATTTCACTCATCTCTTCCTCAGCTGTATGTTGAAACCTTTTCTCATAAGCTGCTTTTTTTCTGGGTTTTTTTTTGTTTTCTGAAAGCTTCTTTGGCTATGGCTATTGTTTCTTATTTATTTTGGGACATTTGACATTCTCAGTCACCAAGCTGGCCAGATACTGAAACTCCAACCTGTTACAGTTCATGTCCATTTATGTTAATCCTCAAGCTTTTACCTGCATCTTTGCTTATTCTCATCATCTTGGTCTTCCTCACATTGATTCTCGTTTTACTTAAAGCTTCCACCACCCTTTGCAATCCTTTTTGCTGTTTGTTGTAATGGCCTGATCATCTGCAAGCCTGACCAGCTTCATCAGCTTGCTTCTAACCTTTATTCCATCATCAAGATCCTCCAATGCTTCTTTAACCAGTGCCTTTACTGATGAGTTGAAGAGGGTTGGTAACGCGGAACAAATTTGACGCTTTGATTATTTTGTCACAGACTCTCATCATTACTGACTGACCTAAACACAAAAGACTCAATCAACCTTATATCACTCTAATCAACAAAAAAATTCTGAAGGACTTCCATCAGTTTAGTCCAATTCACGTGATCGAAGGCTTTCTCAAAATTCACAAACTCACTTATCATTGATTGTCATTTTAATTTTCATTCTTGTCATTCTGCCTGTAACATGTAACTCGGTATCAGCACTGGCAAGTTTCTTGGATCACAGATATGAGGTAAGAGTGGTCTCTCTGGGTATCATTTGTGCTGATGATACATCTTAACACCCTGTCATCCTTCTAAACTTTTCTCCATGGTCATTAATGGTGTTCTCTGCTCATATTTGTCAGACTATTCAGACTATTCCAAGCCAAATACACCAAGTGCTTAATGCTGGTGGCTCTTTGTCATGTTTTCCTCTGTGCATCCCTTGCAATATTGCATTGTATTAAGGTGATTCATTTACTTTTCATGAATTGCATCAGTGAACCCATTTCAATCATACTTTATCCTTTATTTCACTCTTCTTGGATACAAAGTCTAGGCTTGTGCAAGAATTAGAACACGGAAGAGAACAGAAGGAGCATAGTGGAAAGCAAGGCAACACACCACCAACAGGCTAGAGGGAAACAACAGAGGGACATTTCAAGGAAGAATCAGTGAAAGGGAGGAGGAAGAAGACACAAAGTAAACAAGCTGATTGCAAAATCAAGAAAGTGGCTGAAAGAAAAAGAAAGGGAAACGGGGGGGTTAAATGGCAGTGGAACAAAAACCAGAAAGGTGGGTGGAGGGAGAGTGGACAAAATACAATAACCTGAAAAGGAAGATGGTGGGCTTGATGGGGATTATTGAGAGTAGCAAAAATCATGAGAATGGATGGGGATTGATCGGAGGAGGTGAATTGCCATCTTGAATCCCTGGAGGGAATAATGGGATTGGACAGATGGGGGAAGTTGGTTTCACAGGTGAGAAAAAGAGGAACAAATGAGTGGATGTGAGCAGTGAGCCTAGATTTTGGGAGTTTAACCAGAAGTGGGTTCATGGCAGGACACATGTGCCCTGGAGAAACTTGGAGGAACAAAGCACAAAAATTGCAGAGGGTAGAAGACCAGAAATGAGGCAGTTGAAGACAGGTGAGATTTGTCAGGATTGAAATACATATCACAGGTGTTGGAGCAAATCCTCATTCTATCAAGGCCTTCAGGCAGGGAAGAGACTGCTGCCTGGCTATCTGAAGAATGAGGGATGCTTTAGCAGAGGGTTGAGTCATCAGCGAAAGAGATGAGTGTTTCAAAGAAGTGAAAGATAATTATTATTTGTTAAGAGGAGGAATATGATTGGGCCCAAGACATTGTCTTTTTTTTTTGTATACCTTGTCGAGGCTCGTATGAGAGCGAACACACAACACACACAGGGGGGCATGAGACAAGAGGGGGGGAGTGGGAAGGACAAAAAGTGGGGAACAGAGACATTGGAGATCTGTGGAAGGGAGAGGGATGAGGGAGGGACATGTGGATAAAGATGGACATTACAGGGACTTTCGGAAGGAAAGCAGGGAATTGAAGGAGGTGGGCTGGGTGGATTATCAGGGGTAGAAAAGATCAAGGATTTGGATGGGGGATGGTGGTGAACAGCTGTTTTGAAGGCCTGGAGGGAAGAATGGGAATGAATAGAGTGAGGAGTTTATTCCAAAGGCAGGAATAAAAGTGGGAATGAAAGAGTGAAGGTGAGCAGTGATTCGTGATTTTGGTAGTTTTACCAGAAGGCGGTTTTTGGCGGACCATGAGCGCCCTGCGGAAATGTGGTGGGGACAAATCGCAGAGAGAGCAGGGGGGTGAGGCTGGAGAGGAGACGGTAGAAGACAGAAAGACCACCGACCAGCCTGCGGTGAGAGAGTTAGAGGCCCAAAGATTCAGCCTCATCGTGGGAGATGCCAATGATCCGCAATGCGTTGGTTTCCACAGCGTGAAGCCGAGAAAGGTGGGAGGCAGGAGCACCAGCCCAGAGGGGTGAGCAGTACTCCATCAGGCAAGTACTGTCTTGGGGTGATCCAGCATTGACAGGGAGAGGACATGCGAGGATCCCATTGAAAGCCATTTACTGATTATGAGGGTGGAAGAAGTCCGCAAGCCATGAGAGGAGGTGGCTCTGGATGCTGTATGCTGAGAGCTGAGAGAGCAAGGTGAGTGCCAGCTTGGATCAAATGCTCGAGATGTATCCAAAAATGGTCCTAATCTCTTATCTGACATCAAGGGTCCCTATCAATTGCTGGGAGAGCAGCATGTTCAGAGTGGAGTGATCTGGTCCAAAACCAAACTGATTGTCTAGCATCAAGGCATTGGAGTAAAAGGATTTGATATCAACTGCAATGATGGATTCCATGACTTAGCTTATTGGCCTATAGTTAAGAGAATCTGTTTTTGCACCCTTTTGTGTAATGCAGTGATACTATCTGACTTTCAAGGAGATGGAAGGTGACCAAGGGCAAATTCTAAGTTGAGCAGAATAGAAGTAGGAGATACATAAGCAGCAGAGCAGGTTGTTAGGACTTGGGTCCTGATGCCATCCAGGCCACTCGCAGAGTCAGTCTATGGTTTCCAGAAACTTTTCCACATTTTCTGGTGAGAAGGACACAATATCGAGAAACAGTTGGGTGTGAGTGGGTATAGGGTAGGTACAGGGAGAGAGGGGTTGTGTACATGAGATTTGGGAGCAAACTCAGAATTTAGACCTTCAGCTGTGGTGCAGCAGACAACGGAAACAGAATTGACAAGTTGCCACCAGTTCTTTGAGAAAGGAGATAGGTTCCAGAGTTCAGCCTTGAGGTTGGCTAGGTATTGTTTTTCTGGTTCTTCTGATTGAACGTTGGAAACCCTCTTGTTGCTGGCTTGGTGGAATGACCTGATATTGCCTTCGGAAGGATTTGCCTTCCAGAAATAGAAGGAAAGTTGTTTTAAGACAACTGCCTCATGACAGAATGTAGGGCCAGGGGCATGAGGATGGGTATGAAAGCTGTTGACAAGATGGGATAATCCTGTTCATGAAAGAGAGCATGCTTTTGTTAAGGGATTCCCAGACAGCATCAGTATTGGTGGTTGTGGAGAAATAAGAACAATCCTGAAGCAAGAGGGCAATTTACAGTCCCTCCAGATAGCATGAGTGAACTGCCAGACACTGCGCTGCTGAGGTGGCTCTCTGACATGGACTCTTACAACAACTTAATTGGGTGAACAGATTGGAGAAGTGGAGGAATGGGAGACCTTGGAAGGAACGTTGGTCATGACCAGCTCCAGAAGGGATATTGGAAGAAATCTGGCTTGGAAAATTCACACGTTAGTTCAGGCCCATGGAGTCACGGAAGTCCTTTGCTGCAGTGCTGTTTCGTTGAACAGGTACTAACTCCCAGCGATTTTTTTGTTTGTTATTTTTTGGATACAATGTCAGGCTTGCATGAGAGGTAACACACAGAAATGTACAACAAGGGGAGCAGGAGACAAGAGGGTGGGAGAGGGGAAAAGAAAAAACAGTGGGAAGAGACATGAGGAGATCTGTGGGGGAGAGGGATGGGGCGGGGTACACGGTAAACACGATGGACACGACATGAACTTTCAGATCCTTACACAACAGGGACTTTCAGGAAGGAAAGCAGGGAGTTTGAAGGAGGTGTGTTTGGGTTGGATTAGCGTGGGTAGAAAAGATCATGGTTTTGGATTGGGAAGATAAGAGATGGTGGTGAACGGCTGTTTTGAAGACCTGGAGGAAAGAGTAGGATTGAAGAGAGTGTGGGAGTTTGTCCCAAAGGCAGAAAAAAGAGGAATGAAAGAGTGAAGTGAGCAGTGATTTCTTAATTTTGGTAGTTTTACAGAAACGGGATTGCTAGCAGACCTTGAGTGCCCTGCAAGAATATGTGGGGGGGGGCATATCTCAGGCAGAGCAAGGGGGTGAGGCCGGAGAGGAGACGGTAGAAGACAGAAACACCACTGACCTGCCTGCGGTGAGAGAGTGAGAGACCAAAGACTCAGCCTCATTGCAGGAGACACCAATGATCTAAATGCTTGTTTTTCCACAGCGTGAAGCTGAGAAAGGTGAGAAGGCGGGAGCACCAGCCAGAGGGAAGAGCAGTACTCCATCAGGCTGTGGATAAATGCTTTGTATGTGCTCAGGAGCTCAGGTGTGCCAAGGAAGGACTTTGCATGATGAAGGATGCCCAGTTGGCGACTGGCTTTGGCGGCCACCTTGGAAATGTAGCTTTCCCAGGAAAGACAGTGAGACGGCAGAAAGATAGTTTCTGGCTCTCCTGGCTTTCCCAGGAAATTCATGGAGACAGTGAGACCCAGAACGCTTGAATGAAAGGACTTCTTCAAGAGGATTGCTGAGGAGGTAGATAGGGGGCGGGGGGGGGGGATTCCAGAAGGTCCTTCGGAGAGACATAGTGAGAGTGAGAGATTTGTCAGTATTGAAAGACATGTTCCACGTGTTGACCAGCTTGTGATTTTATCCTGATCTGCAGAGAGTGAAGAGGCTGCTGCTTGCCGATCTGAGAGATGACAGAAGTATGGCAGACGGTGGAGTCATCAGCAAAGGATGAAGTGGATTTTCCAGAGAGTCACAAGAGATCATTGATGAAAACCAGAAGAAGAACAGGGCCCAGAACACTGCCTTGAGGAACTCCAGCCTGACAGGAAGAGGGGATGAAGAAATCCATTAAGGACTACACGTTGGCTGCGACAGGAGAGGAAGTCTGTGAGCCATGAGTGGAGATGAGCTTGTATATCATAGGAAAAGAGTATGGTGAGCAGGACAGGGTGCCAGAATGTATCGAAAGCACACAATATGTCTAGGGAGTGGCTCTGATTTCACATCTGGCATGAGACCTCCATCCATTGTTGAGAGGAGAAGCAGCATATCCAGGATAGAGTGACCTGGTCTGATCCAAATTGATGACGGAAATCAAGCTATTGGAGAAGAGGAAGAACTTAATGGTTGAAGCGATGATGGATTCCATAACTTGCTGACGATTTGGGAGATGCTGATTGGTCTGTAGTTGCAAGGATCTGTTTTTGCACTTCTTATGCAGAGCGGTAATGTTTTCTGATTTCCAAGCAGATGGCAGATGACCTGAGCAAATGAGAGGGTGAATAGAATAGAGAGAGGGTGAGCAGAGCAGAGGAGCAGGTTTTTAGGACACGCGGACTGATGCTGCCTGGAACGGTCACAGAATCTGAGTCGAGGTTTGACAGCAAGCTCTCCACCTTGTCACGAGAAAAGGACACAGAGTCCAGAACAGTCGGTGTGACTGGGTAAGGTGGGTACAGAAAGCTAAGGTTTGGGACACAAGATTTAGAAGCAAACACGGAGTTTAGGCATTCAGCCTCTTCTCATGCAGTGTCAACTGTGCAACATTTGAGTAAGGAGGGGACGAGGTGAACTTTCACCAGAAACAGACTTAACTGGATTGCCGCCAGGATTGGAAGAGGAGACAGGTTTGAGAGTTCAGACTTGAGTTTAGAAAGAGGTTGTTTTCGGCTCTCTCTGAGAGTAGATCACACTTGTTCTGAGCTTTTGTGGAAAGAACTGAGATTGCCTTCAGTTGATAAGCATTCCAAGAGGTGAAGGCAATTGTTTCAGGACAACTGCCTCACCACAAGCTTCAGTGAACCATGGTGGAGGAAGGGTAGCCAACTGAAGATGAGAGGGGATAATCTGTGGCATGAGAGAGAGCAAGTTTCTTGGAAGAATTCCAGGATGAGTTTATGTCGGAGGAAGTAGAATGAAGTCGAGAAGTTTGATGGCTGCTTGAAGTCCTGCCAGTTGCCAGAGTGAAATGCCAGACTCGACAGCACTGAGGTGGTTCTCTAATAACAGTCAGAGGATGTATACTGTGCCAAGCTGTGGTCATGAACTCATTGGATCAGAGGAAAAACAGCAGATATTTTCAGGGAAATTAGTTAAAATCATATCCAAAGAGATCGAGTACCGTTGTTTGAGATCTGGGTCGGGAAGTTGACAGATTGTGCCAGTCACAATGAGTCACAGAAGTCTTTTGCTGAGAGCCATGACAGGCGAGAGGGTATACACCAGCCAACTGGATTGATGACAATTGAGTCACCACTATGAGGAAGAGAGAGTTTGGATGAGAGGATAGAAGTTGGTCCATGTTTTCGGAGAGCAAGATGTAAATGGAGTCAACGCTGTTAGGTGACGGTACAGTACACATATAAACATGAGGTGGAGTGGAGGGAAGCCGTAGCCAGTGGTATTCCTGGGGGTGTGGGAGTGAGGGCAGTGCATGGAGAGTGAGGAATAGAGTCCTTGATGAAGAGAGCAACTCCTCCACCAGGACGAGGCTCAGGTCTGTCATACCGGAGGAGGGAGTAACAGGAGAGATACAAGGGAGTCGGAGACATTTTGAAGGAGGAAAGTTTCTGTAAGTAGATAGTGTCGGTTTGTCAGTGGCCTCCTGTATGGAAAGATCTGTCAGGTTTGAGCGAAGGCTTGGATGTTTGACGTCCACACTGTCAAGGAAGAGGGAGGGGAAGAGGTTTTGGGTGCAGGGGAGGGGAAGGTGAGGTAGGACGAGGGAGGAGGGGGGGAGGTAAGGGAATTGCGGAGGAGTGTGGAGCATTGCAGAAGAGCTAGGGGAGAGGCCGGATGAGGAGGAGAAAAGGCTCGGTGGTGATGGGTTGAGGTACACTGGGAAGTATAAGAGATGCGGCAGAGGGCAGTGGAAGATTGGAGGAGTGGAGTGATGAAATGGAAGAGAGCGGGAGAGGAAGAAGGCAGCTTTGTGCATGTGAGGGGGGGGCCAACTTTGGGAAGGGGAGTGAGGGAAGATTGGTGGGAGAAGGGTGACAGGGGAGAGTTGAAGGAGAAGGGTGAGGGGGGAGTTTTTGGGAGAGTGAGAGGGAATCTTGGAGGGGAAGAGTGTGAAGGTTGCTTTGAGAGGGAGGTAGATAATAATTAAGAGCAGGCACATCTAAGTTGCAGGAGGTGATGGGAGAAGTGGGAGAGGGAAGGATGAGACTTAATAGGTATGGTGAAGAAGGGAGCAGCAGGGGAGGTGAAGAGGGGGGGGGGGTTGTGCTGAGAGGAATGAAGGAAGGAGATCTTTGGTGGTGATGGGTGTACTGATTGAGAGAGGGAGATATCTGTTTGGTTAGAATGGAGCCCACAGATGTTAGAACACCACAACTTGGGACAACAGAGAGAGAGCTGATACTGCAGCAGAAGACGGTGAAAAGGTGCCAAGACGGAGGTAGGATGAGGGAAGATGGGAGGGGTAAGGAGAGGAGATAACACGTGAGGGTTAGGAGGAGTTAGATTTGGAGTGGGGTGAATTGCACTGAAGTGGGAAAAAAGGACGATTGATGGAGCACGAACATGCAGTACAAACTGGGATTTTAAAAAGATTTTAGTCGGAGATGCGATTGAAGACATACGTGAGGGAGCAATGAAGGAGAATTAAGAGAATGCAGAAAGAAACTTTGTAACAGTGGGATATTTTAGAAACGGGATGAGAAAGATCGTCTTTTGAAGACGAAAAAGAGTGGCGGATTTATGATGCAATACCGAGAACACACACATGCGAAAGAGGAAGTTGTAACATTTTAAGAGACCGTTATTTTTTAATTTTTTTTTGATAAAGATTACATCACATTAGGAAAAGGAAGGTTGAAGAAAAATCATGAAGGGTATGGTGAATGTGGATCACAAAAGTAGAAGATGGTAGATCGGCAAAATAAAGGAGAAGAAGAGTCGGTACAGGAAGTCACGTGGTTACGTGGAGTTGATGTGAGGAGAAAAGGTTTTTTTTTTTGTATTTTTTATATTTTAAGACAGACACAGAGGTATAGTTGAGAAGGATAGAGGAGTGTGGAGGAATAATAAAAACTGATGGTAATACGGAGAAAATACAAAAAAACACGATCGTGCACACAAATGAGAACGGTAGGCCTCAAGGAAACCCGATATGAAAAGGCGTCCAAAACTCAACAATTAGCACAGTTTTAACACAAGACCGAACTAGAAACACACAGTAAACACAGAGATAACAAGATGACAGTAAAACGTGACAAAAATGACCAGAAAACTTATCTTTGAGAAAGACACACAGACCCTAAAGATGAACCGCCACCGTCGCTCAAGAACCTGAACCGGAAAGTGATAGAATCAACAGAACCAAAATAATTGGCATGGTGACAGCGAAGTTGCACTATGAGGAAGAGAGAGTTGAAATAGGTGGTCATAAGTTTGTCCATGTGGGAGACAGATAGACAGAGAGATAGAAGTTCCTCTTCTTTTTGCTCCAATGAAGGGTTAATGCCTGAACCATCAGCTTTTCCTTGCTTCCTATGCTTTGTCCCCCCGGTTTAGCAGATACAGTACTTCGGTCAACGTCTTGTTGATTTCTATCCATTTTCTACCTGTCACCCACGAGATCGACACTAACCTCCCATTTTAACTATCTTCCATGTCAATGATACTGGATTTATATAAACTCACAATGCTCGACAGTGATATTCCAAAAAAAGGAAGGATCATTCTTTCCATAATCGTGCCTTACCGTCATGATTTCCTCCTTCACTGTATGTTTTTCCTCAGTTAGGCAGCACCTGAGCATATGAGATATAAATCAAATGTGAGAAAACAGTTGTGATAGTCACACATGTCCCTGGAGGGAAAGTGTAGTCCAATCTTTACTTCCGAGTATGAAGTTTTCAATCATGGAAGCAGGGCAACAGGAAGTACCGTTTCAGGTTCACATTATGACATCACACCAGACGGTGCAAATTGCATATCACAGAGTTTTCTATCTCATGATAACCTAATTAATTTTGTTAAATTAATCAAACTCGTTGATAGTAATGGGTTAATTTCTGCCAATTAGAAGATTCCTCATAATTATTGATTTCAAACAAACAATTGGTCACATTGTTGCACAGCGGTGTTTAAGTAAGTAAATTTTGCAGCAGACATTGTCATGTTCTAAAAGTAAAACTTGCAACAGTTTATTCTGTCTTTGGGTTTACAACAAAGCACCCATAAACATCATCATCATACACATATCATGAAGACATAAACAAAATAATAATAATTAACGTTAGGTTATCTGTCATGAAAAACTTGTTGTTTTTTGGCTTGTCCTTCTCAGAGTGAAATCAGCCTTCTCAAGGTCTGAAGTGTGTCATTACTGCCAGTATGTTCTGCCTTCATGAGCTTCCTGCCTACCTGTCATTAACTTGGGGTTTTTCACACCTGTTATTTTCACACTCCCTGGTTCTGTGTGCATCATTGTTGTGGTGCATGGGCCATAGCTGGGTTTATTCTTTCTTCCTATTTTAATTTAATTATTTCTTTAAATCGGTGTGTCCACACATGGTTCCTGCATCCTTTCCATGCAACATTTGATTAATGAAAACCCCTGGAGGGAAATAAATAATTAGGATAATCTTTTGTTTGGCCAATCGTGTCTTAATGTGCATGAAACTCGAGGCATGTCCGCCAACTGCTCAAATGGTATACGTACAAATTCAGCTTAAAGGTCCATGTCACTCAAAAGTACTGAAATTGCAATATAATATATATATATATATATATATATATATATACTATATATATATATATATATATATATCCTATAGGAGTTTTCATCGTGATTTCTGATCTGACAATGTTTTTCACAATACTTGTTCTTGTAAATTGTAAAATTAAACAAACAAACCTCTTAGGGAACGGCCCTAAAATTTTGCCCAAATCTACTGAACGACGGCTAACCACATGGAGTCATCTCCAGACAACAAAGGCTGCACGCAAATATACTCGGTTGGTGGTCTACGTGATTGTAATTGGCTTTCTGTGTGTTTCCACATTTGATTGACCGACTCAAAATGCTTCGTTCATTTTGCTTTTAAAAATCAAACATTTGGTTTTGAATAATGGATGACATGGACTTTGATTTGTCTGGTAGTGACAGTGAGTGTGAGAGAAATGAAGGATTTTTGTCGGATCAGATGGAGAATTGTCGGATAATGTAGTCGCGGGAGGTGAAGTTCAGGCAGCTGGAAATGGAATACAGCCTTACCAGTTCGAGCCAAAGCAGCACACAGCAGAAAACTGGCGATGAAATTCCCGGCGTTCATGATGATCGGGAGGACATCGAAGGAAGACTTGGCAATAACAACTGTTAGACTAAATCCTATTCGTAATTCAATAATGTAAATTCTACTTGCATACTGCTCGATATCAGAAATATTTTAGTGAGGTGACGTGACCAGCGCAACGCAGCGGAATGTTGCTCCGCGGCGAATTAATCACAACAAGGCCAGCCATGTCATCGGCCGATCTCTCCGCGCATAAAACGAAGCAATTTCGCTGTCCGGATACGATGAAAACTGTGTGCAGAACACACCGCTTGGCGACACAATTTCTAGATAGTCCCATAAAATCTCGACTCCTTCTGTTGCATTTTTATTTATTTTATTCCTACTGTCGTCATGTACGCCAGTAGAAAACAATGAAGAAAAGAGAATAATAAAAGAAAGCTTCAGCACGTCAGATTATCGACTAGTTGGACGGACGACGGATTTATCGGACGACATTGCTTTGATGATGGTACTGCATCAGGTTTCAGCCTCCTCAACTTTCTCAAACTGAACAGCCAATACGAGCCCGTGATCAAAGTCACTGTCTTCGAAGTGGGCGCTGCAAATGACGCTCGTGTCGCTGGGGCCTTTCCAGTTTCCCCTCGTCAGCTTCACTTTAGATGTCATATTCTCCGAAGATTCTCATCTTTCGGGATACATGAAGGCTTACACCGTCTTTTGGTTGTATTGCTGCATCTGCTACGCTACATCTTGCAGGCATTTCCGAAAGTAAGGCGAAAACTTAAAAACTTTGCGAAACAATCACAGGAATTAAGACGATCAGTGAGATAGCAAACGCATGTGCACAATGCATTTGTATGTACTTTATACGGCACGCGCGTCTCATCAATCGACTCTGAGCGAGTCTCGTTCTGGAGATGACGTCAGTCACGTGACCTGCGGTCGCTGAACTCCACTTTTTTGAGTGGCGGGGCTGGCAAGTTGGTGAAAAGCACTACAAATGTTCAAATATTTGGTCTAATTATCCCATTGTTGATTTAAAAAAAGAAACATGGGTGATTCTTCACTAGGAAGGTAAGTTAATATATAATAACCAGAAACTTTTGAATTACATGGGACCTTTAAGCCAGCTATCCAGGGGATATTGTTTCCCAGTGTGTGAAATTCGCAGCTAAGATTGCTTGAAATTTTGAGTAGGGTACATATGACAATGCAATTTATTTTCCCTGGTTTGATCACACCTCCATTTCAAAAATATACAATTGGCATGCTCCAGAAGTACTTTTTAACATCTTATAAGTAATTCTATAAATTTAGAAATGCATTTCCTCCAAGGGAAGCATCTCTATCTTTTGTATCCTCGCTTCATAATTAAACATTCCTGTACTGGAGCCATCCCAGCCAATCTACATTTAACCCCATCTCATCCAGTTACATCTTTCCTCTATGGCAACTGTAAATAACCTAATTTTTATCCGACCAGACTTTTCTATATTTACAGCTTTA
>CM068955.1:58537467-58563218 GCA_035128595.1 Eptatretus atami
ACTGAAGATGAGAGGGGATAAATCTGTGCATGAGAGAGAGCAAGTTTCTTTGGAAGAATTCCCAGGATGAGTTTATGTCGGAGGAAGTAGAGATGAAGTCGAGAAGTTTGATGGCTGCTTGAAGTCCCTGCCAGTTGGCCAGAGTGAAATGCCAGACTCGACAGCACTGAGGTGGTTCTCTAATAACAGTCAGAGAGATGTATACTGTGCCAAGCATGTGGTCAGATGAACTCATTGGATCAGAGGAAGAACAGCAGATATTTTCAGGGAAATTAGTTAAAATCATATCCAGAAGAGATCGAGTACCGTTGTTTGAGATCTGGGTCGGGAAGTTGACAGATTGTGCCAGTCACAATGAGTCACAGAAGTCTTTTGCTGAAGAGCCATGACAGGCGAGAGAGGTATACACCCAGCCAACTGGATTGATGACAATTGAAGTCACCACATATGAGGAAGAGAGAGTTTGGATGAGAGGATAGAAGTTTGGTCATGTTTTCGGAGAGCAAGATGTAAATGGAGTCAACGCTGTTAGGTGGACGGTACAGTACACATATAAACATGAGGTTGGAGTGGAGGGGAAGCCGTAGCCAGTGGTATTCCTGGGGGTGTGGGGAGTGAGGGCGTGCATGGAGAGTGAGGAATAGAGTCCTTGATGAAGAGAGCAACTCCTCCACCAGGACGAGGCTCAGGTCTGTCATACCGGAGGAGGGAGTAACCAGGGAGAGATACAGGGAGTCGGAGACATTTTGAAGGAGGAAAGTTTCTGTAAGTAGATAGTGTCTGTTTGTCAGTGGCCTCCTGTATGGAAAGATTGTCAGGTTTGAGCGAAGGCTCTGGATGTTTGACGTCCACAACTGTCAAGGAAGAGGGAGGGGAAGAGGTTTTGGGTGCAGGGAGGGGAAGGTGAGGGTAGGACGAGGGAGGAGGGGGGGGGGTAAGGAGAATTGCGGAAGGAGTGTGGAGCATTGCAGAAGAGCTAGGGGAGAGGGCCGGATGAGGAGGAGAAAAGGCTCGGTGGTGATGGGTTGAGGTACACTGGGGAGTAATAAGAGATGCGGCAGAGGGCAGTGGAAGATTGGAGGAGTTGGAGTGATGAATGGAAGAGAGCGGGAAGAGGAAGAAGGCAGCTTTGTGCATGTGAGGGGGGGGGGCAACTTTGGGAAGGGGAGTGAGGGGAAGATTGGTGGGAGAAGGGTGACAGGGGAGAGTTGAAGGAGAAGGGTGAGGGGAGTTTTTTGGGAGAGGTGAGAGGGAATCTTGGAGGGGAAGAGTGTGAAGGTTGCTTTGAGAGGGAGGGTAGATAATAATTAGAGCAGGCACATCTAAGTTGCAGGAGGGTGATGGGAGAAGTGGGAGAGGGGAAGGATGAGACTTCATATAGGTATGGTGAAGAAGGGAGCAGGCAGGGGGAGGTGGAAGAGGGGGGGGGGGTGTGCTGAGAGGAATGAAGGAAGGAGCATCTTGTGGTGATGGGTGTACTGATTGAGAGAGGAGATATCTGTTTGGTTAGAATGGAGCCCACAGATGTTAGAACACCACAACTTGGGACAACAGAGGAGGAGCTGATACTGCAGCAGAAGACGGTGAAAAGGTGCCAAGAGCGGAGGTAGGATGAGGGGAAGATGGGAGGGGTAAGGAGAGGAGATAACACGTGAGGGGTTAGGAGGAGTTAGATTTTAGGAGGTGGGGTGAATTGGCACTGAAGTGGGGAAAAAAGGACGATTGATGGAGCACGAACATGCAGTACAAACTGGGATTTTAAAAAGATTTTAGTCGGAGATGCGATTGAAGACATTACGTGAGGGATGCAATGAAGGAGAATTAAGAGAATGCAGAAAAGAAACTTTGTAACAGTGGGATATTTTAGACACGGGATGAAGGAAAGATCGTCTTTTGAAGACGAAAAAGAGTGGCGATTTATGATGCAATACCGAGAACCACACATGCGAAAGAGGAAGTTGTAACATTTTAAGAGACCGTTATTTTTTAATTTTTTTTTGATAAAGATTACATCACATTAGGAAAAGGAAAGGTTGAAGAAAAATCATGAAGGTGTATGGTGAATGTGGATCAGCAAAAGTAGAAGATGGTAGATCGGCAAAATAAGGAGGAAGAAGAGTCGGTACAGGAAGTCACGTGGTTACGTGGAGTTTGATGTGAGGAGAAAAGGTTTTTTTTTTTTGTATTTTTTTATATTTTAAGACATGACACAGAGGGTATAGTTGAGAAGGATAGAAGGAGTGTGGAGGAAAATAAAAACTGATGGTAATACGGAGAAAATACAAAAAACACGATCGTGCACACAAATGAGAACGGTAGGCCTCAAGGAAACCCGATATGAAAAGGCGTCCAAAACTCAACAATTAGCACAAGTTTTAACACAAGACCGAACTAGAAACACACAGTAAACACAGAGATAACAAGATGACAGTGAAAACGTGACAAAAATGACCAGAAAACTTATCTTTGAGAAAGACAGCACAGACCCTAAAGATGAACCGCCACCGTCGCTCAAGAACCTGAACCGGAAGTGATAGAATCAACAGAACCAAAATAATTGGCATGGTGACAGCTGAAGTTGCCACATATGAGGAAGAGAGAGTTGAAATAGGTGGTCATAAGTTTGTCCATGTTGGGAGACAGATAGACAGAGAGATAGAAGTCTCCTCTTCTTTTTGCTCCAATGAAGGGTTAATGCCTGAACCATCAGCTTTTCCTTGCTTCCTATGCTTTGTCCCCCCAGGTTTAGCAGATACAGTACTTCGGTCAACGTTCTGTTGATTCTATCCATTGTTCTACCTGTCCACCCACGCAGATCGACACTAACCTCCCAGTTTTAACTATCTTCCATGTCAATGATACTGGATTTATATAAACTCACAATGCTCGACAGTGATATTCCAAAAAAAGGAAGGATCATCTTTACCATAATGTGCCTTACCGTCATGATTTTCTCCTTCACTGTATGTTTTTCTCAGTTTAGGCAGCACCTGAGCATATGAGATATTAAATCAAATGTGAGAAAACAGTTGTGATAGTCACCACATGTCCCTGGAGGGAAAGTGTAGTCCAATCTTTACTTCCCGAGTATGAAGTTTTCAATCATGGAATGCAGGGCAACAGGAAGTACCGTTTCAGGTTCACATTATGACATCACACCCAGACGGTGCAAATTGCCATATCACAGAGTTTTCTATCTCATGATAACCTAATAATTTTTGTTAAATTAATCAAACTCTGTTGATAGTAATGGGTAATTTCTGCCAATTAGAAGATTCCTCATAATTATTGATTTCAAACAAACAATTGGTCACATTGTTGCACGGTGTTTAAGTAAGTAAATTTTGCAGCAGACATTGTCATGTTCTAAAAGTAAAACTTGCAACATTTTATTCTGTCTTTGGGTTTACAACAAAGCCACCCATAAACATCATCATCATCACCATCATCATGAAGAACATAAACAAAATAATAATAATAACGTTAAGGTTATCTGTCATGAAAAACTTGTGTTTTTTGGCTTGTCCTTCCTCAGAGTGAAATCAGCCTTCTCAAGGTCTGAAGTGTGTCATTACTGCCAGTATGTTCTGCCTTCATGAGCTTCCTGCCTACCTGTCATTTAACTTGGGGTTTTTCACCACCTGTTATTTTTCACACTCACCTGGTTCGGTGTGCATCATTGTTGTGTGCATGGGCCCATAGCTGGGGTTTAGTTCTTTCTTCCCTTATTTTAATTTAATTATTTCCTTTAAATCGGTGTGTCCCACACATGGTTCCTGCCATCCTTCCATCAACATTTGATTAATTGAAAACCCCTGGAGGGAAATAATAAATTAGGATAATCTTTTTGTTTGGCCAATCGTGTCCTAATGTGCATGAAACTCGAGGCATGTCGCCCAACTGCTCAAATGGTATACCGTACAAATTCAGCCTTAAAGGTCCCATGTCACTCAAAAGTACTGAAATTGCATATATATATATATATATATATATATATATATATATTATATATATATATATATATATATATCCTATAGGAGTTTTTCATCGTGATTTCTGATCTGACAATTTTTTTCACAATACTGTTCTGTAAATGTAAAATTAAACAAACAAACCTCTTAGGAACGGCCCTAAAAATTTTGCCCAAATCTACTGAACGACGCGTAACCACATGCGTCATCTCCAGAACAACAAAGGCTGCACGCAAATTACTCGGGTTGGTGGTCTACGTGATTGTATTGGCTTTCTGTGTGTTTCCACATTTGATTGACCGACTCAAATGCTTCGTTCATTTCTGCTTTTAAAAAATCAAACATTTGGTTTGAATAATGGATGACATGGACTTTGATTTGTCTGGTAGTGACAGTGAGTGTGAGAGAAATGAAGGATTTTTGTCGGAATCAGATGGAGAATTGTCGGATAATGTAGTCGCGGGAGTGAAGTTCAGGCAGCTGGAAATGGAATACAGCCTTACCAGTTCGAGCCCAAAGCAGGACAAGCAGAGGAAACTGGCGATGAAATTCCCGGCGTTCATGATGATCGGGAGGACATCGAAGGAAGACTTGGCAATAACAACTGGTTAGACTAAATCCTATTCGTAATTCAATAATGTAAATTCTACTTGCATACTGCTCGATATCAGAAATATTTTAGTGAGGTGACGTGACCAGCGCAGCGCAGCGGACATGTTGCTCCGCGGCGAATTAATCACAAACAAGGCCAGCCCATGTCATCGGCCGTATCTCTCCGCGCATAAAACGAAGCAATCTCGCTGTCCGGATACGATGAAAACTTGTGTGCAGAACACACCTTGCGACACAATTGTCTAGATAGTCGATACGACTGAATCTGCCTGTCATTTTATTTATTTTATTCCTACTGTCGTCATGTAGCGCCAGTAGAAAACAATGAAGAAAAGAGAATAATAAAAGAAAGCTTCAGCACGTCAGATTTATCGGACTAGTTGGACGGACGACGGATTTATCGGACGACATTGCTTTTGATGATGGTACTGCATCAGGTTTCAGCCTCCTCAACTTCTCAAACTGAACAGCCAATAGAGCCCGTGATCAAAGTCACTGTCTTCGAAGTGGGCGCTGCAAATGACGCTCGTGTCGCTGGGCCTTTCCAGTTTCCCCTCGTCAGCTTCACTTTAGATGTCCATATTCTCCGAAGATTCTCATCTTTCGGGAATACATGAAGGCTTACACCGTCTTTGGTTGTATTGCTGCATCCTGCTACGATACATCTTGCAGGCATTTTCGAAAGTAAGGCGAAAACTCTTAAAAACTTTTGCGAAACAATCACAGGAATTAAGACGATCAGTGAGATAGCAAACGCATGTGCACAATGCATTTGATGTACTTTATACGGCACGCGACGTCTCATCAATCGACTCTGAGCGAGTCTCGTTCTGGAGATGACGTCAACGGTCACGTGACCTGCGTTCGCTGAACTCCACTTTTTTGAGTGGCGGGGCATGGCAAGTTGTGAAAAGCACTACAAATGTTCAAAATATTGGTCTAATTATCCCATTGTTGATTTAAAAAAAGAAACATGGGTGATTTCTTCACTAGAAGGTCAAGTTAATATATAAATAACCAGAAACTTTTGAATTACATGGGACCTTTAAGCCAGCTATCCAGGGGATATTGTTTCCCAGTGTGTGAAATTCGCAGCTAAGATTGCTTGAAATTTTGAGTATGGGTACATATGACAATGCAATTTATTTTTCCCTGGTTTGATCACACACCTCCATTTCAAAATAAATACAATGGCATGCTCCAGAAGTACTTTTTAACATCTTATAAGTAATTCTATAAATTTAGAAATGCATTTCCTCCAAGGGAAGCATCTCTATCTTTTGTATCCTCGCTTCATAATTAAACATTCCCTGTACTGGAGCCATCCCAGCCAATCTACATTTAACCCCATCTCATCCAGTTACATCTTTCCTCTATGGCAACTGTAAATAAACCTAAATTTTTATCCGACCAGACTTTTCTATATTTACAGCTTTACTTTCTTTCACTTGTACATTCCTCATCCTAGTCATACCCATTCCCTCCATGAGGGAAATATGGTGTCAATACCTACTTCCTTAGGCAGGAATCAGTGGTTAAACTACCTGCACTATTTTACATGTGCAGGTGAAAATTGTAAGTTGTCTCCCCAGATTGGTCCAGCCGTTTTCGATTTGAAAATGATCAGACGTACACACTTACACAGGATTGCCTTATTTTCTACATAGCTAGTAACACCCACTAGCTCTGGGAGTGGTCTGGAGGGTGAGGGGAGTTGGTGAGGGAGGTAGGGCAAATATATTTTGTGCCATGGCTAGTAATCCCCTCTCTCTTCAGCAGGGGTCAGTAAGCCCACTTGCACCGTCACTGTGCGACGTTTAGAGGCGAAATTCGTGTCGTCTTCCCATCCTCATGAGGGGTGTTTGGGGGGCTCACAGCACGTATGCAAAATTTTGTGGAGATTAGCCAAGCCATTTTCAATTTTATAATTATGAGACATACATACACACATACACACATCTCCTTTTTTTCCATTTTCTGTTCCTAACAATTCTCACTCTCTCACTCTCTCACTCTCTCACTCTCTCACTCTCTCACTCGCCTTACTTCACATAGTACTAGCATGGATATCCGGCATTGCCTGGTGCTCTTCTAATCCTGTTGGCATTTTTATAGTTTTTTGCTTTTGGGGGGGGGGCGGTCAAAAACACTTTCCTGCACCCACTAATGAATGGGGTCAGGAATCATTTAATATTACCTTTCACATAGCTACAAAGGCTTAGGCACTATAGAGCGATTAAAAAATATAAATAAATAAATCCAACTTTCTTTTTCAAAATTTTCGAAAAATCTTTTTTTCCTTAAACACTGCCTTGCATTCACTGATGAACATCTGAAAGTTTGATGAAGATCCGTTTTTGGCCATCTCTGAAAAAATGGTGACACGCAGACAGACAGTGACAAACATCTCTCTTATCGTGTAAAAGATGTCCTAAATACAGCCAAGTAATCTTTTTACTATGACAGCGCTACTACCTTAACGGATCTAATTATTCCACCTTATGGTGGTGTCAGCTGGGGAACGTTTTTGGCTGAAGTCTTTCACGAACCAGTTGGCCAGGCCTGACGTTGACTGAAAGTTTTGTTCAGGGTGCCAGCAATGACTCATTTACTCTTCACAAAAGACAATGGGATCTTTAACGTCCACCAATGCCTCCAATGCTGGCAGACAGTTTCCGACTTAACATCCATCCTGTGGATGGTGCTCATACTGATGCATCACCCTGAATGCGAAACATTGCCGAGATTCAAACCCAGGCTAGACAACTTACAGGTGAGTGAGCGTTTCTGTAAGTTTTCCGGCCAGCCCTCCAAGTACTCATCTTAGCTTGCTCATTATGACCCAAGCACTGAGATGACTGCTTAAGCATCTTGCCCTAAACATACAAATACTTTCAAGTCCTTCTCTTAATGTAAATGATGCAAAATCTATTTTATAATATTTAATCCTATTGCAGTTTCGTTTGCTACTCCCCCCCAATTATTCACTTCTATACAATTAAAATGAAGCTGATCTTTCCTGTCACATTCCTCCAAAACATTTCAACTTTCACTTTCTTAAATTGTACGAACTTGTCCTCATTGCTGCTACAAGCCACATTGGTTTGCTAGCCAAATTGCATGTATTGTGTTGTTCTGTCAAATTTGAGTCAATAATGTTTGCCATGCTGCAACTGAAATAAGTTTATACGCTGTATTATTAACTGTTTGAGTGCTGAATTTTCCAGTATACAATACAAAAATATGGTATTTTTTCAGGCAAAATTAATAAAACATCTGTATTGTTTATAAGGCAACCAGAGGAACAAACATTTAAATAGGAACAAACAATACTGATTGTTGAACAATGACGTGGGTCACGATCGTGGCCAACAGCATGTTCCAGTGAGGCCATGATCATGGCCAGCAGCACTCAGACAGTTAAATACCTGTTTCTGATGCAGATTACATCGAGTGCCGCAAATCTTTTTTTTTTCATCATAGATTTGAGGCTCATGGAAGAACCTAAACAAGGCATGGAATACTGATTGGCATGCAAACATTTCAGAGGGAAAATAATTTATGAGCCTGACTTAAAATTTACAAATGCTCAAGGATAGTGAGGGTATGAGAGGTCCTGAGTATATCGGAATGAGCTTCAACAGTCATCACAGTGAGTCTGCTCTATTTACTCTTCTTTCACTGCTTCTTTCCTCATCGTTCTCTGAGGACCATGGTCCTCCTGCATCATGGAAAATCACCACTTTCTCGGCTTCATGCTGTGGAAACCAAGGCATTTAGGATCATTGGTATCTTCTGCTAGGAAGCTGAGTCCTTGGGTCTCTCAATCTCCCACTGCAGGCAGGTCGGTGGTCTGTCTTTCTTCTACCATCTCCTCTCTGGCCTTGCCCCCCCTTGCTCTGTCTGCGATATGTCCCCCCCCATATTTCCAGAGGGCGCTCAAGATCCACCAGCAACCCCTTTCTGGTAAAACTACCAAAATCAAGAATCACTGCTCACCTTCACTCTTTCATTCCTCCTTTTATTCCCTGCCTTTGGAACAAACTCCCACACTCTCTTCAATCGCACTCTTCCCTCCACATCTTCAAAACAGCTGTTCACCTCCATCTCTTATCATTTCCCATTCAAAACCATGATTTTTTCTACCCCAATCAATCCACCCAAAACCCACCTCCTTCAAATTCCCTGCTTTCCTTTCTGAAATTCCTTGTAGTGTAAGGACCTGAAAGTCCCTGGAGTGTCCATCTTGTGTACCCTGTGTATCTTGCCCCATCCCTCTCCCTTCCACAGATCTCATGTCACTGTTTTTTACTTTTCATCCGCCTCTCTTGTCTCCTGCTCCCCTTGTTGTATGTTCTGTGTGTTTGCTCTAATATGAGCCTCGATAGTGTATGCAAAAAAACAACAACAACAAAAAACAACAACAGCATTCTGGAGTACTGTAAACAGCTTGCCACAAGGTAGCGCCACAAGTACATGCTTCATTCATTCATTCGCTGTCACCCACGACTTTTGTTTTAGCTCCTTGGAAAAAAACCAAAATCTCCACTGTTTTATCCTCATGTGTCATATTGCACTCCGTATTCGATCTCACTCTTTCTCTGTCTCCTGAGTAATTAGTGATTCAGTGGAGTACATTTAATCAACCATTGTCAAACTTGTTTTCCAACTGGCAAGATATATATCTAATATATAAAGCTCTTTCTAACCACTGACTGACTGACTGATATTAAAGATCGGTGCTTTCCGGGTGAGGAAGAAAGCTGAAATTTTGCATGCCGATGGACATTGAAACCGGTACACCAAGAAAAATCACAGAATCGTCGGACAACATCCAGAAATGAAAGTATAAATAAATGACAAAAAATTCGGGTGAGTGACCCGAGGCAATGGGAAAGCACGGTAATTTTGTGTGCCAATGGACATCGAAGCCGATACACCAGGAAAAAATCACCGAACCATCGGAAAGCATCCATAAATGAATGAAAAAAAAAAGTGAAAGTAAAAAAAAAAAACAATCAAATGCAGGTGAGTGACCCGAGACAATGGGGAAACACAGTCTGTATGCTTACACAACATGTAACCACACCCTGCTAGTACATACATACATACATATATGCAATTATTTTATGATAAATAAATATACTTAAAATATTTACAGTACAAATGGTTTAAATATTTCATGTTAAGTCAGAAGCACACAGACAGTTGCCCTCTATAAGTGTGGCGATTCCCTCCCGTGGTTCCGATCTTGTTCTACTCGCTCAAATCTCATATTAAGGGTCAGGTTCCTTTCATACATCACACGTCTTGTCCCATCTATAAAATATATTTTACCCCGTACACAAAAAGCGAAAAGTGGAGTTCAGCAATTGCTTCACTTTGTCTGTCTGTCTGTCTGTCTGTCTAGCTTTCTCTCTACCAATATCAGTTTATGATCGAGGAACAACTTTTTTTCAATTGAATGTTATATTTTAAACATGAATCGGCAAATGAATCTGTTGTTTATCAAATGAAACTTTGGCTCTGAATTCTGAATTCATCCAGATCGTGCATGCGCAGAGAGGAGTGAGATGATTATTTTACTCTGTCTGCTTGTCTGACATCATAAAGGACACAAACAACAGGTACGAATAACTAATGTAACGTGTTATACAGGGTGGTGTAATAGCCACTGCATCAATGGGGGTATACTTTTACATCACCTTTAGAATTTTTTTTTAATTTCAATTGAATTATATACTTGAACACTGCAGAACACGACCGGGCGTAGTGGCGTGCGCCTGTAATCCGGCTACTCGGAGGCTTGGGTTGGAGGATCGCTTGAGGACGGGAGCTCTGCGCTGGGCCGTGCTATGAGAGGGTGTAGGGCAGCCCGGAATCATGGCGAAACCCAATCCTTATCCCTGTGTCGTAAGAAGCGACCAGGGTTGCGTCAGGCATCCGGCGTAAAACCTGTGCCAAATCAGTATGCGGATCATAACGGATGATCCGCTGTGGCACCCCCTAATGGGAGCAGCCGAAAGACGAACAACAACAACACTGCAGAACACAAATCACCTCTTTGAACTTTCAAAACACTTCCGCTTAGTAATACTTGAACAAAATATTACAGCATTTTACATCACTATGACCAATCAAATTTGTCACTCACAGACCCTACCCATGTCCTTGTTTCTCAAGGCTGCATGGGGTAATGTTTTCTATGAACTCTTTAGTTTTGTACAGAGTTGAGGCTCATGGAGGAGCTAGAACATGCAATGGATCAGGATGCAATGGAACAAAACGAACAGCAGAAGGATAGGGGAAAACACACAAGAGCTGGGTTGAGGGACAAAATAGAGAAAGACCATGAAGATGTTTCATCAAGCGGAGGTGGTAGACATATTCTAGACACACATATGCAAATATAAATGGCTTGCTCATTTGAATATTCACAATTTCTAATACCTGCCCTTTTGAATCAAAAAAATGGAATAGTAGATCATTCTTGCCGATTGAAATGCCACCAATTTGACTCGACCTTTCTCAAGTGTAAGATCAAATTAGATCAGACCAAGTCATGATGGAAGATGTCTGAAGATAGAAATCTCCACCGAACATTGATAGAGTCCTGTACCAAACTTACTTCCTGTCCATTGAACCACTAACTTCCTGTCCATAGCTTTTGCACTTTCAGAACCTCCTATTATATTGGAGACGAGCTGGAAGCCCATGGTAAAATACCACGATAGTAAAATAAAAGGAAACGTTTTATATTCTTGCACTAGTTGAAATAGCTACATTGAAGCACTATTATAATTTTCCTGTAGGTTTGGATTAATTTGAAGCAACTTTTGCTGAATTTGTTTTTTTCTCTCCAAAGAGCATTTCTGTTTTTCAGGGTGGGACAGACAGACAGCCAGCCAGACAGACGGCATCAGTCTATTATATAGATCGATAGAATGCAGCTTGATAGAATCTGCTGAAAGAATTATGGTGAATCCGAGTCAATAAATGCGTCAATAATTGAGTGCCATTATTTTATTTTATGAGCAGATGTGTCTATAGGAAAGTATGCATGGTTGTTTGCATCACTTCATAAGTAGATTCTCAATTTTTTTCCCCCATGGCATTTAAAACTCAAGCCTGAAGTGGTCATACTTGGTGGGAAAACATGGTGAAAGAGCATGTGGAATCTTTGTTTACCATTGAGCTCTGTTCAACTGAACTGCGTATAAGTGAAGCATCACCTCCACCATCATGTCATCATCTCGTCCGTGTTTCCATGAGACAGTAATTTGGTGCAGATATTAAAGCTGTTTAATTTGGTTTTGCTGGGTCTATGTCTGCAACTATTTTGCATGTTGAACACAGCCATTGTATTATCCAGAGGATTTAGCAGAATAGCAAAACAACAGACAGCTACGTGTGGTTGAATCTGCAGCTGCTGCTTCCACCTCAGCGATAAGTTTTCCAAATTGGATCCGTTGTGGTTTTTTTTTTGGTAATATATTCTTCCCTGTGTTATTGTTTGTGTTTGCTTCTAAATGTCCATGTTAAATCATACATTGTTGTGCTGTATTGTCGAATTCGTTTTTGTGTAGTTCAAGGCCTACTCCTCGGAAAGCCGCCATGAAAAATGTATTTTAACGTTGTGTTTCTCGTTCAGCTTCTTCCTTCTCAAATATAATACTTTCTACCTCCTCAACATTATCCGATTTCCCCTCCTTGCTTCCAAAAAACAAAAACAAAAACAAAAATACTTTATTTTTTCACTCTAAAAATTATCTCATCCTGCCACAACTTCCTTCTGCCTGTACAGTACTTCCTTCCTATACCTCATTCTTTATCTCTCCCTTTTCTCAATATCTCCAAACTGAATCTCCATTGAATCTTCATTGAATGTAAATGCTTCTTCCTTTCAAAGTATTTAAAAACATTTTAAAATGCTTCACTTTCCTTCTCTGGGAGGAGTACCCCATGAGTTATTCGCCACAATCTTTTCCACCTCTTCTTTTTCTTCACCTACTTTAACAGTGTCGGTACCCTTTTACACATCTCTGACAAGCCCGCATCTGTCCAACCCCACCTCTTATATGTGTCCCTCCTCGACATCCCTCCATTTCATGTCCCCTCTTTCTGCATCCCCATCACCCCACACTCTCAAAGGTTCTCCCTCACCACACCCCTCAAAACCTCCTTCTCACCCCCACCCCTCAAAGCCTCCTCCTCACCCCCCCCAAAATGCTTCCCCTACTCTTCCCCCTCAAAGCCTACCCCTGTCTGTGCCTCGCAATGCTCATTCTCTGTCCCTAGCTGCTGGAGCACAAACATCTCAGGCCTCCACTCCAACTTGACAGATCTTTCATCCAGGCCACTGCTGAATACTGGATATCATTTGTTTACGGATGTCCGCTGGCTATTGTCTCCTCTGATTTGATAGGCCGGAACCCCGCCTTGGTGGTGAAGTTACACTTTATATCAATAACTCAAATCCTCACTGACCTTGGACTGATGTTAGACCTCCCAACCCCCAGGATTACCTTTGGCTGTGACTTCACCTCTGCTCCCACCTCTTGTTTGTCTGTGTGTTCTACCATCCTCCAAACTATTGATGACTCCATCTACAACTCTCTCTCTCTCCCACTCTCTCTCCCACTCTCTCTCATTCTCAGACAACATGGACCAACTTTTAACCACTAATCCCAACTCTCTCTTCCTCATATGTGGTGATTTCAATTGTCACCATGCAAATTGGCTTGGTGTTTGTACCTCTCTCACCAGCCATGACACGTCAGCAAATAACTTCTGTGACTCCATGGGACTGACTCGATCTGTGAACTTTCCCACCAGGATTTCTCTCAATGGCAAATCCTCCCTTCTGGACTTTATGATAACAAACTTCCCTACAAATGTCTCCTGCTCCACCGCTGCTCAAATTGGTTCAATCATATGCTTGTGAAAGTCAACATCTCCCTGGCTATTCTCAGAGAGCTGCCTCCGCGCCGGCAAGTCTGTCAGTTCACTCATGCAGATTGGAAGGGACTACAAGCAGCCATCTCACTTCAGGACTGCTCTCCTTTATCTACCATCCCTGACATTAACTCAGCCTGAGAATTCTCCCACAGAAACCTGCTCTCTCTTATACACAGATTCATCCCATCTCACCTTCATGAGTTGTCTAACCCATCCTCCCGCTCTTTGTACTCTAAATCCTGTGGTGAGGCAGTTGCCTTGAAACAACTTGCCTTCTCTTCCTGGAAGGAAACTTCAGATCATTCCACAAAGCCTGTAACAAGTGTGTGTCCACTCTCAAGAGAGCCAGAAACACACATCTGTCCAACCTCAAGATTGAACTTTCAAACTTGTCTCCCTCCTCAAAAACCCAGTGGCACCTTGTTAGGTCTATCTCTGGAGTATGCTCCCCCTCCATCCCTTCCCTCTCTTTCCACAGCACCACAGTGGACACTGGTTGTGAGAAGACTGAATGCTTCAAGCCTGTGTTTGCTTCCACATCTTGTGTCCCTAACCCCTCGCTCTCTGTACTCACCCTACCCAGTCATACCCAACTGCTCCTGGACACTGTGTCTTTTGCACCTGAGAAGGTGGAGAAGTTTCTGGCAACCCCCGACTGATTCTGCAACTGGACAGGACCGCATCAGCTCACGTGTCCTAAAAACCGCTCTGCTTCTATTGCACATCTTCTTTGTGCTCTTTTCCCCATCATTTCTCCATCTTCCATCTGATTGGAAGTCAGCGACCATCACTGCATTACATAAAAAGGTGCAAAATACGATCCCCTCAACTACCGACCTATCAGCTCACTTCCAACCATCAGCAAGGTCATGGAATCCATCATCGCAGTTGATATGAAATCATCCCTTTTTTCCAATGGCTTCATCTCAAATCACCGATTCAGATTCAGACCAGGTCACTCTACCTTGAACCTGTTGCTTCGACTTTTCCAACAATGGATGGAGGCCCTCATTGTCAGACTTAATGGGCCATCTCTCTCGATATATCCCGAGCTTTCCATACATACTGGCACCCTGCCTTGCTCTCCAAACTCTCCACAGGGCTGTTGCAGCACAGGGCAGGAGGCTTGTGATGAGGAGAGGTATGTCGATGAAGAAGGGAGAGGTATGGCACAGCCTAGCTACGGCCCTCGTAAATTTTGGAACTGCCCTCGTACACTGCGAGTTACTCTCATTGGCCACCCTCTCGTGTGGGCGGCACCTTCGTTTGGGCCATCCCACTCTGTGGGGTGAGTCCTTGAAAAAGTGTTCCGCCTTCAGCCAAGGCTCTACAGCCAACCTCGCCATCGTGGCCCATGGTGCGCCGGCCAAACCATCCACAATGTTGCCTTTAAAAGTGCATTTAGTGCTTTTCAGTGCTTTCCTACCCAAGTCCTCACCCAGTCTCGCCTGAAAACGGGAGGCTCCACCCAACGAACTTACTCTGTCCTGTCTTAAACTTAACACTCACTGCCACCTCCGTGCAAGTTTTACTATACGACTTACCTCTAGACAAATAGCTATTACAATAGGAATCTACACCATGTGATCACATGACCATACTATTCTTAACACGATCTAACTATGATTACAACCCCCCTTCTATGTAACAGTACATTCCCCATAGTTGTTCTTTTTCTGGACTTGTACCAGTGTCAAGCTTCTTGGGTAATTGTTTCCAATACTCTTTCTTTCAGGTCATTTCTTTCAATAAATTCTGAGATGTTTGTTATTCAATTCATTGCTGAAACCACATTCAATGTAAATATTTACTTTTTTGACATCAGCAATACACCTTAAGTTCTTACGTCTAATTTATCTGAGCAACTTCCACAGATAATATCAGGTAAATGTGTCGAAACATTATTCTAGCCGAGATCTGCGTCCTTTATTTGCTTCCTTGTTTCTCTGTCAGGATCAACTTTGTTGTGCACTGATTGGTTGTGATCTAAGAATGTGATAAACATTGTTTTCAAGAAATTTTTCATGCATGCTCTGGTTTTGGTGAATGTGAAAACTTGCCCAACTGTTAAAGAAGAAGAATAAAATCAGAATATTTGCATTATACCCACAGGCTTGTTTCAGCGTTTCCTACATTATGTGGAGGTGTCTTTCTATGTCAAGAACAAGGTCTTCATGAAACCTATCGTTGCATATTATGAACATCATTGTAAATGTGCATATCAGTCTGGAGGGATTATGCATTACTGTTGTTTTGTACTTCTTCTTTCGTATGCAGCACGTGACTGTTGTTTGTTATCATTTTGCTCAGACCGCAACTGTGTCGCTGATGCAGTGCCTCCTGTCGGTCAGCGCAGCAATTTGTAATTTGTTCAGGGTATCAGTGATAGTTCGCCCACTCTTTTTAAAGGATACCTTGGAACCTTTAACGTCTACCAACTGATGCTGGCACACAGGACACCCAGTTTAACGTCCATGCAAGGAGGGACGGCACACACACTGATTAATCGGCCTCCCTGCCAAACACCAGGATGACAGTTTATAACTTGGCCGACATTCAAACCGAGACTAAACAGCTCAAAGGCAGGTTTGCATACCTCCAGGCTAATCTGCCAACCCTTGGTGTTGTGTCGAGGCATTCAAGCACACATCGCAGTACTATTTTGTGAATGATTATTCCAACCATGACCGATGAAATGATATAATTCTGAAAAATTCTGATCATCTTTCATGCTGAAAACTTTGAAGAGTGTCAATAAAGTTATTGTTTCTTATGTGTCTGCTTCAATTAGTCAGCTAGTTTGGAAAGGAAGTTTACATCAACACCTCCATTTCTCACTGTCAGTGGACTGCTCTCACTCCTACAAACTCCCAGGAGTACCTTAGATTGCACTTTCCCCTCCGCCACCACCACTTATCTGTCTGTGTTCGAAACTGTACTCATTACAGTGATTAATCTATTTACATCTCTTTCTTTCTGCCAAGATGGACCAACTTATAACCACCCATCACAACTCCCTCTTCCTCAGATGTGGCAATTTCAGCTGTCACCATGGCAATTCACTGTGTGTTGGCACCTCTTCAATCAGCCATGACACTGTAGCAAAGAATTTCTGTGACTCCATATACTTTACTCAAATCGTGAAATATCCAACCCAGATGTCTTTCAATGGGCAATCCTTCATTCTGGACTTTTTAAGGAGCAATATTCCTGCTAATGTCTCCGATTCCTCCACTGCTCCAATTAGTTAATCTGATCACATGCTTGTGAGACTAAACATCTCTCTGGCTATTGTCAGAAAGCTTCCTCACTGCCATAGATTCTGGCAGTTCACTCAAGCTGACTGGCAGAGACTGCAAGCTGCCCTCTCATGTCAAGACTGGTCCTTCATTTCCACCACTGATGATATACCCTCACCCCTGGTACACAGAATCCTGTGATGAAGCAGATGCCTTCAAACATCTTGCCTTCTCTTCATGGAAGGTAAATCTGACCAAAGGCAACCCTCAGCTGCTTCCACACTGGAGAGCCTGGCAGTTCACTCAAGCTGACTGGCAGAGACTGCAAGCCTGCCTTACACCTAGACTGACCTTCCATCTCCACCTCCCCTAATATCAGTCACCTGGGAGTTCTTCAACAAAAGCTTGCTCTGCCTTATGTGCAGATCTATCCCATCTCATCTGCAGTTGTTATACTCATCCTCTCGCCGATGGTACGTTTAATTCTCTGATGAGGCAGTAGCCTTCAAACAACTTCCATTGTCTTCCAGGAAAGCAAGTCTGACCGAAGGCAACCTCAGACCAATCCTCAAAGCCTGCAACAAGTGTGTGTACACTCTCATCAGGATATCCAGAAAACAACATCTGGCCAAACACAAGGCTAAACCTTCAAATCTGTCTACTTCCTCAATAACCTGGTGACAACTAGTCAAGTCTGTCTCTCGTGTATGATCCCACTTCATTTCTTTCCTCTCCTCAAATGGCTCAACAACATCAAAAAGCTGAATGTCTCAGTTCACACACATTGATGTGTTTGCTTCTATATCTCATGTACCCAACCCTGTGCTCCCTCAACATACCCTACCCTCTACAAAACTGTTTCTGGACACGATCTTTCTTATCTGAGAAGGTGGAGAAGTTTCTCAGAACTCTCTACTCCGATTCTGCAACAGGCCTGGACAGATCTGCGCATGTGTCCGAAAAACCTGCTCTGCCATGCTTGCTCATCCTCTTTCTGCTCTTTTCATCCTATCATTTGCCTGAGGTCATCTTCCATCTGCATGGAAATCAGCCAATATCACTACATCACATAAAAAGGTGCTAAAGCACATCCTCTTAACTACAACCCCATTATCTTCCTTCCAATCATCAGCACAGCCATGGAATCCATCAGCGCAGTTGATATGAAATCCTTCCTTTTCTCCAACTACTTCATCTCAGATCACCAATTTGAATTCAGACCAGGTCACTCTCCATTGGACATGCTGCTTCTACTTTTCCAACAATGGATGGAGGCTCTCAATGTCAGACATGAGATCAGGGCCATCTCTCTGGACATATCTTGTGCTTTTGATACAGTCTGGCATCTTGTCTTGCTCTCCAAGCTCTCTGCCTATGGCATCAAAGGTCAACTCCATACATGGATTACTGACTTCCTTTTACTTTTGTAGCCAACGTGTGGCTCTCAATGGAAACCTTTCATCTCCTCTCCATGTTAAGGCTGGAGTGCCCCAAAGCAGTGTTCTGGGCCCAGTCCTATTCCTGATCTTCATCAATCATCTCTCTGACTCTCTGGAACAGCTCCTCTATGTATTTGCTGATGACTCCACCCTCTGCCATGACATCCCTCATACTTCAGAGAGGCAGGCTGCTGCCTCTTCCCTCTCTTCAGACCTTGACAAAATCACAAACTGCTCAAACACTTGGACTATGTCTTTGAATCTTGACAAATCTCACACTTTCACTATCTCTCTCTGAAAGCACCATCTGGCAATCCCGCCCGTACACTTTTTTAACAATCCTCTTGAGGAAGTTCAGTCATTCAAACTCCTGGGTCTCATTATCAGCGATGATCTTTCTTGGGCAAACCACATTTTAAAGTTAGCCTCCAATGCCATCATCCACAGCTTAGCTTGTTGGAGTACTGCTCTCCCCTATAGCTGGCCTGGCTCCCATTACTCTCACCTTGCTCAGCTTGACGCCGTGGAAATCAAGGCCTTCCAGACCATCGGAGCTCTGACTATGAAGTTGAATCTATGGGCCTACCCCTTTCCCATCGCAGACAGGTCGGTGGTCTCTCTGTTTTCTGCGAATTCCTTTCTTGCCTTGTACCCTCTGCTCTTTCCATGTCCCCCCCCCCCCTACTCAGGTTTCTGGAGGGCACATGCAGTTTACCATTTACCCCCATTCTGGTGAAACTCCCTAATTCCAGAATCATTGCTGCTCACCTCCACTTATTAAATCCTTCTTTTTTTCCTGCCTTTGGAATCAACTTCCACCTTCTCTTCAATCCCATTCTTCCTTCCATGTCTTCAAGACAATTGTTCACTACCATCTCAGATCATCAGGTAGGTCAGGTATGGGAGCATGCGCCGGATCATCCCACATCCAAAACCATGATTTTTTCTATCTCCGTTACCCCTTCCCCCACTCTCACCTCCAAGCACCTCCTTCCAAATGTCTCACCTCCAAGCACCTTCCACATGCATCTCTTTCCAAATTTCCAGTTTTTTCCTTCCTGAGAGTTTCCTTCTGTATCCATCTTGTCCACCCCATGCATCCTCCCCGACCGCTTTCCTTCCCCACTTTCTTTATTTGTCCAAGTCTCCCTCTATTTTATCCTTCAACCCTGCTGTTTGTGTTGCACTTCTCTTCCTGTTGTTCCTTTTGTTCTGTTGCATTCTGATCCATTCAGTGTTCACACTCTTCCACGAGCCTTGACATCATGTATAAAGAACAGCCTGATCTCAGCCCAGATTCAGACCCAGTCACTCCACACTGGACATGCTGTTTCTGCTCTCCAAAAAATGGATGGGGGCCCTCAATCTCAGACATGAGATTAGGACAGTCTCTCTGGGTATATCTCAATTCTTGAGCATTTGACAAAGTGCCGTGCTCTCCAGTCTTGCTGCTTACAGCATAAAAGGCCACCTCTTCTCATGGCTTACAAACTTCATCCACTCTTATAGTCAGCACATGACTCTAATTGGAACCCTCTCATCTCCTATCCTCTCCCTGTTGAGACTGGATTGCCTCATGGCAGTGTCTTGGTCCCAGTCTTGTTTCTCGTCTTCATCAACTGACTTTATTATTCTCTCTTGAAAATCCTGATTTTCGCTTTGCTGATGACTCGACCATCTGTTGTGGCATCTCCTCTTTCAGATAAGTAGACAACAGACTCTTCCCTCTCTGCATGCAGACCTTGACATAATCAGGAGCTCCTCTAACACTTGGATTCTGTCTGATCAACCCTGACAAATCTCTCACTGTTTTTTTCTGAAAGGACTGTCTGACAAACTTTCCCATCAACTTCCTAACAATCTTCTTGAAGAAATTCAGTCACACAAACCTTTACACCTCACAATCAGTCATGATCTTTCTTGAGCAAACCATATATCCAAGTTTGCCTCAAACACAAGCTGACTGGACATTCTTCCTCAAGCAAAGTCTTAGCAAATCTGAACGTTTCCCAACTTTCAAGGCCCTCACCTGCAGCTGCTATGAAGTACTGATCTCCCCTTTGTACTGGCACCCCTGTCTCAACACCTTGCACTTACCGATGCCCTGGAAACCAAGACCCTCAAAAATCAATGGGATCTCTCCCAATCAAACTGAGTCTCTGGCCCTGTTACAATTACATTCAGACAGGTTGGTGACCTGTGTTCAACCACCTCCTTTCTGTTCTTGCCCTCTCTGTCCTTTTCTTGCTCTGTCCACTCCCCCCACCCCACCTTCAGGTTTCTGCAAGATGCACAGTCAACTGGTACCCCACATCTGGTGAAACTCCACTTGTTTTTTTTCCTCTTTTTCGCTCATGGGTGAAACCAACTTCCTTTGTCTGTTCAATCCCATTTTCCCTCCAGGGTTTCAAGATGGCTCTTCACCACCACCTCAGGTCATTCCCCATCCATATTCATGATCTTTTCTACCCTCATTAACCCCCACTCTATGTCTAACCCTTTTTTTCTGATTATTATGTCTTTCCTCCCCATCCCCCATCCCCCACCCCCATATTTCCCTCACCTTCTCTCATCTTGCTGTGTTTGAGCCTTTATCCTGCTTGTTCGATCATCCCTTGTGTCATTCTTCCCCTCCCTTTGATTTCATTCTTCGCCATGCCCATTCTTCCATCATTCTACCCTACTGTTGGTGAATTCCCCCCTTCTCACGATGTTCTTTTTGTTCTATTATGTTCTGCTCTGTTCTGTTTTCGAACTCTTCCACAAGCCTAGACTTTGTATACAATAAAAGTATGAAACTGTATACCACTGGACGGCCTGATACCATCGAGCTAAGTACCATAATACCATCATTAATGATCAGCAGATTTAATCACTGCATTTTGTATGCAAATGACTGATATCCTGCGTTTCCCTCGTGTAATATTTATCTTGGTTAATTATTGCAAGAATACCGTGCAATTTTAAGATGATATAATGAAACACAAGTTTGCAAATATTGAACATGAATCCAGATGTGTACTAAAACTGATCAGGCGAATCTAGGAGCATTGGTGGTTGGTTAGTTGGTTTGCTTTTGTCTGTGAGTTTTCCTAGCACTGTTGGAACATGGAGTGGAAACTTATTGAGCTTAAGCCAATACCCTCTGACATTAATGTACTATTGCCTCAGCTTGCTGGTATAACTGACATTTTTAAGTCGGTATGTCTGTGGTTTTTAAGAATCACTTAAAAAAATTATCAGATCCAGATCCGGATTCGGATCTTCACCAAATTTGAATCAATTCTTCCTTCTCACACACTGAACCTGTCCACAAAATTTAATCTGGATCCGTCCACAACTTTTTGAGATATCGTGCACACAAACAAACAAACAGACAGAAAGGGGGTGAAAACATAACCTTCACCTTCGGCGGGGGAGGTAATAAGAAGTATTTGTGCTTAAATGGGGATAGTCATTCATGCATACATAGCAATTAACTGCAGGTTGCATCATTTCAGCAGGCATGGCAATCCCAATGAAGCAGTACCCCCAACGGATGAAGGCAGGAATTTCGAAGTTGCCCAGGGTATTAAATATGATTACCACCAGGGCAGTGGAGGGCTGGAGCTGTGAAAATCTGCTCATTGTGGACCCTGCCTTGCTAATCTTATCAGAGCAAATGCCGAAAGCTGAGCAGCAGTTAAAGAACTCAACAACCCCAGGAAGTGCCAACGGCTTCAGGCGGATGAGTGGCTGGGAAGGGGAGCTTACCAACTTTCAAGGCCCTCACCTGCAACTGCATGAAGTACTGATCTCCCCCTTTATACTGGCATCCCTGTCTCAACACCTGGGTTCACCTGGCACCATGAACCCTTTATGGAGGAAACGCCACCAGAATGCAGATTAATTGAATGATTTGTTTAATCAAAAAGCACTTGTCTTGCAAGCTTGATCTGGTTGATCTATACTATGTCCACCACGTAAAACTGTGGTTAGCGAATGCAAGGGCATGCTCCTGTAACCAAGAAAACAACAAAAAAAAACCCTTGTCACTGGTTCTCTTGGTTGGCGGTTGGGCACTGGGCCAGCAACCTTATTCCTATGAAAAAAAACACAACTATCAAGCAACGGAAACCAGTCAGCCATATGTGTTTTGGGATGCGAAGTGGATAGGAATTAATAAAACAGTGATGATGAGCATGACAAATTGGTTTACTCCTTTTGAAAGCTACTGTAGCATATTTAATGGCCACAAGGGAGTGTGAGCAGCTGGGACCTAACATTTCCTCTGCAAAACAGCATCTTCATTAATATAGCACTGCATGTATGCTGCATCAATGAGTATGCCATCCCTGATGCTTTCCTAACTTGACCAGAATGGCATTTTGTATTTGGTCCAGAAATTACAAATCTCACGCTCTCACTATGTCTCTCCGAAAGGACCATTTGGAAACTCCCCACATCGACTTACTCAACATTCCTCTTGAAGAAGTCCTTTCATTCAAGCTTCTGGGTCTCACTATCTGGCATCATCTTTCCTGGGAAAGCCACATTTCCAACCTGGCCTCCAAAGCCAGTCGCCGAATGGGCATCCTCCATCGTGCAAAGTCCTTCCTTGGCCTACCTGAGCTCGTGACCACATACAAAGCTTTCGTCTGCAGCCTGATGGAGTACTGCTCTCCACTCTGGGCTGTGCTTCCTGCCTCTCACCTTTCTCAGCTTCACGCTATGGAAACCAAGGCATTTAGGATTATTGGTATCTCCTGCGGTGAGGCTGAGTCTTTAGGTCTCTCACTCTCTCACCGCAGGCAGGTCGGTGGTCTTTCTGTCTTCTACCGTCTCCTCTCCGGTCTCGCCCCCCCCCCCTGTTCTATCTACAATATGTCCCCCCCCCCACCATGTTTACGCAGGGTGCTCAAGGTCTGCCAGCAACCACCTTCTGGTAAAACTACCAAAATCACTGATCACCTTCACTCTTTCATACCTCTTTTTTCCGGCATTTGGAACAAACTCCCACACTCTATTCAATCCCACTCTTTCCTCCATGTCTTCAAAACAGCTGTTCACCACCCCCTCTTATCTTCCCCCATCCAAAACCTCGATCTTTTCTACCCCCATTAATCCACCCCAAACCCACCTCCTTCAAATTCCCTGCTTTCCTTCCTGAAAATCCCTGTAGTGTCCATCTTGTATACCCCATGTCCCCGCCCCATCCCTCTCCCTTCCACAGATCTAATGTCTTTGTTCCCCACTGTCTTGTCCTTCCCTCTCCCGCCCCTCTTGTCTCCAGCCCCCCCCCCCTTGTTGTGTGTTTTGTTAGACAATGTATACAAAAAATAAATAAAAGAGCAGTGACTGGACAGGTGAAAGGTGAGTATGATACTTCTGCACTATCCTAGCTTCAGGTGGATAGGGATGTTTATACAACACGGTGATTTATAAACCAAGTTACCTCTTGCTTTGTCTCTGTCTTTGTATGTTCACGACATCACAGAGTGTACCAATTTTGAGAAACAACGTCAAGAGTTGTGGCTTTCATGAGGATTTGAACAAGTGACTGTTCCTGGCCGTTAACGGCGTGTCAGAGCCGTTAACGTTATTGCTGTGGTTGAGGTGGTTCGGGGTAGCCTGTTATTTAGCATTGCTGTGGCTGTGTTTATGGAGATTATCTGACATTTAAGCTCGATATTGGCACTTGTAAAACCAATTTGAAGAGCTTGTAGCAAAGATGTAATTTTTTTTTCTCCCTCCTTTGTACAAGGTGTTTTTGGAATTTGAGAATGCAGAAACGAAAGGATTGTTTTGTAACAGTCTCTGGTGTCCATGGAAAAGCTTGTACATGCATTGTATGAAAGGTGAGTGCATTAGGAGACAACTGACAATTACACGGGATTTCAAATGTAGGCTCACAGCATCATGAGGCAAGTACCTATAGATGGAACAAACAAACAGACTAACCCGAAAGAGTGTGCATTATTTATTTATTTATTTATTATTGACATTCTCCTCACCCTTTCCGCATCTGTTTTTGTCTCTCAGAGAAACATTTCTCTTTGATGAAGCACAGGAAGTGAGTTGTTCTGCGTCATGTTGAGGAATTAGGCAGTTGCCCTCATTCTCACCCTTCACCTAACCTCAGCCCATTTTGTATATGATCAGTGTGACTTAAGTTTATGGGCCCGATATCAAAGATTATGTTGCCGTAGTGTGAAAAATAATAATCTGGAAGTCTTGCCAACTTTACACCCACTGGAAATAATATTTGGGCACCAGCTCGGCAAAAGGCCCTTTACAAACAACTGTAGATCTTTCACATGAAAAATTATATTTCTCACCTCTGCATCAATTTTGTAGGACTGGAGACTAGAACTCAGATTTGAAATAGAAATAGCCACAAAATGACATGTGCCAGAATGTGAGGTCTTGGACTCAAGACCATGTGGATCGAACTGACAGAGTAAATGTGGCTAGAGATGTGGGAAAGGGTCTCAATATGCATACCACTGCCTGCCCTACTTTAATACGAGCTGCACATAGGGTCATTCCAGGTCATCTCACCTTGTGGTCGCTCGGTGTCCATGCAATATTGTAATGAAAAATAAACACCTTTTCTGGCAAAATAATCCACCAAAGTCCCCAATTCCAAATAGTTTTGTGGTTGTGGCTCTAAAAATAGGGTGTCACGGCCACGTGCTTTTTTTTGTTTGTTTGTTTGTTTTTTGCACTCAGGGAAAATAAAGTCTGTGCTATTGATGTTTTGAGAGGCTCATATGTTGCCAAATTAGATAAAGTTATTAAGCTGAACCTTTGAACCCTGGGTGACTTTGACCCAAAGTTTTCAGAATATATCCTCAAAAACAGTGTACTGTTGCATTTTTCAAGTTGCAGATGCCTGAAAACATATATTTTGTTTTCTATTGTGGCATTTTAAGGATGTGGAGTTCACCCAGTGCCCACATAAGTGGTCAGTAGAATTCCATTTTGTGTGTGTATGTATGTATTGTCGTGTTGACAGGTCTGACTATCGTTACATGTCGCGCCAGGGGTTTGTACAAACCCTGAGATCACCGAGCTTCCGAAATTTGCACTGCGTTCATTTAACAAGTTATGATAACCCAATAGATAAACTAAATTTGGTTATAGTGAAGGGTTTATTTAAAATTAATACAGGGGGCGGGGTGGACGAGACACCAATAAATAAACGGGATGAAGCAGTCGACAGACACAAATAGGGAGGAAGGGAAAACACTTGAACTTATTTACAAATGGAACTACACCTAGCTATGGTGCCAAAATACCAGATTTGAACCACGAAGGGGACCACAAGGTCAAAAGGCAGGCACATGGTGGTCTCTGCTGTACCACGACCCATGGTCATGCAGGCAGGTGTGGCACAGGAGGAAGGTGCAACACAGGTTGGGAGATGATAGAATGGCAATGAGGAGCTGGCATTCGCATCTCTCCACTGGTATTCACATCTCTCCACTGGTACTTCTTTGGGAGTGACGAGAGAGAGAGAGAGAGAGAGAGAGAGAGAGAGAGAGAGAGAG
>CM068955.1:58585374-58599988 GCA_035128595.1 Eptatretus atami
AAGGATTGACCATGCATGACATTATAACATGATAGATCAGGTTATTGAAGGGATTCAGTCTGTGCAATGTGCATGACATATATAGCAGATTACATCTGGTGTACTGGAAGGATGTTAGACCATGCCGACATTATAACATGATGGATCAGGTTATTGAAGGATCAGGCTGTGCATGACATTATAACATGATACATCTGAGTTATGAGGATCAGACTGTGCATTGACATTATTACATGATACATCTGTGGAGAGGAGTTAGAACCATGCATGACTGTATAACATGATAGATCAGGTAATTGAAAGAATAGACATGCAGACATAACATGATAGATCAAGGGTATTTGAAAGAATTAAGACATGGCATACATTATACATGATACTCTGGTTATTGGAAGGATTAGACATGCATACATAGACGATGTTGAGATCAGACCTGCATGACATTATAACTGTTAGTCAGGTTATTGGAAGGATCAGCCATGCATGACATTTATAATATTGATAGATCAGGTTATTGGAAGGATCAGACTGTGCATGACATTATAAATGATTAGATCAGGTTATTGGAAGGATCAGACCGTGTGTTATTATAACATGATAGATCGGTCATTGAAGGAATAAGACCTTGGCATGACATACATGTTAGATCAGACCCTGCCATGACATTTAAACATGGTACACAGGTTAATTGGAAGGATCATGCATGACAGTATAAGCATGATAGATCGGTAGTTGAAAGAATAAGACCATGCATGACTAACTTTAGGATCAGACACTTGCATGGTATCTATAACATGATACACAGGTATGGAGGATCAGACTGGCATGACCTTGGTATAACATGATAGATCAGGTCATTTGAAAGAATAAGGACCATGCATGACATAACATGATAGATCAGGGCATTGAAAGAATAAGATCATGATATGACATTTATAACATGATACATTGCTGGTTAATTGGATCAGGTCATTGGAAGATCAGACTTGCATTGACATTAATTACATGATAGATCAGGTCATGCTAATTAAAGCGGGGAGATATTGTGATGTATTGCCCTTCCTTGGGTTTTGACATGAGTGTTGTGTGCATTGCGCGACACATGGACATGGTACCATCAAGAAACTTGCTCTCTCTCTGCACATGCCACCGAGGGTGAAGTTACCCCGGTAGGATTAGGGACCATTGCATGACATTATAACATGAAGATCAGGATCATTGAAAGAATAAGACCATCATGACATTATAATAATGATAGGATCTAGGTCATTGAAGAATAAGACTGTGCTGACATTATAATATGATAGATCAGGTTATTGAAGGATCAGACCATGCGTGTCATTATAACGATATAGATTCAGGTCATGAAAGAATAGACCGTGCCATGACATTATAAATGATAGATCAGTCATTGAAGGAATAAGACCATGCTGAATTATACATGATAGATCAGGCTATTGGAAGGATCAGACCATGCATGACATTTATAAATGATACAATCTGGTTATTGGAAGGATAACCATGCATGAACATTTATAAACATGATAGGATAGGTTATTGGAGGATCAGACTGTGCATGACATTATAACATGATTAGATCAGTTTCATTTGAAAAATTTAAGACCGTGCAGTGTCTTTATAACATGATAGATCAGGTCATTGGAAAGAATTAAGACCGTGATACATATATATTTGGAAATAGATCGGTCAATTGAAGAATAAGACCGTCATGTTCATTTATTACATGATAGATCAGGTCTTGAAAGAATAAGACCAGCATGACTTAATAATATGATAGATCAGGTCATTGGAAAGAATAAGACCATGCATGTCATTATACATGATAGATTCAGGTCATGGAAAGAATAAAGACCATGCCATGACATTTAATATGATTAGATCAGGTCATTGAAAGAATTAAGACCATGCATGACATTATATATGGATTTTAGATCAGGTTATTGAAGATTCAGACCGTGCTGTTCATTATAAACATGATAGATCGCAGGTCATTGAAAAGAATAAGACCGTGCATTGACATAACATGATAGATCAGGTCATTGAAAAGAATAAGACCGTGCATGGACATATAAATGATAGATCAGGGTTATTGAAGGATCAGACGTGCATTACATTATAACATTGATAGATCAGGTCATTGAAAAATAAGACCATGCATGAATTATAACATTATAGATCAGGTATTGGAAGGAGACCATGCCTGTCATTATAACATGATAGATCAGGTCATTGAAAGAATAAACCGTGCATGACCATTTATAACATGATGAGATCAGGTTATTGAAGGATCAGACCGTGCATACATTATAAGTATAGGATCAGGTCATTGAAAGAATAAGACCGTGCATTGACATTACAAATGATAGTCAGGGCTATTGGAAGGATCGACCGTGGCATACATATAACATGATTTAGATCAGGTCATTGAAAAGCTGGTGCTTGGACGTAGTGGTTAGGTTAGCGGCTTTGGATCCAAAAGGTCTGAGTTCCAAGCCCCGTTGGCCGCTTGAATTAATACACACCAGGGAGGTTGACTCAGCCTGTATCCTTCCGAGGTCGCGAAGTGATACCAGCATGTACTGGGCCCGGTGTATGCCCCGGTTAAAATAGTGTACCATTATCCTTGGTCGTAAGAGGCGAACCAGGTTGCGCAGGAAGGGGCATCCGGCTAACCTGTCCAAATCATTATGCGTATCATAACGGATGATCCGCTTGTGGCGACCCCTAATGGGGCAAGACCGAAAGAAGATGAAGAAGAAGAAGATCAGGTCATTGAAAAAATAAGACCGTGCATGTCATATAACCTGATAGATCAGGGTCATTGAAGAATTAAGACATGCATGACTATTATAATATGATAGATCAGTCATTGAAAGAATAAGACCGTGCATGACATTAAACATGATGATCAGGTCATTGAAAGAATAAGACCGTGCATTGACATTTTACCTGGATAAGATCAGTTATTGGAAAGACCAGACCGTGCATGTCATTATAACATGATAGCATCAGGACATTGAAAAGAATAAGAACCGTGCATGTCATTTTAACATGATGATCAGGACATTGAAAAGAATTAGACCGTGCATGACATTATAATATGATTAGATCAGGTTTATGAAGGATTAGGACCGTGCATGACATATATATGATAGATCAGGTCTTGAAAGGAAAAGACCATGCATACATTATAATATTGATAGATCAGGTCATTTTTTGGGGGGAAAAGAGGAAAAAAAAAGGGGAACCGTGGCATGTCTTATAACATGATAGATTCAGGTATTGGAAGGATCAGACTGTGCATGACATAATAACATTAATAAATCAGGTCATTGGAAGGATCAGACTGTGCATGCCATTAAAACATGATAGATCAGTTCATTGGAAGGATAACACTGTGCATTGACATTATAAAACATGTACATCAAGAGTCATGTGGAAGATCAGACACCATAGCATGCCATTAAACATGATAGATCAGGTCATTGGAAGATAAGACTGTGCTTGACATAATAACATAATAGATCAGGTCATTGGAAGGATCAGATGTGCCCATGCCATTAAACATGATAGATCAGGTCATTGGAAGGATAATACTGTGCATGACATTGTAACATGATGCAGCAGGTTATTGGAAGGATCAGACCATGCATGGACATTTAACATGATAGATCAGGTAATTTAAAGAATAAGACCATGCATTGACAAACATGTTAGATCAGACCCTGCATTACATTTATAACATGATACAACAGGTTGATTGGAAGGATCAGACCATGCATGACTTATTAACATTGATGCTCAGGTCATTGAAAGAAATAAGACCATGCATGACATAACATGTAGTCAGGTCAGTGAAAGAATAAGACCATGCATGACATACATGATAATCAGTCATTGAAAGAATTAAGATCATCATGACATTATAAACTTGATACATTGGTTATTGAAGATTAGACCATGCCATGACATGATAAAAACATGATTAGATCAGGTTATTGGAAGGATAGTCTGTCAATGTGCATGGACATATAGCATGATACATCTGGTTACTGGAAGGATTTAGACCATGCCTGACAAATTATAACATGTGGATCAGGGTTATTGAAGGTCCAGGCTGGCATGACAATTATAACATGATACATCTGGTTTTGGAGGATCAGACTGTGCCATGACATTATACATGTAACATCTGGTTATTGGAAGGATTAGACCATGCATGACATATAAACATGATAGAATCAGGTAATTGAAAGATAAGACCATGCATGACATACATGATAGATCAGGTAATTGAAAGAATAAGACCATGCCATGACATTATAACATGATACATCTGGTTATTGGAAGGATTTAGACCATGCATGGACATAACATGTGAGATCAAGACTGCATGACATTTATACATGTGTAGATCAGGTTTATTGGGAAGGATCAGACCATGCATGACATAATATATGATAGATCAGGTATTGGAAGGCATCAGACTGCATGACTTATTAATATGATAGATCAGGTTATTGGAAGAAAATCAGACCGTGCATGTATTATAACATGATAGATGGTCAGTATTGGAAGAATAAGACCTTGCAGGACATAACATGTTAGCATCAGACCCTGCATGACATTAACATGATACAACAGGTTATTGTAAGGATCATGGCATGACATTATAACATGATTAGATCAGCGTAGTTGAAGAATAAGACCATGATGACATAACATGTTAGATCAGACACTGCATGACATCTATAACATGATACAACAGCGTTTATTGGAAGGATCAGACCATGCATGCCTATAAACATGATTAGATCAGGTCATGAAAGAAATACAGACCATGCTGAACATAACATGATAGATTCAGGTCATTGAAGGAATAAGATCATGTATGACATTATAACATGATACATCTGTTATTGGTCAGGATCATTGGAAGGATCAGATGTGCATGACAGTTAATACATGATAGATTCAGGTCATTGTAATTAAAAGGGGGAGATATTGTGATGGATTGCCCTTCCTGGGTTTGACATGAGTGTTGTGTGCATGCGCGACACAATGGGACATGGACCATCAAGAAACTTGCTCTCCTCTCATGCACATGCACACCGAGGGTGAAGTACCCCGGTTAGGATTAACCATGCATGACATTATAACATGATAGATCAGGCTTATTGGAAGGATCAGACCATGCATGAATTATAAATATGATAGATCAGGTCATTTAAAGAATAAGACCATGCATGACATAACATGATAGATCAGGTCATTGAAAGAAATTAGAGCATGTATGACATTTATAACATGATACATCTGGTTATTGACAGGTCATTGGAAGGATCAGTACTGCTGCATGACATTAAGACATGATAGATCCAGGTCATTGTAATTAAAGGTGAGATATTGTGATGTATTGCCTTCCTTGGGTTTGACATGAGTTTGTGTGCATGCGCGACACATGGGACATGGGGACCATCAAGAAACTTGCTCTCTCTCATGCACAATCACACCGAGGGTGAAGTACCCCGGTTAGGATTAGACCATGCATGACATTATAACATGATAGATCAGGTCATTGAAAGAATAAGAAACCCCAAATTTCCATTTGGGGACCTTATAATATGATTAGATTAGGTCAGTGAAGAATAAGTCTGTGCATGACATTATAATTCTGATAAGATCAGGTATTGGAAGGATCAGACCATTGCGTTTCATTATAACATGATAGATCAGGTCATTGAAAGAATAGACCCTGCATGACATTTAATAACATGATAGATCGGTCATTGAAAAGAAAATAAGACATGCATGGACATATAATATGTAGATCAGGTTTATTGAAGGATCACGACTGTTGCATGACATTATAATATGATAGATCGGTTATGGAAGGATCAGACCATGCGTGTCATTAATAACATGGTAGATCAGGTCATTGAAAGAATAAGACCGTTGCCATGACATTATAACATGATAGATTCAGCGTCATTGAAAGAATAAGACCGTGCATGACATTATAACATGATAGATCAGGCTATTGAAGATCAGACCATGCATGACATTATACATAGATACATCGAGTTATGGAAGGATATAGACATGCATGACATTAATAACATGATGATCAGGTTATTGGAAGATCAGACTGTGCATGACATTATAACCTGATAGATCAGAGTCATTGAAAAAATAAGACCGTGCATGATCATTATGAACATGATATATCAGGTCATTGAAGAATAAGACCGTGCTGACATTATAATGATGATAGAATCAGGTCATTGAAGATAAGACCGTGGCATGTCATTTATTAAACATTGAAGATCAGCTCGTCATTGAAAAGAATAAGACCATGCATGACTTTATAATATGATAGATCAGTCATTAGAAAAGAATTAAGACCATGCATGTCCATTATAATCATGATTAAATCAGGTCATTGAAAGAATAAGACCATGCATTGACATATATTATATGATAGATCAGGGTCATTTGAAAGAATAAGACCATGGCATGACATTTATTATATGATAGATCAGGTTATTGGAAGGATCAGACGGCATGTCATATATAACATGAATAGATCAGGTCATTTGAAAGAATAAAGACCGTGCCATTGAACAATAACAATGATAGAATCAGGTCATTGAAAAGAATAAGTACCGTGCATGACATTCATAACATGAGAGACAGGTTATTGAAGGATCAGACCGTGCATTACATTATAACATGATAGATCAGGGTCATTGAAAGAATAAGGACCATGCATGCACATTATAACATGATAGATCAGGTTATTGGAAGGAATCAGACCCACTGCCTGTCATTATAACATGCATAGATCAGGTCATGAAAGAATAAGACCGTGCATACATTATAACATGATGTAGATCAGGTTATTGGAAGTGATCAGACCGTGCATGACATTATAACGTGATAGATCAGGTCATTGAAAGAATAAGACCGTGCATGACATTATAACATGATATATCAGGTTATTGGAAGGATCAGACCATGCATGACATAACATGATAGATCAGGTCATTGGAAGAATAAGACCGTGCATGACATAATAACATGATAGATCAGGTCATTGGAAGGACCAGATCGTGCATGACATTTAACATGATACATCAGGTCATTGGAAGGATAAGACTGTGCAGGACATTATAATATTGTTGCGAATCTGGAAACCATTATCGCACTCATCATTCAGGTCCTTTAGCTCAGTTATCTCGAAGGATTGACCATGCATGACATTATAACATGATAGATCAGGTTATTGAAGGGATTCAGTCTGTGCAATGTGCATGACATATATAGCAGATTACATCTGGTGTACTGGAAGGATGTTAGACCATGCCGACATTATAACATGATGGATCAGGTTATTGAAGGATCAGGCTGTGCATGACATTATAACATGATACATCTGAGTTATGAGGATCAGACTGTGCATTGACATTATTACATGATACATCTGTGGAGAGGAGTTAGAACCATGCATGACTGTATAACATGATAGATCAGGTAATTGAAAGAATAGACATGCAGACATAACATGATAGATCAAGGGTATTTGAAAGAATTAAGACATGGCATACATTATACATGATACTCTGGTTATTGGAAGGATTAGACATGCATACATAGACGATGTTGAGATCAGACCTGCATGACATTATAACTGTTAGTCAGGTTATTGGAAGGATCAGCCATGCATGACATTTATAATATTGATAGATCAGGTTATTGGAAGGATCAGACTGTGCATGACATTATAAATGATTAGATCAGGTTATTGGAAGGATCAGACCGTGTGTTATTATAACATGATAGATCGGTCATTGAAGGAATAAGACCTTGGCATGACATACATGTTAGATCAGACCCTGCCATGACATTTAAACATGGTACACAGGTTAATTGGAAGGATCATGCATGACAGTATAAGCATGATAGATCGGTAGTTGAAAGAATAAGACCATGCATGACTAACTTTAGGATCAGACACTTGCATGGTATCTATAACATGATACACAGGTATGGAGGATCAGACTGGCATGACCTTGGTATAACATGATAGATCAGGTCATTTGAAAGAATAAGGACCATGCATGACATAACATGATAGATCAGGGCATTGAAAGAATAAGATCATGATATGACATTTATAACATGATACATTGCTGGTTAATTGGATCAGGTCATTGGAAGATCAGACTTGCATTGACATTAATTACATGATAGATCAGGTCATGCTAATTAAAGCGGGGAGATATTGTGATGTATTGCCCTTCCTTGGGTTTTGACATGAGTGTTGTGTGCATTGCGCGACACATGGACATGGTACCATCAAGAAACTTGCTCTCTCTCTGCACATGCCACCGAGGGTGAAGTTACCCCGGTAGGATTAGGGACCATTGCATGACATTATAACATGAAGATCAGGATCATTGAAAGAATAAGACCATCATGACATTATAATAATGATAGGATCTAGGTCATTGAAGAATAAGACTGTGCTGACATTATAATATGATAGATCAGGTTATTGAAGGATCAGACCATGCGTGTCATTATAACGATATAGATTCAGGTCATGAAAGAATAGACCGTGCCATGACATTATAAATGATAGATCAGTCATTGAAGGAATAAGACCATGCTGAATTATACATGATAGATCAGGCTATTGGAAGGATCAGACCATGCATGACATTTATAAATGATACAATCTGGTTATTGGAAGGATAACCATGCATGAACATTTATAAACATGATAGGATAGGTTATTGGAGGATCAGACTGTGCATGACATTATAACATGATTAGATCAGTTTCATTTGAAAAATTTAAGACCGTGCAGTGTCTTTATAACATGATAGATCAGGTCATTGGAAAGAATTAAGACCGTGATACATATATATTTGGAAATAGATCGGTCAATTGAAGAATAAGACCGTCATGTTCATTTATTACATGATAGATCAGGTCTTGAAAGAATAAGACCAGCATGACTTAATAATATGATAGATCAGGTCATTGGAAAGAATAAGACCATGCATGTCATTATACATGATAGATTCAGGTCATGGAAAGAATAAAGACCATGCCATGACATTTAATATGATTAGATCAGGTCATTGAAAGAATTAAGACCATGCATGACATTATATATGGATTTTAGATCAGGTTATTGAAGATTCAGACCGTGCTGTTCATTATAAACATGATAGATCGCAGGTCATTGAAAAGAATAAGACCGTGCATTGACATAACATGATAGATCAGGTCATTGAAAAGAATAAGACCGTGCATGGACATATAAATGATAGATCAGGGTTATTGAAGGATCAGACGTGCATTACATTATAACATTGATAGATCAGGTCATTGAAAAATAAGACCATGCATGAATTATAACATTATAGATCAGGTATTGGAAGGAGACCATGCCTGTCATTATAACATGATAGATCAGGTCATTGAAAGAATAAACCGTGCATGACCATTTATAACATGATGAGATCAGGTTATTGAAGGATCAGACCGTGCATACATTATAAGTATAGGATCAGGTCATTGAAAGAATAAGACCGTGCATTGACATTACAAATGATAGTCAGGGCTATTGGAAGGATCGACCGTGGCATACATATAACATGATTTAGATCAGGTCATTGAAAAGCTGGTGCTTGGACGTAGTGGTTAGGTTAGCGGCTTTGGATCCAAAAGGTCTGAGTTCCAAGCCCCGTTGGCCGCTTGAATTAATACACACCAGGGAGGTTGACTCAGCCTGTATCCTTCCGAGGTCGCGAAGTGATACCAGCATGTACTGGGCCCGGTGTATGCCCCGGTTAAAATAGTGTACCATTATCCTTGGTCGTAAGAGGCGAACCAGGTTGCGCAGGAAGGGGCATCCGGCTAACCTGTCCAAATCATTATGCGTATCATAACGGATGATCCGCTTGTGGCGACCCCTAATGGGGCAAGACCGAAAGAAGATGAAGAAGAAGAAGATCAGGTCATTGAAAAAATAAGACCGTGCATGTCATATAACCTGATAGATCAGGGTCATTGAAGAATTAAGACATGCATGACTATTATAATATGATAGATCAGTCATTGAAAGAATAAGACCGTGCATGACATTAAACATGATGATCAGGTCATTGAAAGAATAAGACCGTGCATTGACATTTTACCTGGATAAGATCAGTTATTGGAAAGACCAGACCGTGCATGTCATTATAACATGATAGCATCAGGACATTGAAAAGAATAAGAACCGTGCATGTCATTTTAACATGATGATCAGGACATTGAAAAGAATTAGACCGTGCATGACATTATAATATGATTAGATCAGGTTTATGAAGGATTAGGACCGTGCATGACATATATATGATAGATCAGGTCTTGAAAGGAAAAGACCATGCATACATTATAATATTGATAGATCAGGTCATTTTTTGGGGGGAAAAGAGGAAAAAAAAAGGGGAACCGTGGCATGTCTTATAACATGATAGATTCAGGTATTGGAAGGATCAGACTGTGCATGACATAATAACATTAATAAATCAGGTCATTGGAAGGATCAGACTGTGCATGCCATTAAAACATGATAGATCAGTTCATTGGAAGGATAACACTGTGCATTGACATTATAAAACATGTACATCAAGAGTCATGTGGAAGATCAGACACCATAGCATGCCATTAAACATGATAGATCAGGTCATTGGAAGATAAGACTGTGCTTGACATAATAACATAATAGATCAGGTCATTGGAAGGATCAGATGTGCCCATGCCATTAAACATGATAGATCAGGTCATTGGAAGGATAATACTGTGCATGACATTGTAACATGATGCAGCAGGTTATTGGAAGGATCAGACCATGCATGGACATTTAACATGATAGATCAGGTAATTTAAAGAATAAGACCATGCATTGACAAACATGTTAGATCAGACCCTGCATTACATTTATAACATGATACAACAGGTTGATTGGAAGGATCAGACCATGCATGACTTATTAACATTGATGCTCAGGTCATTGAAAGAAATAAGACCATGCATGACATAACATGTAGTCAGGTCAGTGAAAGAATAAGACCATGCATGACATACATGATAATCAGTCATTGAAAGAATTAAGATCATCATGACATTATAAACTTGATACATTGGTTATTGAAGATTAGACCATGCCATGACATGATAAAAACATGATTAGATCAGGTTATTGGAAGGATAGTCTGTCAATGTGCATGGACATATAGCATGATACATCTGGTTACTGGAAGGATTTAGACCATGCCTGACAAATTATAACATGTGGATCAGGGTTATTGAAGGTCCAGGCTGGCATGACAATTATAACATGATACATCTGGTTTTGGAGGATCAGACTGTGCCATGACATTATACATGTAACATCTGGTTATTGGAAGGATTAGACCATGCATGACATATAAACATGATAGAATCAGGTAATTGAAAGATAAGACCATGCATGACATACATGATAGATCAGGTAATTGAAAGAATAAGACCATGCCATGACATTATAACATGATACATCTGGTTATTGGAAGGATTTAGACCATGCATGGACATAACATGTGAGATCAAGACTGCATGACATTTATACATGTGTAGATCAGGTTTATTGGGAAGGATCAGACCATGCATGACATAATATATGATAGATCAGGTATTGGAAGGCATCAGACTGCATGACTTATTAATATGATAGATCAGGTTATTGGAAGAAAATCAGACCGTGCATGTATTATAACATGATAGATGGTCAGTATTGGAAGAATAAGACCTTGCAGGACATAACATGTTAGCATCAGACCCTGCATGACATTAACATGATACAACAGGTTATTGTAAGGATCATGGCATGACATTATAACATGATTAGATCAGCGTAGTTGAAGAATAAGACCATGATGACATAACATGTTAGATCAGACACTGCATGACATCTATAACATGATACAACAGCGTTTATTGGAAGGATCAGACCATGCATGCCTATAAACATGATTAGATCAGGTCATGAAAGAAATACAGACCATGCTGAACATAACATGATAGATTCAGGTCATTGAAGGAATAAGATCATGTATGACATTATAACATGATACATCTGTTATTGGTCAGGATCATTGGAAGGATCAGATGTGCATGACAGTTAATACATGATAGATTCAGGTCATTGTAATTAAAAGGGGGAGATATTGTGATGGATTGCCCTTCCTGGGTTTGACATGAGTGTTGTGTGCATGCGCGACACAATGGGACATGGACCATCAAGAAACTTGCTCTCCTCTCATGCACATGCACACCGAGGGTGAAGTACCCCGGTTAGGATTAACCATGCATGACATTATAACATGATAGATCAGGCTTATTGGAAGGATCAGACCATGCATGAATTATAAATATGATAGATCAGGTCATTTAAAGAATAAGACCATGCATGACATAACATGATAGATCAGGTCATTGAAAGAAATTAGAGCATGTATGACATTTATAACATGATACATCTGGTTATTGACAGGTCATTGGAAGGATCAGTACTGCTGCATGACATTAAGACATGATAGATCCAGGTCATTGTAATTAAAGGTGAGATATTGTGATGTATTGCCTTCCTTGGGTTTGACATGAGTTTGTGTGCATGCGCGACACATGGGACATGGGGACCATCAAGAAACTTGCTCTCTCTCATGCACAATCACACCGAGGGTGAAGTACCCCGGTTAGGATTAGACCATGCATGACATTATAACATGATAGATCAGGTCATTGAAAGAATAAGAAACCCCAAATTTCCATTTGGGGACCTTATAATATGATTAGATTAGGTCAGTGAAGAATAAGTCTGTGCATGACATTATAATTCTGATAAGATCAGGTATTGGAAGGATCAGACCATTGCGTTTCATTATAACATGATAGATCAGGTCATTGAAAGAATAGACCCTGCATGACATTTAATAACATGATAGATCGGTCATTGAAAAGAAAATAAGACATGCATGGACATATAATATGTAGATCAGGTTTATTGAAGGATCACGACTGTTGCATGACATTATAATATGATAGATCGGTTATGGAAGGATCAGACCATGCGTGTCATTAATAACATGGTAGATCAGGTCATTGAAAGAATAAGACCGTTGCCATGACATTATAACATGATAGATTCAGCGTCATTGAAAGAATAAGACCGTGCATGACATTATAACATGATAGATCAGGCTATTGAAGATCAGACCATGCATGACATTATACATAGATACATCGAGTTATGGAAGGATATAGACATGCATGACATTAATAACATGATGATCAGGTTATTGGAAGATCAGACTGTGCATGACATTATAACCTGATAGATCAGAGTCATTGAAAAAATAAGACCGTGCATGATCATTATGAACATGATATATCAGGTCATTGAAGAATAAGACCGTGCTGACATTATAATGATGATAGAATCAGGTCATTGAAGATAAGACCGTGGCATGTCATTTATTAAACATTGAAGATCAGCTCGTCATTGAAAAGAATAAGACCATGCATGACTTTATAATATGATAGATCAGTCATTAGAAAAGAATTAAGACCATGCATGTCCATTATAATCATGATTAAATCAGGTCATTGAAAGAATAAGACCATGCATTGACATATATTATATGATAGATCAGGGTCATTTGAAAGAATAAGACCATGGCATGACATTTATTATATGATAGATCAGGTTATTGGAAGGATCAGACGGCATGTCATATATAACATGAATAGATCAGGTCATTTGAAAGAATAAAGACCGTGCCATTGAACAATAACAATGATAGAATCAGGTCATTGAAAAGAATAAGTACCGTGCATGACATTCATAACATGAGAGACAGGTTATTGAAGGATCAGACCGTGCATTACATTATAACATGATAGATCAGGGTCATTGAAAGAATAAGGACCATGCATGCACATTATAACATGATAGATCAGGTTATTGGAAGGAATCAGACCCACTGCCTGTCATTATAACATGCATAGATCAGGTCATGAAAGAATAAGACCGTGCATACATTATAACATGATGTAGATCAGGTTATTGGAAGTGATCAGACCGTGCATGACATTATAACGTATAGATCAGGTCATTGAAAGAATAAACGCTGCATTTGACATGTATAACATGATATATCAGGGTTATTGGACAGGATCAGACCATGCTGACATAACATGATTAGATCAGGTCATTGGAAAGAATAAGACCGTGCATGACATAATAACATGATAAGATCAGGTCATGTGGAAGACAGATCGTGCATGACATTGTTAACATGATACATCAGGTCAGTTGAAAGGATAAGACTGTGCAGGACATTATAATATTGTTGCGAATCTGGAATACCGATTATCGCACTCATCATTTCAGGTCCTTTAGCTCAGTTTATCTCAGGTAAGTACGTGTTCCATAGATAGCTCGCCTTCCATTTTTAATGTAGGTAAAATCGATTAAATGCGCGTGATTCATTTT
>CM068955.1:58630885-58645026 GCA_035128595.1 Eptatretus atami
CCTTGAAAGAGAGGGAGAGAAGAGAGAGAAGGAAGACAAGCAGAAAGAGAGGAGAAAGAAGAGAGAGAGAAGGAGAAAGAGGAGGAGAGAGAGAGGATAGAGGAGGAGGAGATAGGAGAAGAGAGGAGAAAGAGAGGAGAGAGAGGAAGAAAGAGAGAGAGAGGAGAGAGAGAGGAGGAGAGAAAAGAGAAGAGAGGAGAGAGGAAAAGAGAGAGAGGAGAGAAAAGAGAGGAGGGAGAGGAAAAGAGGAGGAGAGAGAGAGAGAGAGAGAGAGAGGAGGGAGAGAGAGAGAGAGAGAAAGAGAGAGAGAGAGGAGAAGAGAGAGAGAAGAGAGAAAGAGGAGGAGAAAGAGAAGGAGAGAGAGAGAGAGAGAGGAGAAGAGAGAGAGAGGAGAGAGAAAAAGAGAGAGAGAGAGGGGGAGAAAGAGAAAAGAAAGGAGAGAGAGAGGAAGAAGAGAGGAGAAAGAGAGAGAAAGGAGAGAAAAAGAGAGATGAGCGAGAAAGAGAGGAAGGAGAGGAGAAAGAGAGAGGGAGAAAGAGAGAGAAGGAAAGAGAGAGGGAGGAGAGAGAGAGAGAGAGAGAGAGAGAGAGAGGAGAAGAAGAGAAGAGAGAGAGAGAGAAAGAGAGACGGAGAGAGAGAGAGAGAAGAGGAGAGAGGAGAAGAGAAAGCAGAAGATGAGAGAGAGAGAGGGAGAGAGAGAGAGAAGAGAGAGAAGAGGAGAAAGAGGAGAGAGAGGAGAAAGAGAGAGGGAGAAAGAAGAGGAGAGAGGAGAAAGAAAGAGAGAGAAGAGAGAAGGAGAGGGAAAAGAGAGGAGAGAGAGAGAGAGAGGAAAAGAGAGAGAGAGAGAAGAGAGAAAGAGAGAGAGGGAGAAAGAGAGAGGAGAGGCAAAGAGAAGAGAGAGAGAGAAGAGAGAGAGGAGAGAAAGAGAGAGAGAGAGGGAGAGAGAGGAGAAAAGAGAGAAGGAGGAGAAGAGAGAGAGAGGAGAAGAAGAGGGAAAGAGAGAAGAGGAGAAGAGAGAAGGGGAGAGAGAAAAGAGAAAGGGAGAGGAGAGAGAGAGAGAAAGAGAGAGAGAGGGGAAAAGAGAGAGAGAGTGAGAAGAGAACGAGAGAGAGAGAGAAGAGAGAGAGAGAGAGAGAGAGAGAGGAAAGAGAGAGAGGAGAAGAGAGAGAGGAGAAAGAGAGGGAGAAAGAGAGGAGAGAGAGAAGAAGGGAGAGGAGAAAAGAGAAGGAGAGAAAGGAGAGAAAGAAAGAGAGAGAGAGGAAAAGAGAGAGAGGAGAAGAGAGAAGGAGGGGAAAGAGAGAGAGAGGAGAGAGAAGAGAGAGGGAAAGAGAGAGGAGAGAGGAGAGCAGGAGAAGAGAGAAAGAAGAGAGAGGAAAGAGAAGGAGAGAGGAGAAAGGAGAAAGAGGAGAGAGAGGAGAGAGAGGAGAGGAGGAGAGAGAAGAGAGAGAGGAGAGGAGAGAGAGAGGGAAGAGAGAGAGAGAGGAAGAGGAGAGAAAGAGAGAGGGAGAGAGAAGAGGAGAAAGAGGAGAAGAGAAGGAGAAAGAGAGAGAGAGAGCGAGAGAAGAGAGAGAGAGAGAGAGGAGAAAGAGGGAGAGAGAGGGAGAAAGAGAAGAGAGAGGGAGAAAGAGAAGAGAGAGAGAGAGAGAGAGAGAGAAAGAGAGAGGACAAGAGAGGAGAGGAAAGAGAAAGGAGAAAGAGAGCGAGAGAGAGGAGAAAGAGAAGGAGAGAGAAAGAAGAGAGAGAGAGAGAGGAGGAGAAAGAGAGAGAGAGAGAAGAGAGAGAGAGAGGAGAAAGGAGAGAGGAGGAGAAGAGAGAGAGAGAGGAGAAGAGAGGAGAGGAGAGAGAGAAAAGACAGAGAGAGGAGAAAGAGAGAGGCAGAGAGAGAGAAAGAAGAGAGAGAGAGGGAGAAAGAGAGGAGAGGAGAAAGAGAGAAGAGGAGAAAAGAGAGAGAGAGAGGGAAAGGAGAGAGAGGAGGAGAAGAGAAAAGAGAGAGAGGAGAAGAGAGGAGAGAGCGAGAAAGGAAGAGAGGAGGAGAGGAGAGAAGAGAGTGAAAGAGAGAGAGAAGAGAGAGAGGAGAAGAGAGAGAGGAGAAAAGGAAGAGAGGAGAAAGAGAGAGGAGAAAGAGAGAGAGAGGGGAAAGAGAGAGAGAGAGAGAAAGAGAGAAGAGAGAGAGAGGAAAGAGAGAGAGGAGGAAAAGAAGAGAGAGGAGAGAGAGAGAGAGAGAGAAAGAGAGAGAGAGAGAAGAGAGAGAGAGAAGAGAGGAGAGAGGAGAAAGAGAGAGAGAGGAGAAAGAGAGAGGAGAAAAGAGGAGAGAGGAGAAAGAGAGAAGAGGGAGAAAGAGGAGAAAGAAGAGAGAGAGAGGAGAAAGAGAGAGAGAAAGAGAGAGAGAGGAGAGAGAGAGAGAGAGGAAAGAGAGAGAGAGGAGAAAGAGGGAGAGGAGAAGAGAAGAGAAAGAGAGAGAGGAAGAGAAAGAGGAGAAAGAGAGAGAGAGAGAGAGAAAGAGAGAGAGAGGAGAAAGAGAGAGGAGAAGAGAGAGAGAGGAGAAGAGAGAGAAGAGGAGAAAGAGGAGAGAGAGAGAGAGAGAGAGAGAAGAGGAAGAGAGAGAGAGAGGAGAAAGAGAGAAGAGAGAGAGAGAGAAAGAGAGAGAGAGAAAGAGAGAGAGAGAGAGAAGAGAGAGAGGAGAGAGAGAGAGAGGAAGAGAAAGAGAGAGGGGAGAGGGAGAAAGAGGAGAGAGAGGGAAAGAGAGAGAGAAGAAGAGAGAGAGGAGAGGAGAGAGAGAGAGAGAGAGAGAGGAGAGAGAGGGGAAAGAAGAAGAGGAGAGGGAAAGGAGGAAGAGAGAGAGAGAGGAGAAAGAGAGAGAGAGAGAGAAAGAGAGAAGAGAGAGGAGAAGAGAAAGGAGAGAGAGAGGAGAGAGGAGAAAGAGAGAGAGAGAGAGAGAAGAGAGAGGAGAGAGAGAGAGAGAGAAAGAGAGAGAGAAGAGGAGAGAGAGAAGAGAGAGAGAGAGAGAGAGAGAGAGAGAAAGAGGAGAGGAGAGAGGAGAAGAGAGAGAGAGAGGAGAAAGAGAGAGAGAGAGAGAGAGAGAGAGAGAGAGAGAGAGAGAGAGAGAGAGAGAGAGAGAGAGAGAGAGAGAGAGAAAGGAGAGAAAGAGGAGAGAGAGAGAAAGAGAGGAGAAAGAGAGAGAGAGAGAGAGAGAGAGAGAGAGAGAGAGAGAGAGAGAGGAGAAGAGAGAGAGAGAGAGAAAGAGAGAGAGAGGAGAAAGAGAGAGAAAGAGAGAGAGAGAGAGAGAGAGAGAGAAGAGAGAGAGAGAGAGAGAGAGAGAGAGAGAAGAGAGAAAATCTCTCTCTCTCTCTCTCTCTCTCTCTCTCTCTCTCTCTCTCTCTCTCTCTCTCTCTCCTGTGCATTTCTTATGCAACAGTGGTGTGTAAGAGAGTCCTTTTTCAGCTTAGCTACTGGAGTTGTCACGGTCAATTTGTGAAGTTGTCTTATTCTATTTAATTGCCTTTATAATGTAAGCTGTATTTTGTTTCATCTGTAGTTTGCTGGTTTTAAAATATGAGCTCTGTTCTGCTTTTGCACAACATTTGTGGTTTATATGTGTGATGTATCGCCCTTCCTCGGGTTTGACATGAGTGCCGTGTGCGCATGCGCGAAACATGGGACCGATAATGGAGCTGAGTTTAAACGGAGCAGAACGGACATGTTTGATACCACTCAATCTCATGAATTCCTGAATTTGAATGGTATCAAACTTTTCCGTTCTGCTCCATTTAAACTTACCTCCATTACTGGTCCCGTGTGTCGCACATGCGCACACGCCATTCACGTCAAACCCGAGGAAGGGCGATACATCACAATATCTCCCCCTTTAAACCTTCGTGAAGTTGAGTGCATCGTGGTCGGTATGATTGTACTTCACGACATCACAACTATGGTCGAAGGGAATCTTTCCTTCCAACATGGAGGAATTTGTCTGTCTGTGTGTAACACTAATCACACCAAAACTACTGGGCAAATTGCCACAAAAACGACGTGAGAAATATTATGATAAATTTCACTCTCGTACGAGAAAACCCTTGATGAGCTGGAACAGGAGCTGACATTTCTCAGATCTATCAATGTGAGGCTCTCTTAAGACACGTGTTGCAGTGCAATATGGTGCAATGTTGATATTACCTTCCCCCTTGCCCCACCATTCTTGAAATATGTTTTTTTGGTAAAGTGTGACAGAAGCACATGGTGAAGCTTCACATCGATGTTGTGCATGGCAAAGACGTGTAGGAGACATCAGTTGACTTTGATAGGATATTTAAGGACTCATTAGCATTTGAGTATATGGGATTTGAACTTGAGAAAAGACTCCTTTTACATTAAATATACATACTGTATGTCAGGTATATCTAGGTGTTTGTTTGGTTTTTTTAAAAAAAAAGAATGGCACTACCAACCAAAAAGTAAATGAAAAATCACTCTTCGAGTGACTCTTGGCGAAACGGAGTTGCACTCAGTAGAGCGCATACCTCCACTAGGCTGAATAGTTTACATTTTGTATCCCACTGATAGGTCGGATCTGAATCTGGACCTTAACCAAAATCAAATCGGCTTGTTCTTGTCACCAAACCATCTCATCTACCTCGTTTCATCACAACTCATCCACAACTTTTTGAGATATCATGCTCTACATAGCTTTTGGCCCCATCTCTCAATGGTGAAGAATCACTTGAAATATTCTCGCAGCCGGATCCAGATTCGAATCTTCACCAAAATTGAACCAATTCTTCCTTGTCACACACCCAATGTGTCCACCAAGTTTCGTCCAAATCCATTCACATCCTTTTGAGATATTGTGCTAAATATCGTTTTTGGCTCTGTCTCTCAATGGTGAAGAATCACTTAAACATTTCTCAGATCTGGCTACATGCCCCTCTCAGTTGTTGAACTGGTTTCATCACTTGTTGGCAATTGTCATCAGCGACAGCGTAGACAGGAATGCGCATCACCAAGGCTCCCAAGCATGTACCACATACAATGTCAATAGCAGTCGACATATAAATAACAAGATTTTCCTGGGAAAGCCACATTTCCAAGCTGGCCTACAAAGCTCGTCGCCGACTGGGCATCCTTCATTGTGTAAAATCCTTCCTTGGCACACCTGAGCTCCTGACCACATATAAGGCTTTCATCCGCAGCCTGATGGAGTACTGCTCTCCCCTCTGGGCTGCTGCGCCCACCTCTCACCTTTCTTGGCTTCACGCTGTGAAAACCAAGGCATTTAGGATCACTGGTATCTCCCGCGATGAGGCTGAGACTTTGTGTCTCTCACTGCCTCACTGCAATCAGGTCAGTAGTCTTTCTGTCTTCTACCGTCTCCTCTCCAGCCTCGCCCCCCCCTACTCTCTCTGCGATTTGTCCCCACCATATTTCCGCAGGGTGCTCAAGGTCCACCAGCAACCCCCTTCTGGTAAAACTACCAAAATCAAGAATCACTGCTCAGCTTCACTCTTTCATTTCTCATTTTCCCCACCTTTGGAACAAACTCCCACACTCTCTACAATCGCACTCTTCCCTCCACATCTTCAAAACAGCTTTTCACCACCATCTTCTCTTCCCTATCCAAAACCACGATCTTTTCTACCCCCACTAATCCACCCAAACCCACCTCCTTCAAAATCCTTGCTTTCTTTCTGAAAGTCCCTGTAGTGTCCATCTTGTTTATCCCGTGTACCCCGCCCCATCCCTCTCCATTCCACAGATATAATGTCTCTGTTCCACACGTTTTTTGATTTCCTCTCCTGCCCCTCTTGTCTCCTGCTCACCTTGTTGTACATTCTGTGTGCTGCTCTCATACGAGCTTCAACAGTGTATACACCACACACACACACACACACACACACACACACACACACACACCACACACCACACACACACACGCACACACACAATCACGTCTCTTACTCATAATTGGAGGAAAGAATCAATCATATCTCACGTAATCGTTTACCCTAAGTGGCTTGGATTATCATATAAATTAACTCCTCCCATGCTCTTCTCGCTGAAGAAAGCTGCATAAAGCAACCAAGAAAAGCTACGTAAGGAAAGCCCTTTGCTGTTTCAAACTCCACCTGAGTTTATCTACAGATGCAGATATTCACAAGTAGTACAAACTTGAGAATCCCAATGCTACACTCATTGGGATTCTGGGTTCAATGCTGCAATGCATTTGAGCCATAATTAATGGCTCAAATTGCTCAGCTGCCGGACCTGTTTCATCACCTGTTGGCGAGTCATCAGTGGCAGTGGAGACAGAAACACGCATTCATTCTCTCTGATGAGTGCCATGTTTTCATGAATGGGATGATGGATAAACATAATTGCATATTTTATGGATTGGAATGCAAGAAGAAGCATTACTTCACTTTCTGAAAATTGCCGTCTGGTGTGGAATGAATTTCTCACAAATCTAGGATATCTATCTTGTTTGAAGACATGAATACCGAAATATCAGTAACTGTGACATCAGATTGTTATCTTCACATGCTGAAGGCTTACCTATTAAAGAGGGTGAGAAATGATGAAAATCTGTGTTTCAACAATATGGAGCCATATCCCACACCTCCAGTGAATGTCTCGCCTGATTGAGGGAAAAAAATTCCTAATTACCTTATCAGTCAGAGAAATGAATTCCTGTGCCTCTCCCCCTCAGATCCCCTGATGTTTCACTGTGGGATTATTGTTTTTATCAGGACAAATCAAAGGGAGAGTGTTTCAGTCGAAACCAACAACAATTGCTGATTTGAAAGCTGCAGTTATTCATGTTCTCGTGAGTTATGCAAGACACCCTTCAGAAAGTCATGCATATATGTCGAGAATAGAGGTGAGGTCATATTGAGCACTTAGTTTAAGTATTGAAGGTTGAGAGTTGTCAAAATTTTTCATGATAAAAAAGTTATTTCATATCTATCACTGGTGTCGAGTTACAGTTTTTAAAGTTTAATTTACCTTGTTTTTTTTTTAACCACCTGACCACCTTTTTACCATTTACCACCTGACCCTGCCCTTCCAGCCAAAGAAATCTGCATTATAAAGCAATCAAGAAAAGCCACACAAGGTAAGCCCTTTGCTGTTTCATTGTGAAAGTGCCTCAAATCAGTTAATCTATACTAATAAGTGTATGTGTGCGTGCGTGCATGTGTGTGCGCGCGTGTGCGTGTGCAAGTGTGTCTCCTCCGTAATTCCAAAACCATGAAACCGAGCAGCCTGAAACTTTGCATACATTACTAAGAAAACTCCAAGGAAGTGCATGAGTGAAAATTGTGTTTGGGTTGATTAAAACACCCCTTTTGAAGATAATTAATGGACTTGTTTAATTATATCCTTTATCAGATGCCATCCTTGGCCACCTCACTCTCTGGGGTCTTAAGGTGTGTCCTAGGTTACTTACTCACTGGGGTCGAAAGCCACCATGTTTTGTGGCCTGCTCAACCATGCCTTGACTTGGAACAGGCCATAACGCAATGGTAGGGTGTGTGACAAGGACAAATCCATTAAATTTTGGTGAAGATCCAAATCCGGATCTGGATCTAAGAATACTTTTAGTGATTCTTCACCATTGAGAGATCGGGCCAAAAATGATAAATATCACAATATCTCAAAAGATTATGGATGATTCGGACGAAACTTTTGTGAATAGATTAGGTGTGCGAAAAGACGAATCAATTCAATTTTGATGAAGATCGAATCCGATCCAGATTCGATAATTATTTAATTTCTAAGTCATTCTTCATTATTGAGGATGGGGCAAAAAACGATATTTCGTGATATCTCAAAAAACGTGTTGACGGATTTGGATGAATCTTGGTGGACATGTTGGATGTCTACAAGGACAAATTGATTCGATTTTTGTTAAGATCCGAATCCGGATCCGGATACAAGAAATTTTCAAGTGATTCTTCTCCATTGAGTCATTCCATCTGAAATCACCAAATTTAGAAAATGTTCCCAGTTGACCCCTCAGATTTACTTTAAACTTTCTACAAATAGTACCCAGGTATCAAATGAAGCTGCGTAAAATTTTAGGTCCATAGATGGACTTTTAATATATTTTTTTCTATTTTTTAAAACTGTTGTTAACACAGTCGTGAATACATGAAGTGTGTGCATGGTGTGGGCACCATGGTAATCATGAATGATTAATTCTATGATTCAAATTAATAATACAAAAATATATCACATACTGCAATAACAATGTAATAAAACATTTCACGTAAATGATTTGAATAGGTCCTTGATCTGCTTTTTCAAGTCAGGCGCGAGCTTGTACTGCCCTCCAGTTGACGTTAGGGGAGCATCAATAACTTTCATCACATGGACCAAAAACCCAAATGTCCTCCCTTGAATGTAACTATACACACTGCTGACATCAGCAGATCAGCCACTATTCCTGAGTTCATTTTTAGCCCCAGCCAGATGAGTTAAGCTCTTGCTATTCAAATGAGAAACAAAGAATTACAAATTCAAATTTCAAAGTATTGTGTTCATGGTATCCTAAGAGCAGATTAATGTATGTACATTGTATATACATTTACTAGCATATGTACTACATGTAAAAGGACTGTTCATTAAATAGCACACACAACGCACACAGCACTGGCAGAACATCATTTATTCAAATATTTTTGAAATATTGATAGAAACATTGTACCACTTTGATAATTGACACTTTTGTAAACTTGAATATGCTCTTTCCAATGGTGAACAATTTGAAGTGGTATACCTTGTTGTGTTCACGAAAAATATTTTCACGAAAAAAATAAGTGACCACTATATTCGTTATTGTTGTGTCTGTCTGTCTGTCTGTCTGTCTGTCCCGAGCATAGCTCCGTGGGTTTTGATCCGATCCTGACAAATTTTTTTGTGGGAGGTTTATATCATGATCTATGTTTTTCCTGAAAATGGCATGGTGCGCCCATTATGGGCGGAGCCACGCCCCAAAAACATGTGTTTTTAGGGGGTAGCCGATTTCAATTTGCATCTTCTCCGAGGGGTTTGTCGAATCTGACAGGGGTTTCGGTATTTGGTTAGCCCAATGGCACCTGCATAGCCCCCAGAGCTCGATTTTTTTATTTCGTCCCAAGGTCAAGGTCACAAGTCACGACTTAGAAAATTGCGAATTTTGACACAAAAAATTTTTCTTCTCCGAGGGGTTGTCGAATCTGGCAGGGGTTTCGGTATTTGGTTAGCCCAATGGCACCTGCATAGCCCCACAGAGCTCGATTTTTCATTTTGTCCCAAGGTCAAGGCCACAAGGTCACAAACTTAGAAAATTGCGAATTGTGTTTTTTAGGGGGTAGCCGATTTCAATTTGCATCTTCTCCTAGGGTGTTTGTCGAATCTGCAGGGGTTTCGGTATTTGGTTAGCCCAATGGCACCTGCATAGCTCCCACAGAGCTCGATTTTTCATTTTCGTCACAAAGTCACGAACTTAGAAAATTGCGATTTTGACATAAAAATCCATCTTCTCTGAGGGGTTTGTCGAATCTGGCAGTGGTTTCAGTATTTGGTTAGCCCAATGGCACCTGCATAGCCCCATGGAGCTCGATTTTTCATTTTCGTCCCAAGGTCAAGGTCCAAAGTCAAGGTCACAAGGTCACGAACTTAGAAAATTTCGAATTTTGACATAAAAATCATACGACCGCCCAAACTTTGAGAGCTAGGATGACAATATTTTTTATGCATAATCTTGAGGTCATTCCCCACCTAAAGTCTTGAAACCATTTTGCTCTATCTTGAGCACCTTGCCCGTGGCGCCCCCTTCAAGTTTGTTTTTACGCTGATTTCATCAAAGTATGGATAATCCGATGAGTGCGAAATTCCATGTAGCCTATATGACGTTATATTGTTCCTGGAATGTCCAGAGGAAGTTTTGTACCAAAGGTCATAATCCTTGACCTTTGACCTTTAAAGGTCACAAAGGTCAAATTTTCAAAGTTGTGGGAATCAAACCGGGTTTTCGACCTTCGACGAACTAACTCCAATAAGCTATAGCACGTATCCTGTTTTCTATTTAATGTCCACAACATTGTTTTGTGACCTTTGAAGGTTATGCAAAAGTCAAATTTTTAAAGTTGTTGAACGAAACCGGGTTTTCGACATTTTGCAGCTAATAACCTGTCACTCGTACACATCATGTTGATCATTTTTATAACTTGGTCAAACATTATCACATTGTCTCATCCTTGACTTCTGAAACAATCTACATCATCAAATACCGCTCGTGAACCATCGTCGTCTTCAGACTTGTCATATATTTGCAATCCTCACCTGAATTTCGGGGAAAAATGAAAATTTTTCGAGGGATCATGACTGTATTATATATGACTGATTAAGAAAAGTAAACATGTATTTGAATACTACTACCATACAGTTATTACCTGAAAAAATTTCAAGCTTCTGGGATGGGTCAATAAAAATATATGGGGTCTCAAAGTTTGTCTTCATACAAAACCAACATTTTTTTCTGGATTTCAACTGATCAGGTCATAAAATTTAATAGAGGTATACTCTGTTTTATGTTGTTTCTTATAAAGCCGTTTATAGAAGAATAATCTCTGAAAATTTCAAGGCTCTACATTAATTATTAAAAAGTTGTGGGAGTTTAAAAGTAGCCGTTCATTTTGATGCTCGCAACGACCATAAAAATAGGGCCACAACCACATTTTCAACTCTCAATATCTCGGAGTTTGACCGCATCTATGGACCTAAAATTTTACGCAGCTTCATTTTGATACCTGGGAACTATTTTATGAAAGTTTTGTAAATCTGAGGGGGTCAACTGGGAGGCCTCTGGTGATATGAGGTGGAATGACTCCATTGAGAGATCGGGCCAAACACGATATAAAACATAATATCTCAAAAGGTTATGGATAGATTCCGCAGAAAGTATGTGGACAGGTTGGGAGTGTGACAAGGATGAAATGAATCATTTTTGGTGAAGATTCGAATCCAGATCCAGATACGAGAATTTTTCAAGTGATTCTTCACCACTGAGAGATGGGGCCAAAAACCGATGTGTCGCATGAGATCAAAAAGTTGTGGACGAGTTATGACAAAACAAGGTGGATGAGTTGGGTAGGTGACAAGAACAAGTCGATTCCATTTTGGTTCAGGTCTAGATTCAGATCCGGCCTATCAGTGGCATACGGAATGTAAACTATTCAGCCTGGTGGAGGTATGTGCTCTACCAAGTGCCGTTCCGTTTCACCAAGTGTCACTCTGAGTGATTTTTCATTCTACTGTTTGGAGAATTATATTGAGTGAACAAAAGATTTAGGAACGTGCTAAAATTAACCAGCTTCATTGAGCTGTATGATTTAATGCATTCACTGTTTGACATCATGCCCTGTCCCTCAGAGGGACTGCCTATCCATAGCGTCTGCCAGATCTGTGTCCATATTTTTGGAAGTTTCGTGATGTGCTCTACAGGGAATCAAAGCAATTCTGGTGAAAAATGGAAGTTTTAAAATAATGTTATAATGTTTGCACGCACCGCGAACCGATGTACCACATGATGCTGCACCGACTATCAGGCAATGTGGCGGATAATCTGCATTGTTTATTTCATGGGCGGTTAAACTTTGCAATGTCTCCAGGTTTGTTCTACGTTAATCAGCAACTCTTTTGTAGATAAAGTCATTGTTTGAACGAATTCATTTAATTTCTTTAACTGCTGCGGGCGAGGTGAAAACTGGCTTTAAAGTTAAAGCGTTCCTATACAGTATGCAGCCACAGCCTGGCCAAGCCGTTCCTTATCAACCATTTAATCGGACTGCTTGCATGATTCCTTAAGCCACTTGCCAAGCACCCTCCAGACAATAGTGGTGCTGCCCTGCATAATTCTGAGAAAATCGTTCAGTCACGAAGGACGCTTTTGTGGTGCCATGTCATTCAGAACAAGCGGTTTGTGCTAGGTCATCCAGAGCAAGTGGTCCTTACTCCGTCATCCAGAGTGAGTGGTCCATGCTCCGTCATCCTGAGCGAGTCATCCGTGCTCTGTCATCCTGAGCGAGTGGTCCATGCTCCGTCATCATGAGTGAGTGGTTGATCCGTGCTCCGTCATCCCGAGTGAGTGGGCTGTGCTCCATCATCCTGAGTGATTGATTGAGTGGTCCATGATACATCATCCTGATCGAGTGGTCCGTGCTCCATCATCCTGAGTGAGTGTTCCTTACTCCGTCATCCTGAGTGAGTGGTCCATGCTATGTCATCCTGAGCGAGTGGTCCATTGTCCGTCATCCTGAGTGAGTGGTTTGTCCATGCTCCATCATCCTGTGTGAGTGGTCTGTGCTCCATCATCCTGAGTGAGTGGTACATTGATTGAGTGGTTCATGCTCAGTCATCCTAAGCGAGTGGTCCGTACTCCATCATCTTGAGCATGTGGTCCGTGCTCCATCATCCTGAGCGAGTGGTTCGTGCTCCATCACCCTGAGCAAGTTGTTGTGAAATCACATCTGACTTCTGAGCCGTTTGCCATATTAACTTGTCTTCTAAATTATTTAGCCAATTTTTTTTTCCACACACAGCTGTTTATAAAGATTAATGTTTGTGAACATATCCCTCAAATGTCTTTTTAAATGCAACATTATTTTTCAGTGAAAACTACTCAAGGATTTGGGGTTGTATACAGTATGTACTGTAGTCGGTCATCACATTGGCTCCAACCTGCCGAGTCCCGAAAAATTGCGGATATCTGCCAGGCACAATTGTGTGTGTGTGTGTGTGTGTGTGGTGTGTGTGTGTGTGTGTTGTTTATAAACATAACATATTCTCTTTGCTAACCTCCTGACCCCACCCTCTCTCTCTCTTTGTCCCATCCTTGATCTACTCCCTCACAATACAGTGCAGCACTCTCCTCCCACACTTACTCTCTCTCTCTCTCTCTCTCTCTCTCTCTCTCTCTCTCTCTCTCTCTCTTCTCTCTCTCTTCTCTCTCTCTCTCTCTCTCCCCTCGTGTCTTTGAACATGTCCAGAGATGGGGGTTTATCTCCAGACGTAACCAGTTGGTATTTATCTCTGGACGTGTCCAGTTGAGAGTTTGTCTCCGGACAGGTCCGGGCGGTGTTTATCATTGGACGCATCGAGGCGGTATTTGTCACCGGACGCGTCAGAGTAGTGTTTGTCTCTGGATGTGTCGGGACTGTATTTGTCTCCGGCTGCGTCGGGGCGGTGTTTATCTCCGGACACATCAGCGCGGTGTTTGTCTCCGGACGAGTCAGGGTGGTGTTTGCCTTCGGATGCATCTGGGCGGTGTTTGTCTCCAGCCGTGTCGGGGCGTAGTTTTTCTCCAGACGCATCAGGGCGGTGTTTTTCTCTGAACGCATTCCCGTGGTGTTTTTCTCCGGACGCATCCCAGCGGTGTTTTTCGCTGGACGCGTCCCCGTGGTGTTTTACTCCAGATATATCCGGGCAGTGTTTTTCTCCGGATGCGTCCAGGTGGTGTTTTTCTCTGGACGCGTCCAGGAAGTGTTTTTCTGCAGACGCGTCCGGGCAGTGTTTTTCTGGGAACGCGTCGAGGCGGTGTTTATGTCTGGACTGGAGTTTATCTCTGGATTTGTCCAGATGTGTCTGAGCAGTGTTTGTCTCTGAACAGCTTGGCTCCGGATGTGTCCGGGCGGTGTTTGTCTCCGAACGTGTCCTGGCAGTATTTATGTCTGGATGGGAGCTTGTCTCCAGACGTGTCCGCATGGGAGCTTTGTCTCTGGATGTGGTTGAGCAGTGTTTGTCTCCAGACGGCTTGGCTCCATACTCGTCCGTCTGGTTTTGTCTCCTGACATGTCCGGGCAGTGTTTGTTTCCTGGCTGTATTTATAGAATGACCAGTAGAAATTGGATTTCAGACATTATTTTGTTTCCATCTTCACTGTTATTTGATGCAGAATCATTTTGATCAGACGGTATGAATCATAATTAACACTCCACTGCATGTCTGCCTTCCCTTCCTCTCATGTCATCCTTCATTTCGTCCTTGTCACACATCTCACTTGCACACCAAATTTCATCCGGATCCGTCCACAACTTTTTGAGATATCCTGTACACAGACAGACAAACAGACAAATGAAAAATCACTCATGGAGTGACAACTTGGCAAA
>CM068955.1:58666897-58684601 GCA_035128595.1 Eptatretus atami
TCATTTTGATACCTGGGAACTATTTTATGAAAGTTTAAAGTAAATCTGAGGGGCTCAACTGGGAGGCCTCTGGTGATATGAGGTGGAATGACTCACAAGGTAAGCGTGACGCTGTTTCAAACCCTTCCCATAGTTCCTCAACAACTATAAATACATTCACACATCGTACACACATGAGAATCCCAATGATACACACACCCCTTCAGTTGCCGTATCGGTTTCATCACTTATTGGCGAATCAACAGCGATAGCGTTCCCCATCCCAACCCCTCTGTTAAGGGGACTGTTTAGGACTGACGGTTTCATTTTGAATATGAAACTGCTTCCCCATGGGGTAGCTTGTACGAATCAGATTCGGAGTGAGCTGATCGGAGGGGTGCAAAGGTCGCTGCCTTTGCAAGCATGCATGCAGGCAGGCCTTTGTGAGGTCGAGAGCGAGGGTTTTAAATGCTCCCACCTTGTTTTATATAGAATCCCACGGCTAAAAAAAAATGTTGCTGTTTGGGTGTTTTATTGCACTTCCCTCCCCCTTTTTTCCTCACGCTGCTTCCATTCCCTTCCCCTCCTGCTGCCTTCCATTCCTTCCCTCATGCTGCCTTCCCTTCCTCTCCCCTCATGCTGCCTTCCCCTCCCCTTGCACTGCCTTTCCTTCCCCTCCCCTCACACCACCTTCTTTTCCCCTCACACTGCTTTCCCTACCCATCACGCTTACCCCCCCTGGCATTTTCACCCTCCATGATGCCCTCTCCACCCTCCATGGACATCTCCCGGCGGTCTCTGTGTGCTGTATTAACATGCTGTCTTAACATACCAATTTTGTTCAATCATGTACGTCCCCCCCTCCCTCCACACACACTTTCTCCACAAGTCCAACTCCGAAACCCAAGTCGGAACCCCTCGCCTAACACTTACCGACTCCCAAATCCCTTCCCCCTACCCACTTCCATCCTCCTCTCTCCCTCATCTTCCTCGTCCTCCAACCCCCCTCCCCTCATGATGTGTAAAGTGACGTTTAGTGAGGCATCCCTCTCCCCACACCCCCTCACTCTTCCTCCTTCCAAGCTCCCTCCCTTCCTCACCCCTCCTCCTCCTTGCTACCCCCTTGCTCCCCCATCTCTCCTCTCTCTCCTCCCTCTCCTCTCTCCTTCCCCCCCACTTCTCCCTCTCCCCCCCTCCCTCTCTCACCCCCTCCCTCCATCCTTTCTCCCTCCCTTCCCTCCTCCTCTCGAGCTCCCTTCCCTACCTCCTCTCTCCCTTCTCTGTCCCTCTCCTTTCCCTCCCCCCCCCCACTCCTTAATATCCCATCAGCGAAGCAACGGGTTATGTAGTAACCCTAAATTAGCCATATATTCGCCAATCTGTGAAAAATTTAAAAGAAGCTAGTTTCAACTGATTTTGGTGGGTATGGGTATGGACAACTTCCAAAAAAAAGTAAGGGGGGATAGGGTGGGGAAACTTTTTTTATTAGAGGTCAAAGGTCATTGACCCCTGCCTAAATCACAAAAATTTATATTTCAGCAACAAAACATGATATATTAGTATATAGATGATGATGGTGTCAAAATGCACAGAATTACAAAAGATGACATAAGATAATTATTGACCTTGGGACCAAATCCTGACCTCTGAAAATGAGGTCAAAGGTCAAAAAAGCTGTTTTATCACTAAAATGTCATATTTATAACAGGAAAATTACCATATTATATAAAAATGAGCAAAAAACAAACCGAAGAGGTTAATTTCAACTTACGTGGTGGATATGGGGGTTATTATTTATTCCAAGAGCAGAGGGGGAGGGGGAAATTACCTTCTTGGGATCAAATGTCATTGACCCTAGACTAAAACACTGTAAATTGCATGAATTGAAGTCTTGTTTGTCTTTGTTTCAGGAGTGATTACTGAGAAAACCTAGCTAGCCTACATGTACCTTGACTACCCAGTGCAGTGAGATGTCCCAAAAGTTCCCTGAGGCCTTTGGAACAATACTGTAAAATAACAAAATTACCAGGATGGATATATGTGAAATATGTAGAGAGGACTTTTCAAGCAGGAAAGCTACACAAGGTTGTACAGAAAGGGATATGAGAATCTAATAGAGCAGTGTAGACTTATCAACAACTCTTCATTATTGGAGCGATTGGAACAAAAATGGAGTTGCAACACTCCTATGACAGTCCATCGTAGATGCCGAACCCTTTTCATGCAAAAGGAGCCAGATGTTTGAGGAGCAAGAACATACGCCAAGACCAAAGCGACAAAAAGGTGTCTCAAGCAGTAAATGATGACAAAGTTCATGGTAAGATAAAGTAATTTTTTACTTGATTCATGTAAATTTCATTAAGATTCCAAGCCCATACCTGTTTTATGTTATTTTTTTGAATTTTGAATGTTTGAAGTTAGTATGGTGATTTACATGGGATGGCAACTAACTTTGTCCTTATAATGTTTTCAGGCCAGGGTTCTACTCGATTCCCGTACAGTGAAAGATGTTTCATATGCAATGAGGACATCCATTTTGATGAAAGACATCCTGATAGACAGCAGACCATACATCGAGCATCAAAACTTGACGCTAAAGAAATCACTTCTGAGAATCGCAAGTGAAAGAAAAGATAGTCTTGGAATGGCTGTGAAAGGACGCTTGGAAGGATGGCAGATCTTGTAGCGGAAGAGGCTGTCTATCATAATAAATGCTACTGTTCCATGTACAATGTTCCAGGACAATGCAATGTAAGTATATTAATACAATATACATGTACATATTTGTTAAGTTCCTTGTAATATGGGGTACTGCGGAATAGTAAAGTATGTCACAATGTGAAATACATTCAAATATTCACATTCAAAGAGGCATTCAACAGTTGGTCAAGGCTTATCATCGGGTCATTTTGAAATAAACGCAGTCCTACACACATTTAAACAATTCATTTTGAAGAAAAATTCGTTTGATGAAAAAGCTAGCTTTTTGTACGTCGTCCTTGCAGTTTCTTCATACTGTTAATATATTTTTTCCTTCTCCATTGCACTATTTCTTTATAATTATTTAATAAAATGACGTACTTTGTTTCTTTCAATCTATCATGACAAATGAACAAATTTAATTTCTATTTTCAAATGTTTCTATTTTTCTTCAGAAACCAGGCAGGCCTGTAGATAGTTGCAAGGAAAATGCCTTCCACCAGCTTTGCGGATGGCTTGACAGTGAAATGGAGAGTGGTGTGTATACAGTAGGTCAACTGCATGACAGATGAAGACAATAGTAGGTGATGACATTCCAGTTTATCATGAGAGATACTTGAAAGAAGCACTTGAAAGGTACTATGGTGATAGTATATTCATTACTAATCAAGAACGTAGGTAGGATGTTGTCTGCTTTAGAAGCTGTACAGTTGTTGTTGTCGCCCAGGACACTGATATTTTGATATTGCTCTGCTATCATAGGCCTATCCACTGTACTAATTTGTATTTACAAGCAGATTTTGGTGGTCTTTACGACAATCTCTAGCATACACACATTGGAGACAAAGAAGAGTTCCTCTTCAAGTATGGCTGGTCTGGAAACGACACTGTTTCATGCATTCATGGACATACCAAATGTGCTCTCTACAAATGCAGATTTCCTGCCAGTGTCATTACTGCATTCACAAGTCCCACTTCAACCGACTCCATAATTCGAACAGCTGGATTAAAAGCCATGCAGATCACATATGGCTGTGGGGATACTCCCCTAGAAAAGTCTCGCTACATGAAGTTCAAGAAGCAAGCAGCCAAGGGCAAAATCTATCCTGACCCGCTACCACCAACGGAAGATGCAACAGCTCAACATTCCCTTCGTGTCCATCTTCAAGTTGTGGTATGGAAGCATCTTGACACCTCTATTCTTGATCCCAAAGGAAGAGGATGGGAGTTAGATTCCAACAGAAAACTCAGACCAAAAATGCTATCTGTTGGTATCGCGCCAGACAACCTTCTGAAAGTAATTTGTTGCAACTGCAAGGAAGGGGAGAGGCAATGTCAAACAATGAGATGCAGCTGCATGAAAGCTCGCATGTCGTGTGTATCTGCATGTGGGTGTGCTGTGGGCATTGTGACAATGGAACAGATAGCATAGATGCAGAAGAAGAAATTGGTAGCGATGAAGAGGAACAGACTGAGTATATAATTTGTTGTTGCCGATAGATACTGTAAGTTCTAAGTTGTGAGTAGTATTCTGCAAATTGTTGATTATAATTCACATATACTTTACATACACAAACTATTTGACACTAATGAACTTTACCCCCCCCCCCCGCTTATTTTGACCATTAACCTCGTATTTTGGTGGTGAAGAATCCATTTCATATTTAGTTTGTATCTTGGTATAAATTCTGTTACTGTTACCAATATGATATTTGATATGATATTTTAGTGATAAGACGTCTATTTTTGACCTTTGACCTCATTTTCGGACGTCAGGAATTGGTTCCATGGGTCAGTAATTATTCTATGTCATCTTCTTTCGTAATCCTGTGCATTTTGACACCAAGATCATCTATATACCATATTTTGTTGCTGAAATACAATTTTATATGATTTAGGCAGAGGTCAATGACCTTTGACCTCTAATAAAAAAGTTTCCCCAACCCCTATCCCTCTTACTTTTTTTTGGTAGTTGTCCATACCCATACCTACCCAAATCAGTTGAAATTAGCTTCTTTTAAATTTTTTCACAGATGAACCTTAAGTTAGGGATACTATGTATGTGTGTGTGTGTGTGTGTGTGTGTGTGTGTGTTGTAGTGTGTGTGTGTGTGTATGTGGTAATATTTATGTATGTAATGTGTAAATTGTCACGTATTATAAGTGTATGATCACAGATCAATATGTATTTGTACAATATGTTACATATAATATGTGTCTATAACATGAGCAATATGTCACATGTAACATGTGCTATATAACATGTGCAACATGTCACATATATGTCATGTATAACATGTGTAGATAACAATATGTATAATATGTGTATGATCACATTTCAAAATGTATGTGTAAATATATATAGGGGAGAACAAGTATTTGATACACTGCCGATTTTGCAGGTTTTCCCATTACAAAGCACATAAGGTCTTATTTTTTATCATAGGTACACTCAACTGTGAAAGACGGAATCTAAAACAAATCCTGAAAATCACATTGTATATTTTAAATAATTAATTTCCATTTTATTGCATGAAATAAGTATTTGATCACCTACCAACCAGTAAGAATTCCGGCTCTCACAGACCTGTTAGTTTTGTCTTTAAGAAGCCCTTCCATTCTCCACTCATTACCTGTATTAACTGCACCTGTTTGAACTCGTTATCTGCATAAAAGACAGCTGTCCACACTCAATCAATCACTCCAACCTCTCCACAATGGGCAAGACCAGAGAGTTGTCTAAGGACATCAGGGCAAAATTGTAGACTTGCACAAGGCTGGGATGGGCTACAGGACAATAGGCAAGCAGCTTGGTGAGAAGGCAACAACTGTTGGCACAATTATTAGAAAATGGAAGAAGTTCAAGATAACAGTCATCTCCCTGGTCTGGGGCCATGCAAGATCTCACCTCGTGGAGCCTCAATGATCATGAGAAAGGTGAGGGATCAGCCCAGAACTACACGGCAGGACCTGGTCAATGACCTGAAGAGAGCTGGGACCACAGTATTAAAGAAAACCATAAGTAACACACTACGCCGTCTGGATTAAAATCCTGCAGCGCAGGCAAGGTCCCTCTGCTCAAGCCAGATGATCCAGAGGAGGAATGAGGAAGAGGTCATGTGGTCTGATGAGACCAAAATGAGCTTTTTGGTTTAAAACTCACGTTTTGAGAAGAAGAGGATGAGTACAACCCAAGAACACCATCCAAACCGTGAAGCATGGAGGTGGAAACATCATTCTTTGGGATGCTTTTCTGCAAAGGGGACAGGACGACTGCACGGTATTGAGGGGAGGAGGATGGGGCCATGTATCGCGAGATCTTGGCCAACAACCTCCTTCCCTCAACAAGAGCATTGAAGATGGGGCTGGCTGGTCTTCCAGCATGACAACGACCCAAAACACACAGCCAGGGCAACTAAGGAGTGGCTCCGTAAGAAGCATCTCAAGGTCCTGGAGTGGCCTAGCCAGTCTCCAGACCTGAACCCATAGAACATTGGAGGGAGCTGAAAGTCTGTGTGCCCAGCGACAGCCCCGACCTGAAGGATCTGGAGAAGATCTGTATGGAGGAGTGGCCAAAATCCCTGCTGCAGTCTGTGCAAACCTGGTTAAGAACACAGGAAAGGTCTGATCTCTGTAATTGCAAACAAAGGTTTCTGTACCAAATATTAAGTTCTGTTTTTCTGATGTATCAAATACGTATTTCATGCAATAAAATGCAAATTAATTATTTAAAAATCATAAATGTGATTTTCAGGATTTTTTGTTTTAATTCCGTCTTTCACAGTTGAAGTGTACCTATGATAAAAATTACAGACCTCTACGGCTTTGTAAGTGGGAAAACCTGCAAATCGCAGTGTATCAATACTGTTTCTCCACTGTATATTATACAGGGTGAGTCAAAAGTAGTGCCCGATTTCTGTTTTTTCGGCTGTCAGAATCTTTCTGGGAAGTCATGTTGTTAATAATTGTCTTGCAGATTATTAATTTTCGTAATTATTTATTTTTGATTTTGGTGGTCAGATGAGGCATGTTTTAAGCTTAATGGCACAATTAACAGACACAATTGTGTCTACTGGGCTGCGAATAACCCAAGAGTGACAGTTAGAAGGAGGTAAATTTACCTGGAGTGACAGTTTTGGCAGCCATATCTCCATGAGGGATAATTGGACCCTTTTTCTTTGAGGGATCTGTCACTGCAGAAATTTACCTGGATATGCTGCAAACCTTTTTTGGCCCAGGGTACAAGATCAGGACTGTTATTTCCAGCATGATGGAGCTCCACCTCATTATGGACGTTATGTTCATCAGTGGCTTGATGAAAACTTTCCCAGAAAGTGGATCGGCCGCCGCGGTCCGATCGAGTGCGCGGCACGCTCCCCAGACCTTACACCTCCAGATTTCTTTCTTTGGGGGCTCATGAAAGACCTTGTTTATCGTGAAAAGCTTCATACCATTCAGGAATTGAAGGCTCAAATCACTGCAAAGTTTGAGGAAATTGATATCGAACTCTGCAGACGTGTGTGCCGCTCTGTGCCTGCTCGGCTGCAATTGTGCATCAATCACGAGGGAGGGCACTTTGAAAATTGCAAGTAAAACAGCTTCGTACAGTTCCGTAATAATTTTTCTTGAATAAATTGTGAGATAAACATGTCATTCATTATTCTACCTTACTGTACATGTAATACAATCGAAAACAAACAATCAACTGACAGAAATCGGGCGCTACTTCTGACTCACCCTGTATATATATCAAAATCGGCATGTGCATGTGTACATTACGATTCATGTACATGTTGTGTGCGTTTGTACGTGCCACTGCCACCGGTCGTCATCTCCACTGACGAGTCTCTAAGACTGAATTGAGCCTTCTCTGCTCCTGAAGCATCCATCCTCACCCCAGCAAGGAAACACGACATGGACCAAGCTGTGCCCCCATCTGTTTTCTGTTTAGCGGAGCCTTCCCCAGTAATGAAACATCCATATTCACCCGAGCAAGGAACCATGATTCATGGACCAAGACGTCTCCTTATTCGTGCTCCGTTTCCCCTCCATCCCCAAAGTGGCCTCCAGGGTATGCCTGATCTCAGTTTATTCCTTTTTAGTCTCATCCTTTCTCGGTCTCACCCTTCCACGATCTCATGCTTCATTGATGGAAGAGCCGGCATAACCCAGCAAGCTGCAAGGCAAGACCAGGTCGCTCTGCAAGGCAAGACCAGGTCACTAGGCCACGTCCCAAACGCATATCAATCGGCGCAACTATGGGCACCCCCCCCCATCCCCATCAAAGCTGCCATCGCCGGCTTGGTTCTCGTTCCCATTGAAGCTGTTATGTTTGGCATGGTCCTGGATCCAATGAAACTTGGTCCCATGCATGTGGATTGTTTCCAAAAAGGGAGTCGCCAAAGCTCAGGTTTTCATTCTCAGCATGTTGTGTTCAGCAAAACCCAATAAGGCACAACGCCAAACAATCTGCATGACTCTGGGCGCCACATGCATGGCCCTCTGCCTCACCAAAGCTGCCGTCCTCTGCTCGGTCCTCACTCACATTCAAGCCACCGCATTTGGTGTGGTCCTTGATTCCACAAACCTCGGTCTCTCTCGTCATTAATGGTCATAACTTTGCAAGAGGGAGTTCACCAAAGCTCTGGCCTTCCCTCCCGGCAGCACGTGGTCAACAAGTCCCACCAATCTGCAGAGCCAGGCCATGTCACAATCGCATGTCGAATGGTGTGACACCAGGTGCCTCATGAACATCTCGTCTCATCGAAGCTGCCGGTTTTGGCACGGTCCTCAATCCTACAAACCTTGGACTCTCATCCCCAATGGGTTTAACTTTGGAAGAGGGAGTTCGACAAAGCTCAGGCCTTCCCTCATGGCAGCACGGGCTCAACAAGTCCCAACAAACTGCAGGGCCATGCCGGGTCACAAACGGATGTCGAACGACGTGATACCGGGTGCCTCATGCGCATCTCATCTCATCAAAGATGCCATTTTTGGCTCAGTATCCAGTGCCTTTGAAACTCATGTATTTGAAGCAGCGCTCTGACCCCTCAGTCCCAGGCGAGAGGGTGGCGGCAAATCATGCTGCTTCCCTCGCCGCCATCGTGTGTGTGTGTGTGTTTTATTTATCCACTGCAGCTGCTTACTTGTATTAACAGGAAATGATAGGAACTCAACACCTCTCATTATCATCCACGGATATTTCTCGTATTTCTCATATTTTTGTGAGTCCATTTTGCGTTCAGGAACACAACAATTATGTTTAACCATTTTAAAATTGCCACTCTTTTGTTTAAATGCTGAAAATTATGTGAAAAAGACTTTCACCAACAGATTTCACGCTAGCAAGGGCAGGCTAAAAGTGCCCGGAAGCAGAAACGGGTCACTGAGCAACACACACCACACACACACACACACACACACCACACACCACACACACACACACGAAAGGCTTCATTAATGAAATATTTTCACTTCAATTTTGGCATCCAGGTATTTAGTCATCTTCTTAATTATTGCGTTGTTTTGGCCAAACCTGATGGGTACTGAGACCTCAATTATCAATGCCTTCTTTTATATTTGGAACCCAAGTACAATATCCGGTAGCAATGCTCTGTTTTCTGTTCACGGTCGATGAGATCATCAAGTCGTATGTGAGCATTACTTCCTTGTTTTTAATTATCACGTTTGGTTCATGTTTCCATGAGTTTTCTGGAACTGGGATGTTGATTTATTTACTTCTTTTTTGCAGATGTGCCAGTGGATTACTGTATGTACGCTGTTGTGCCTTTTTGCGTACAGCTGTTCTGACATACGTTTTCTTCCATCCTGATAGGAGGTGACTCGTGCTTTCTGTTTCTATCTTGCAGAACATATACTTTTGTTTATACATAGTCGAGGCTCGTGGAAGAGCTAGTACGAGCACACTGAATCGATCAGGACACAACAGGACAAAAGGAACAGTTGAGAGAGGGGGAAACACCAACAGCAGAGTTGAATGCCAAGAGAGAGAGAGAGAGAGAGAGAGAGAGAGAGAGAGAGAGAGAGAGAGAGAGAGAGAGGCAAACTTGCCCGATTGACTCAGTTCCGCCAATGTCTTATAGCCATTCGTGGTGTCCCTGGTCTTAGGCATTTCTAATGATTTGTTTGGCTGACTATCCCAAAGGCTGACCTCTTCTTTGTCATTCAAATTAGCATTCTTTATCGATGCCCAATCTGTGCAACCCTTTTTATACCTCCGTGCTCTTTATCGTCATCTTAGTCGTCGGTGTATATATCTCGATATCTTGCTTTGTATTTTTCCTTTGTCTTTTTTGCAATCATTGGGGCTGTATTCGTTGCTGTTTCGGTTTCATGTACGACATCTTCGATTTCACCTGTCTTTGGAAATTTTTTGCAAGGTGGGTTAGGGATACCCTTTCTAGCTTGCTGTGTTTTCATATTTGCATACAAATTAGATTCTGTAGTCTGTTGAACTTTTCACGTACTCAGCCAGTCTGACAGTCGTCATTCTATGCACTTGGTTGAGCTCCATCAGGCTGCTACCTCCTTCTCGTCACAGCATGTACATTCTTGGGATGCATTTATTTTTGTAGAACATTCTGTATATAGTGAGGAGTTTCCTTGTTAGCTCACCTGCAGCATAGTTCCAGGGAGTTTATGGAATGGTGCGTTTTCTGTCAGTCTGTCCATCCGTCCGTCCATCCACAAATACTTGCAACTTCTAAAGTTCACAACATTTAAAAGTGTTGTACCAAAGTTTGGTCATGGCGTTAAAAAAAAACATCGGGGTCTGAGGGGTATTACGGGAAGGGGGGGGGGGAGGGGTTGTCCCCACAAAATATGTATTTCCTTTCTTCTCTGAAACCACACATACAATTTTGATGAAACTTGACCTCAATCTTCATCACCCGTGATGCACCAAAGTTTGTTCATGGTATTAAAAAATTCCATCGGTATTTACTTTCTTCTCTGTTACATATTTTGTGGGTCACCCATGCTTACCAGTGGTTCCCTGGTAATCTTATCCAGCCGCTACCAGGTGAGCGCCCACGGGTATTGCCCCTATGTTTTTATACCTAGTTTGTTGATTTCCATTTGTGGCTGGTTTATTATTCCGCAGCTGTATTGGAACACCGATAGTGCTAGTTGGTTAATGGCTTTGATTTTGTTTCTTGGGGGGATGGGGCGGAGTTTTTTCAGGATCAGCCTCGTTCTACGCAGGTAATCTTTGGCAATTGTTTTCCACAGTTGTTTTGACATATCTGGTGGCCCTCTTCTATTCAAGGTATTTTAGTACAGCGGATAAGCTCTCATATTTTAACAAATTGTGCATTTTATGAGAAAAGCATGAATTTTTCGCATAGTTAGGTCATACCATAATGTTATTTTCGGATGTGGAGGGAAGTCGAGTTTGACCTCTGAGGGGACAGTGAGAGGTCAAATCCAAGATGGCCACTAGTCACCCGGTCTAATGTTCAAACGTCCTTAATTTTGGAACCAGACTGGCGCAAAAACATTTACGGTGTCATTTCCAACTAAATTGGGGATGCCCATTCATTTGGTGATACCTTTGAGAATGTCAGAATTCAAGGAAATGGATTTAGGTCAAGGTCAGGTAAAAATTTATCAAAAATAAGCAATCAGTTGAAAATCAGGATGGTAGCAGGGCCAGAAATTGCAAGGATCACTACAGAGTTTGAGAGCAACAGGCCACAAAGCAACAGCCTGGTGCTGGTGACACTGGACACCATCACCATGATCAGCAACCTGGAGTGCAAGTAGCATTCCTGAAGGAGGTAAGGCACTGTTGACAGTGCTGGAAGAGATGGGGGAATCCATTTCTAGAACACAGTCAAGACCTACTAGTCATTGACACAAGGGACATCGTGGACACCCAAGTGGCTGAAACTGTGAGAAGGATCGAGACTCTTGGTGAGGAGCAGTACACACAAGTTTGTGAGAGAAAGGCTGGAACAGTGTATAACACCTATCACACAAACACTTCCAAAGAACAAGTTGCCACTGTTCAGTAGGCCACCGGTCAAGATTAAGTCAAAACAGAAGGCACAGCTCGCAGCACTGAAGAGTGACTGTGGTCTCTTTCGAGGCTGTACATCTCCTGTCAAACACGAGACGGAGACATGGACAATTTCTTCTTTCATGAAAACCAGCAGCCCCGCCAGCTCTGTCAACTGGAGGAAATTCGGATTGGGTTAAATCAGATCTACTTTGCTGCCTGGAATCAGATCTGCTCGAAAATAATAGTGTGCCTATGGCTGATGCAACAATTCTTGATGGTGCAGCTGTGGTTCAAATGCTAAATCCGGAACATCAAGAACATTTCAAGAGTATGGAGAAAGAGTGTTTGCACACAGATCATCTGCTCAACTTGAGAAAAGCAGCACATCGACCTTGTCTGGGATGTATACCTACCCGCCAGCCTCAAAGCCTAACAAGACAGAAGAGGGGAAAGGGCACAGGAAAAGAGTGGCTCCTTCTACTGTGATGCCAAAGAATGGAAGACTTCCTTCGATGCGATGATAACAAAAACCGAATTGTTTGCTTTCCTGTCACACGTAGTTGTTCATCTTCCTCTAGCAGAGGGCAAGGAACTGTATGCAACAGATGGAAGTGGAGTCCCTCTGCCCAAGTCATACTTGGCCTGCCTTGCCCCATGTTTGCAGGAGGAGGCCGACACTCGTCTACTTCTGCATGTGGAGATGCTGTGCACAAGGGTGTAAGAAGGTGACCAAACGTACCGTTGATACTGATGTGGTGGTACTGGCTGTGGCTTCATTCAGCAAGACAGCTCCTGATGAGCTGTGGGTTGCCTTTGTGTCGGGTCAAGCTTTCGTTACATAGCTGTTCACGAAATGGTTTCCACAATGAATCCAACACAGTGTCTGACTCTCCCAGTCCTTCACGCTTTCACCGGGTGTGCAACTGTATCTGCATTCGCTGGCAGAGGAAAGAAGACTGCCTGGGAAACTTGGAAGTCTTTCCCAGAGGTGAATGCTTTTCAATGAATCCTATGCATGCCAAGTGAGGTCAGTGAAGGATCAATGTTACTGCTAGAGCGATTTGTGGTGCTAATGTACGACCGAACCAGTGAGAGCACGGAAGTGAATCATGCAGGGAAACATCTCTTCACACAGAAGTCTAGAACTCTAGAGAACATTCCTCCAACCCAGGCAGACTCAAACAGCACCAAGCGCACTTGCTACCAGGCCAACTGTTGGAACCAGGCATTGGTCCTGGATCCAGAGATGCCAGAGCCATCTGACTGGGGCTGGACAAAGGAACAACTGGGTGGCAGCCGCTTTGGACCACTCTCCCCGAAGCATCAAAATCGTGCCATGAATTGATCCACTGTCGCTGTGAGAAAGGATGCACTGGACGGTGCAAGTGTGCCAAAGCTGCTCTCAAGTGCACTGCACTGTGCTTCTGTTCTGGAGGCTGTTAGATTTTGATCACTACCATTACCATCATCATCATTGCTATTAATAAAGTATTAAATAGACTAGCAGCATGGACTATTCTGTCAATTTTTTTGTATTATTATCCCTATGTGTCAAAATGGAAGGAAGTTTCGCTATATTGCATAGGTCCAATCCATTGTCTTTACCAAAAGAATGTCCAAAAGTTTTTAACGTAATGACCTTGACCTTGATCGAAATGCATTTCCTTGGCTCCTGGCGATCTCAAAATATCACCAAACGAATGGCCATTCCAAACTTAGTTGGAAATGACACCTTAAATGTTTTTTTTACACTGTTTAGTTCCAAAATTAACGCGTTTGAACATTAGACCCGGTGACGTGCGGCCATCTTGGATTTGACCTCTCACGGTCCTCAGAGGTCAAAACTGACTTCCTTCCACATCTGAAAATAAACCTTATGGTATTCACCAACTATGTCGAAATGGCATGCTTTTCTCATAAAACGCACAATTATTGTGCTTATCCGCTGTACTATTTGTATGATGCTTCCATTCCTAGCTCCTGTAATGCTGGTGTTGTGTTTCGATCGATTTTTATGGTGACTGTTTTTGTTGGTGTTCCTTGTACGAATATGCGGTTGGCACACTTATCTCGGCCAAATTCCATTTGAAAGTTGTCGAAGTACCGTTTCACTAATTTCAGTTGTTCTGCCAATTTTTCTTCGTTTGGTGCGAAGTTATAAATCGTGTGTGCGTGTGCGTGCATATCCTTCATGACTAATCGATGACAAAAACGCATCTCCATGACCATAGCAGGAGCATTGGGTGTCACTGTTTTGTTTTGCTTTTTGAATCCTTCTAAATGAATCTTTGCACTTTTCTCCCCCATAAAGAGGTCCATTAGGTTGGATCTTCAGCTTCTTCTTTTTTTTAATCGGTGCTTCAGGAATTCTTCAACAATGATTAATTTTCATTTCATTTCCCGGAGCACTCTGTGTTTGTGGGCAATGTGACAGTTTGAAGGAGGAAGTCATGAGTCACTTGTGCTTCGAATTCCACCACCCAACACTGAGGATTTTTTTTTTAAAGCAAATAACTCTGCTCAAGAATTAAAGTGGAAAAACGAACTGCATCGAGGGTGTTTCATCATCCATCTCAAAGCAATTGAGGAGGAGGGATGTTTCGAAGCACGGAGCTTGAAACTTCGGTGGGTACAATGTGGCAATTGATCAATAAGTTAGTCCTTTCTTTCCTTTTGCTCTTTCAGATGAAATGGCATCTTTAAGACCACAGGACGTTGGTCACTGCTGCACCCTTAGGAGGAGTCTTTTTCATCGGATGATGGTGCACCTACCTCTCTGGTCGAGCTGTTGAAGGTGAAGAGCCGTCATATTTACTTGAACGTGGTTTTCATTCCTCGACCAAGTTGGTATTTTGTTGTTGAATAACATACACCGATAGTGCTAGTTGGTTAATGGCTTTGATTTTGTTTCTTGGGGGGATGGGGGGAGCTATGTTTTCAGGATCAGCCTCGTTCTACGCAGGTATGTTTGACGTCATTGGTACGCACAACTCCAGGTAAAGTGAGCTGAAGCGTCGTGGGTTTTTTTTTCTTTTCTGGTATCGACTATAAATGGATGAGGTGTGTGTGTGTGTCATGCTTTTTTGTCTATTAATTACATACGTCTATTGATTAATTACATACTATTGGAATGTACCTTTTGATCTTTAAGGCTGCTGAGACTCTTTTGACCTTTTCAGACCCCTAAGACACTTAAGACCACCAAGATCCCAAAAGACCTCTAATGAAGGGATCCAAGGCTTCCATGCTGGGAAACTTATTGTTTTTGTTCGGGCTCGTAAAAAACACCCAAGGCCGTGAAGACCAATGAAAATTTGGTCCAATGGACCAAATCGACCCCAAGTATTTGGAAAAAAAAAATCAAAAAGTTTGTGCAACAAGTTTCTGAGAATGTAGTGAGTGTCCAACTCCCATAAGTTTTGATTTCTGTCTTCATTGACAAAAGAAGCGCTGATGACGTAATGTATGCCTATGGATGCTACACCAACAATGATTATTTTTTCTTTTTTAAAAAGTCTTTGGAGTTGTGTTCAAAAGCAATCCACGTGTCGTGTCAGAATGTTTACGTGCTGTTGTGGAATCTGTTATCTCGTCATATCACTCAGAATTGTCTGATCCCGACTGCAGCCCAAACGGATGTTTGAACGAGCTCCGATTTCGTGTTGTTTTCCGAGTAGATATCAGTGCCGCGTTGTTTCACTCGGAAGGTAAGGTATTTTGAGTCCTTCATACCTCGGCGCAGCATTCATATGGGTGGGCGGTTCACAGCGGTGGGTGGGGATGTGTTTGATCGAGAGAGAGAGCGCGCGGCCGCAAAGTATGCGAAAAACAAGGAAGGAATGCACAGGGCATGCTCGCGCGTTCCTTCTGACTCATAACTGACTCACGTGTCAGGACCTCCACTCGCGCTCACCCACGATTGGCTGTGGCGCCCTGGTGATCACGTGGTGCCGCGGTGGCGCCCTTTTTGCAACGCGATTACTATCGGAACACACGTTGCGTTCGACCCTTTCTCGTCGGTTTAATGCATGCTTTGTTCGTCTTTTATCTTTTGATGGTCGATCTTGTTATTTTAAACCTGCTCAACGAGACATTACTTTGTATTTATTCGTTTGGGAGAGGATTACATCTCAATTGATGGCTTTTAGACGCAACGCACGTGCTGTGAGGTCCGATGGACCGAGAGAAAGAGAGGGCAAAGAGGAGTAGATCCAGTTAAAAGGAGAGTTCAAAACGCCAATGTTGTGCACGTGGTCGGTGGACCATCCGTGGATACTGGATAGACGAACCGGAGCAAGGAAGATCTGTCGGCAAAGTTCAAACAGAGGAAGGAATATTGACGCGCAGCAGCACGTGAGTGATTATTAACACACAAAGGTTGGAGGTGTTCGTGGTTCTGTCTCGTTGACTCATGATTGGCTTCGATTATATAACGTTTGAATGGTGGGATGACTTGTGGAGCGGAGAATGCGCCGCACTTCGGAGGGAACGTTATATAGCCGGCTAAACCGTCTGCCTGCACCAACTTTATTTATTTATCGAGCAACTTGCAGTAATTGTTTCGACCGTGTCTTTGGCACATTGCGCGAAGCTTTGGACCGCATTACCTGCGTGTGTATTAATGTCACAGGTGTGTGTATGTATATATATATATATATATATATCTTCTTTCCATATTTCGGATCCCTTGATCTACAACCGCTGCGTGCAGTCCCACGAGGCCCCAGGAATCATGAATGGGAAATTCGCATGCGTCCAACTTGTTTTGCCACCACGACCTTCGGCATATTGTCAAGTTGAACTTGAAAAAGAGTTTATTCATTAACCAGGAGCAAAACAATCCAAAAGTGACCCGTGCAGGTTGTACTTTCTGTACGTTCAGAGATTATATATATATATACATATATATGTATATATCATAAGTAAGTGGTCAAAGTGAAACGTAAGATCCCTTGCCTGGTATGCCAGTGCTCACGGTTTCCTTTACGCAAAAATTGACTCATTGTGCTGCGATTTACACTCCGGACGGACACAAGTCGACCACCGCGTGGTCTCCCCCCGCCTCGAAGTCATCGTCTCATTGAAGGGTGAGGTCGCGATCGCCGGAAAAGGACGGAGAACTCCATCGTTTTATGTTGGCGTCCTCTGAAGCACGTGCTCGGACTCTGTGACGTAAGCACGCGTGAGCTCTGCTCAAGCAAAGTGTGAATGGGAGGGAGTGGTGTTGCTGAGAAAAGCTGAATGACTGGATCGTGAGAAGTTCCAAGCTGCGTTGCAATGAAAACACTCGATCAAAATTTTTTTGCTTCTTTCACCGTGTTTTCTCTATTGCCTTGATCTCTCTAATTTAATATGTATCGTGCTGTGAGTTCACTTCCCCACCCTACCCATCCTCTACCCCCCCCCCCACACTTTTCCCCCAAATACTGAGTTTTGAATCCCCATGAACACAGGTCAAAGTGACATGCCAGTCAACAAAAACATTCCAGCCGTCGAAATCAACGCCAATCCTTCCAAGTTATCGCATGTTTTGCTCCCTTTGGCAGGAAAAACCATTAATTAGAATGAGATGCAGCGATAGCAAATGAACTGCGTATTAAACTCAACTTACTGATCACTCGATTACTTTTGGTTGAACTAGTCCAGAACTGAGTTTCCCTCTTAGTGTAATTCTGTAGCTGTTCAGGTCGAACTGCTGTCAGATGTTTTCTTAAAGACCATCGAGCATGATCCTCGAGTACCATCTACAAAATACGTACACAAAAAAAAGTTTCCTGCCTGTATTTGTTTAACACCCAGTCGTGCCACTGCCTTCCACGCCCCACGCATTCTTCTTATTTACCCTCCTATCTCCCACTATCCCTTCAGATTTAACCCCAAACCCTCACATGTATTTGATCTTCCGAGTGCGTGTCTCGACAGTCGTGCAGGGAAACGTTTGTTGTTTTCAAGTGTTGTTTAAAAAAAACCAAATAAAAAACCAAGATGAAATCATTACTAAAGT
>CM068955.1:58685816-58698539 GCA_035128595.1 Eptatretus atami
AGTCTAGTTTGGGTTTCATTTTGGATGTAAAACACGTTTAAATTGTGTTTCATAGAACTACTTAAATTCAAAAATTGAAGTTTATAAATATATATTTTTAATTTTTTTGTGCCCATCCCTTGTTTTCTTTCAGCTCGCCAAGAATCATGAGTTTGTGATTTAGGATTCCATAACTTGTCCATTTGATGCCCGCATGCAGAGCCTGGCTGCGGTACGAGTCTGGTTTCACATGGTGCCATAGATGAATTCTGGCTGAGTCTAGCACCATTTGAAATCAGTGTTCCTACCGTCAGCAGAGCTACAAAATCAGGATGAAGGAAAGAACAGCAGGTTTGTGCATTCTTATTGCTTTGCACTGCAATCAATTTAAAAGCACTCTCAACTTCTTGCCTTTGATGGAATAAGGCATACTTACTTGACCTGACCACGAGAGGGAGCACAATATCACAATTTGAACCATCCCTTTGTTAGATGACCGATTTCTCTTGGTGTTGAGAGTGAAACTTTAGCCTAGCACCATTTGAAATCGGTTATCTTGAGAGGGTGAGTCCAACCTCAGACTGAGTTTCCTTTAAATACGTGATATTGAGTTATTGCGAAGAATTCTGGTTCCTGGCTACAGATAGTCAACTGTAACATACCTGCTGAGAAGCATAACTATTACAAAAGATATAAGGGTCAAAGGGTGCAAAAATCTGATATATAATCAGTATAGGCTTGAAGAATAAAACTTGTAACACTTGCAGTAGTTGTATTTGTCTCAAAATAAAATTTCCACTTGTGATAAACCATGCTAATAGGTATTTGTGGCTGGCTCAGTGAAGATATGGGGGCTGGCAGGATGGGTTAGAGGTACACACACTGGCTTCTAAACTGTCTATCCTGGGTTCAAATCTTGGCCCAATTATAAACCGTCATCATGGTGCTTTGTATACAGGGCATCGAGCCATCTGGAGCAGCTGTTGTCCCATGATGCCAACACATTGGCATTGACATTACAATGTTTTAGGTGCCAATGTGTTGGCATCATTAATACATTTGTGCCGTCCCTTGCATGGATGTTAAACGAGGTGTTCCATGTGCTGTTATTCCTTTGTGGATGTTAAAGACCCCACAGTGTCCTTCACGAAGAGTAAGTGAGCTATTGCCAACACCCTGAACAAATTACAAATTCCTTCTCTAATCTTCTACAGCGGGCACTGCATCAGCAGCACCGCTGCCTCCCCAACCTCCAACAAATGTTGCAACCCGCAGCTGTGTGCTCCATAGGAAAAGAAAAGGCTCCATTTGCAGAATTATCAGATAAGATTTAATTCCTTTTTTTCCCCGCCTTTGGAATAAACTCCCACACTCTCTTCAATCTCATTCTTCCCTCCAGGTCTTCAAAACAGCTGATCACCACCACCTCGTATGATCTTTTCTACTTCCCCCATCCAAACCATGATCTTTTCCACCCATGTTAATCCACCCCAAAGCCACCTCCTTCAAATTCCCTGCCTTCCTTCCCGAAAGTCCCTGTCGTGTAACTACTTGAAAGTCCCTGTAGTGTCCATCTTGTTTATCCTGTGTACCACGCTCCATCCCTCTCCCTTCCACAGATCTCCTCATGTCTCTGTTCCACACTGTTTTGTCCTTCCCTCTCCCACCGCTCTTGTCTCCTGCCTCCCTTGTTGCGCATTAGCTCTCATTGTATCCAAAATGTATACAAAAGAAAATAATAAAAAGGTCAAATTAACCCCTGAGAATTAAACTTAAATGCAATCTTTTAAGGTCAGTAGGGGAAACGGGGGTGCACTGAGATCTCTAGCATCTGTTTTCCAATGAGTAGTGCCAACGCATTGGCATTGACATCATAATGTTGTCGGTGCCAATGTGATCACATTGCTATTAATAAATTGGCATTTATTGTCATAGACGAACAGCTGCTATAGGAAATTTCCCAATATATCCTGGTTTCCCCTACAACTATGATGTCAATCTTCAAAAAAATGCTTGAGGGTGATAGCTGATACGGATCTATGTTCAATAGGAGTTAACTGGGAATGTGAACTTTTGTTGGATAGCCCATTTACTTCTCAGGGACTCAAATGCAATGTCTTTGCTTGGAGGACAGGTGACAACTTACCACGAATAGTTCAACCTACTATATATATACATATATATATATATATATATATATCATATCATATACATACTAGCAGAGTACCCGCCCTATGGGCGATCTTGTTCCAAGCAGGCAACACGTTCTTCTGACGCATAGCTTTATTTGGGTGGTGTATAGGTAACTGACAGCTCGAGGTGGGCAAAAAATAACCCATGAAGTTATGTGCATGAAGTAAAACATACCTATTGCTTATAATTCAAAACACCTCACTGCACTGGAAAACGTGGGGACAGGAATACTGCAAATGGTGAAGACTTGTAATACCCCCACCTGGAGGCAGCGCTACACAATACCCATTTACAGAGAGAATTTGCTTCCCCTCCCCTCATCTCAAGACCACTAGTAAAGATAAAAGCACTCCCATACACTAATTGCGGTCATGCTGATCCTATGTAGCAAGTCTGGATGGAATCGGCCCACAACTGTAGGAGGAGTAGCACTACAAACAAACAGATGAAAAATCACTGAGTGTGACACTTGGTGAAACGGAACGGTACTCAGTGGAGCACATACCTCCACCAGGCTGAATAGCTTACATTTTGTATGCCACCGATAGGTTGGATCTGAATCCGGACCTTGACCAAAATTGAATCCACTTCTTGTCACCTCACCAACTCATCCACCTCGTTTTGTCACAACTGGTCCACAACTTTTTGAGATAACATCCTAAACATAGTTTTTGGCCCCATCTCTCAATGGTGAAGAACCACTTAAAAAGTTCTCGTATCTGGATCTGGATTCGGATCTTCACCAAAATCGAATCAATTCGGCGTTGCCACACACCAACCAGTCCACCAAGTTTCATCCGATTCCATCCGTAACTTTTTGAGATATCGTGCAATATCATTTTTAGCCCCATCTCTCTCTGGTGAAGAATCACTTCAAATTAAATAATTCTCGTATCCAGATCTGGATTCGGATCTTCACCAAGATTGAAGCAATTTCTCCTAATGGCACTCCCAGCTGGTCCACCAAGTTTTGTGTGAATCCATCCATATTGTTTTGAAATATTGTGCAAGAAGATATCATTTTTTGTCCCTGTCTTTCAATGGTGAAGAATCACTTTAAAAAATACTCAGATCCAGATCTGGATTCGGATCTTCACAAAAATTAAGCATTGCTGTCCTTGGCCGGTCACCTACACACAAAAAAAATTCAGAATGGTTGCTTGAAAACTGTGTGCCAAAAATCGTGTGACAAACATACATAGACAGACAAACAGAAAAAACGCTACAGACCAACATACTTGGCAAAAAAAAAAATTCTCAAGTAAAAATCACTCAGAGTGACAATTGGCGAAACGGAACAGCACTCAGCAGAGCACATACCGCCGTCAGGCTGAACGGTTTACATTTTTTATCTCACAGAGGTCGGATCTGAATCCGGATCTTAACCAAAATCGAATCGGCTTGTTCTTGTCACCGAACCAACTCATCCACCTGGTTTCGTCATAATTCATCCATAACTTTTTGAGACCTCATGTGATGCATAGTTTTTGGCACCATCTCTCAGTCATGAAGAATCACTTGAAAAATCCTCATATCCAGATCTGTATTTGAATCTTCACCAAAACTGAATGAATTTGCCTCGGAACCTGTGTTGTACCATCGGGGAAGAAGGTGGCGTCATTTTGCAGAGAGCAGTGGCGTCGGCAATCTCAAACTTGAGGAGGAACTTTCACGACAGCTTCTGGGCCCTTATATTAATAAAGGGACCATTCTGAGTCCTGGTGTTGAGTATCACCGTCAGAATTGCCTCCTGTACGTTTCCTGCTGAGAGAGCGGCTGGGCACCATTTTTTGGGCGCATTTTCTCACGCAGTGACGACGTGATTTGGCAAACATCAACCTTCAGAAACCCATCTCTGGGCACAGGGCTAAGTGCTGGGAGAAAGGGAGGATTTTTCTTTTAATTATTTTGTCCCTTTGTCTGTATTAAAGTCTGTGTGGAGGCACCTCAAAGAGGAATGTAGGTTACCTCACGTTTCATTATTATCCCGTTTTGAGTTACCATTGTAAATATTTTATTTATTTTCATTAAGCCCCATATTTATTTCAGTTGCTTGTGTTATCTACTTGTGGGTTTGAGTACAAACCCGTCTGCCTCGTCCTCTTGCCACCCTCCCGTCCCGTGTGCGCCATAATCTCGGCTGTTCACCTCAAAGGTAGAACTGTTCAGTTATCCATCCAGGTAGGGGCTAACCCCCTGGATACGACAACTGGTGTCTGAGCAGGATTTTTCAGCCCCCCCCCCCACTCACCAACTGCCGTCAGGAGTGTGGATCAAGGGTGGATTTTTTAATCCATTGGGACCATAGCATTTAGTGCGGAGCGAGCTAAAGCTTAAAAAAAAAAACATAATTAAAAAAAAAAAAAAGGAATCTACATTTTTGGACGATCGCCCTCTTACAGTGAGAGAGAGGGGGTTGTAATATTCGAGATACAAGTTGTACATTGGGAATGTCACCGACAGAGACTATTTAGAAAGCTCATCTTCCTCATACATCATCTCCTTGCCTCACATCCAACAATCATCATCCAATGGTTCATTCCCCATATATTCCTCAACTTCAAACTCCTTCTCAAGTGGCACAACCTCTGGATCGAAAGAAGACTGACAAAGTCCTTCATAAAGTTCAGCATGGGTCTCATTGCCAAAAGGTCCAGTATTTGGCAGTTCATCTTCATCATGCAATGCATCCAGCTGTTTCTCCTCAACATCCCCCGCTGATGAATCTTTAGGAATGGATTATTGGGTTACATCAGCTACTGCAAGTTCATCCAATGAAAAATGCTGAGTATCATCTTCATCACTAGATGAGGTAGTCATAAATGTTAAGTCAGTTGGTGAGCGCTCTCCAAGCTTCAATGGCCATGCCGCAGCACGGTGCTCCACAGGGACATATTCCGAAGTTAGGAAGACAAAATGAAGATGATGATGACGATGAATAAAAAATGTTTTCAATGCTTGCACAAGCAATGAATCATCACATCATGGGAAGATAGCCAAAAGGTACTCATGCTCGCTCTAAGCTGTATAGCCTGGGTTTGAATCCCGACACAGCTATAAATTGTCATCCCAGCGTTTCACAGGCAGGGCGATTCAATGTGTCATCTCTCGGTTGGAGGTTAAACTGAACGTCACATCTGCTAGTCTCTTTGCCTCTGTCTGTCTCTGTCTCTCTCTGTTAAGGACAGACGGTTTAGTTTTGAATTTCAAACTGCTTTCCATAGTGTAGCATGTACAAATCAGATTCGGAGTGAGCCGACCACAGTGGTGCAAAGGTCACTGCATGTGCGAGCATGCATGCAGGCCAGCCTTTGCCAAGTAGAAAGCGTGGGTTTTAAATGCTCCCGCTGAGTTTTATATATAACCCCATGGTTAAAAAGAAAATATTGCTGTTTGGGTGTGTTTTATCACTTCCCTTCTCCACCCCTCATGCCACCTTCCCTTCCCCTCCCCTCACAGTTACCTCCTCCAAAACTCTCTCCCTCCACCCCACATGGACATCTGGTGGTCTCCATGTGCTGTATTAGCATACCCTATTTCGTTCAATCCTGTACTACCCTTCCCCTTCTCCACAAGTCCCACTACCAAACGCAAGTTGAGAACCACTCCCCTCATGTTTACCTCCTCCCAAACCCCCTGCTCCCCAGATTGTAATGTGATGTTTTTGGGGTTCCAGTCTCCCCACCCTCCTTCCTCGCTCCCACCCCTCCTCCATCTCCCCTCCCCCTCCTTTAATATTCCCGTCAGCGAAGCAACGGGTTGTGTTTGCTTGTGCCACAGAATTTATGGAAGGAGGTGTTAAATCAGCTTGCTATTTGATCTGCTTGCACACATTTGTCGACACCAAGAATCACTAACCTTCCAAGCAAAATTACTTTGACAAATTATTAGGTATACCTGAAGCTGTAAACTTTGAGCACACAAAATGCTAGACAACAGCAAAAGCATGCAATACAAGTGCAAAGACGATTCGCTATCACATCACAAAGGGCAAGTCTCTCCCGGCATCTGCGATCCAATGATGGCCATATTCTTTGATGCCATATGACTTGAAATTCAACATTTAAGGATAGAGTGTAAATTCAGAGAATGTGTCCCGATATACATTATATCCATAAAACTCATCATGAAATTCAGAGGAAACGTATTCAAGTCATGATCAAAAAAGTGATTTTGTTAATTAAGGTCGCAATCCAAAAGAAAAAAAAAGTATCAAGGACATTAATCAAATATCAGGCACACAACTTCAGTGCTGGTCCACTATTATGATGCAAGAATATCTTGGAAGGCCAACCGGTTTTGAGATTATGCATCTTGGCAAAACAAAAAAACAAACAAACCAAAAAAAACCACTTCTTTTTCAGACCATTTGACCTTGACCTTTAACTCGGACAAGTATGATGTAAAAAAAGCATAAATGGTGCTTTCATTCTCTTAGGAGAGGAGATTGGTACCATACTCTGTGCAGAGCGTTGGTGCTGCTTAAGCAGTCCTCCTTGGCGATTGGGCACAATCCTGGACGGGTCGCCACTCCGACACAGTACACCAGCATGCTTGCACTCATTTTGCCGACCTCGAAAGATGACAGGTCGAGTTAACCCCACCTGGTATTAATTCAACAGCTGAGAGAGATTTGAACTCAGGACCCTAGGATCCAAAGCCGCCACCCTACTAACCATTAAGCCAACACTAGGCATGTTCTCCTAGGGGGGATCTAAGAAACTGAGGTACCATTAAAAACTGTGGGCACCAATTGTAGAAACAAACCCTACAACAGGTATAAGCCTTCCTCTATCCTATGGGGGATGGGGGGAGGGGCGGAGCGTGGGGGGGGGGGTGCTCAATAATTAAATACTTTTATACTTGAGAAATGAACTTTCACTGTCAATCTAAAATGCTGTTGCACAAGCAAGCTGTGGTTAAAACAACATACCAATATCAGTGGCTTTGCAGAAAATCCTGCTTTATCAAATTGCACAAATTAAAGCAAAAGTGACAGATAATGAACTGTAGGGTCAAAGTTTTAATTCAAATCAATACTCATCTGCGCAAAGCATTCAGGTTATTATACAAATACAGCTTTTGAAATGCTAAACATTCTGCAGATAGTTTGCACACCTTTATAAAACAACCAAATCTTTTTGATGGTCTGAATTGCTCTGAACGTCACAACGGAACAATAGGAAACAGTGGCTGTACAGTATCGAAAGGTTAAAAGTTCAAATTAAATGCTTTGGCAGTCCACAAAAACTCAGATTTAAAAACGGCATCTCTTAACGTGCCAACTACTTCTGTGAGATGATGATAAAACTCCAAGGGTTATCATTACTTGGCCTGCATGCAATTTTTAATGATTGCTTTCAATGGTTTCTCACTGAAGCATTTTGAAGGCGACATAACAGGAACTGACACACTAACTGCAAGGAATTCTCACAACCTCCACTTATTCCTAACTTTCTAACCTTTTGAAACTATAATCCATTTTCTCTCTCCCTTCTACACCACATGAGCCAATCTACGTACAGAAATATGTAGGCAATCTCAATCGCACAGATTACCATAATATTTATTTTAAAAAGCATCCAATAAATCTGATCAACCACAATGGAATGTAACAGGTTTCAGGGCACAAGCTTTGTGAGCAAATATAACTTATTCACTGCTGTCCTCCTCCAGTTGCACCAATATTCATAAGTTTGTTTGAGGTATTCGGATGAAACCATGCCGGTAAACCTCAAGTAGATAATCTTGCCAGGTTTTAATTCATCCATCATGGCCTTGCCTCAGATGCCATTGTGATATCAATCGTCAACTGCGTGGTTATGGATTTGCAGGCTTCCTCATTGGCTTCCTGGCAAATGGGGTCAAGGCCTCTGGGTTTGAACGGGCGTAGAGGCACATGGACGGTTGTTCACGTCAGGGTACTCCTGAACATTGGCCGTGAACTGTTCAGGCGCTCTGAATGTGGAAATACCTGTTGCTGTTCGAAGTGGGGTGTTGAGTGTGCCTTTCACTGGATTGCAAGGTGCAAGTAGGAAGAAGGGTGGGAAGGAGGAGACATTATAGAGATTGTTGGATACTCAAAAGATTAACTTGTTTTCTGGATTTAAAGTTAATTTTTGTTTGGCATGTAACTCAAGGTTCTGGGATCACAAGTTCAAATTACTGTTGAAAGAAAAAATAATTAAACCTGTACTTTCTAACGAATTAGATGTTCAGGGACAATAAAAACAACAAAGTATACATATAGTATATATACATAATATATATTATACACATATATATATATATATATATATATATATATATATATATATATATACAGTGGAAAATCGATTATAACGCTTCACCGTGGGTCCAAAAGCGACTAGCGCCGTTTAAATGATACAGCGCTATACTGATGCAGTGAAAAATATTATTTATATAACATACAAACCAAGAGCCAAAAATCACGTGGACAATGTACGTCGCCATCTTGGATTGTTGGGGTTGATGACGAAGCGGTCAAGTGAGTACAGGAGATACGGATGCTATGATGATTTGAATTGAATTGATTTTGTTCATCTCAGCTTCGCCATTTTATACGGGAAAGGTGCGAGAAGATGACAGCTCTTGAGTATTTTCACACCACATGCAACTCAACACAGGGCGATGACAGGTTGAATTTTTTTTGCCACTTAGCGCTATTTTGGACTAACTTTGTCTCTATTTTCTCACTTTTTGCCTTTAAACATGAAATAGTAGTATTTTTTGGGTCCAAGGTCTATGAGCGTTATATCAGTACAAGCGCTATAACGCTTAGCGTTATATCGATTTTCCACTGTATATATATATATTATATATATATATATATATATATATATATATATATATATATAATATATACATACGCATACATATATACACATACATACATATATATATATATAATATATATATATATATAATATATATATACACATACATACATTATACACATACATACATACACATAAACACAATACATATATAATATATATATACACACAAACATAATATATATATACACATACACATACATACATAAATTATATACATACATATTGTTACGTGCCGGGGCGTCGGCCGCCATCAACCGACCGCTCTGACGGAGCCGCAAGTCGAATCGGCCGACGAATCGCCCGGAATATAGATCGCCGCCCGGATAAGTCCGAGTCGACGGGTCCTTGTACAAGAACCGAAATACGCCAATAGGCAGACCACGTGGGGTAGGGTCGATTGCCAATCTTCAATGTACCTAAATACCCACTGATCCAAATACCGGGGTATTCCACCCTCGACGGAACTCGTACGGAACAAACGCTGAGGCGAGCCTGTCCCATGCGCGATTCCGAGCGGCTTAATCGCCGAGAACCGTCGTCCAAATGTCCCCCTTTTACAGCAAACCAACGGCTTTCTAACTACCAACACACAAAATGCTCAGTCAATGAAAGAATCGACGCGACGAGCTGAAAAAATTTAACAATTGGGGTATTTATTAATAATAATGGGGAACTAGGGAAGCACGTAAGAGCAGAACTATACCGACGATACGAAATGCGATGCAAACATTTACAGCACACAAAGCACTTAACAATTTCCTACTTATTAGACGGGCCACGACACACATACGCACACACACAACACACACACCCAAGAAATGGTGGCTGAGGCCTTTAATAACGAGCTACAGCTCGGAGGACAGGTGAGCTGAAACCCAGAGCCTATCTCGAACCTCTCCACCTCGTGTGGTCTTCAAGTTGTTCGGACCCGGGCTCCAGCGAGAGCGAGCTGGATCCAATCGTCATGAGCCGCGATCCTTCCCGAGCTCCGCGAATCCTCCCGCGCTTTCTCAACACGTGCTGGTGAGACGAGGCGCCGATCCTTCCCGTCGATGCGTCGCTTCCCCGAGGAACCACCTCCAAGAAGAGGTCGATGAGTCGCACCAAAGCCGGGAATCAAACGGAGAACAAAGAGCTCCACGAACCAAGAAGAAGAAGAAGCCACCATTCGCAGCTCGAGCCGAGCAACCGGCTCAACTTTCTTCCAAACAAAGCAGCTCTCCAAAAAGCCTACCGAGCCAAGCAGGACCCGAAGCTCTTCTGAACAACTCCTCTGCAGAAGCAAAAAGCTTCCGAAAGCCTCAACCCTAACCCAAGCCGGGCAGGACCCGACGGCCTGCTGAACGACGCAGCCCCTCCCACTCCGAACACGAACAAAGAAAGGATCTCCTCTTTATCCTTCTCCGCCCCCTACCCGCGCCCGGCGTGATTCATGCCCTCGTGATCCATCCCCGCTCAACCCACGGGTGGGAGGGAGTTGTTGACGTCATGAATCACGGGAAGAAGGCTCTTCTTCCTCTTCGCAGAAGAGGGGGAGGGACGTCTCCATTGTTCGCTCCCTAACTATTAAATCGATCCGCAGCGCATCTAATCGATTTCTAAACATTTAACAATGCAAGTGAGCTATCTAGGGAACAAGCACTTATCGACATAGCTGACTAAAGGAACCTGTATGTTGTGTGCAATCGAATTCCAAATTCGTAACAATATATACATATATATATATACACAGTGTTGGGCACTGATAACCAAAAGTTAACTTCGATAACGATTCCGATAAGGCCTTAGTTATTTTATAACTTGTTTACGGATCCGCCGACGGTATATTTGCCGAAATGAAATATAAATATAAAACACATTTTTTAGCCTTTTATATTTATACATTTTCCGCCGAAGGTGCAAAAGTTCCAAAACCCGAAATGTAAACGTCGGCATTTATTTTCAAAATATAATTCCGTGCGTGTGCGACAAAATGCCGAGTCACCTTTAACCGAGCTGCGCAGTCGTCTTCGGTCATGGCGTCTGAGCAGTGGCCAGCGTGGTTCAGATTGACTGTGGTTTCTGGGCGAAAGTGATTGTAAGAAGTATGTCAGCGTATAAATTCGAGTGACTGTATTGGTTATTTAATCACGCAACATCTTGACGACGAATATTCTGGCCGAACGATTGCATCAATTCAGTGCAGCAGCAGGGATGATTCGCACGTACTCTCGATCGTGCCGATTTTGTTTGCATCGAAAGTTGTACACCGCTGTTTGTATTGAAAGATTCGGTGCCAAGTACTTCAAAGTTTCCCTGCGAGATGCTGATATCAGCCTTCAATGGACCAGAAATCAGCCTTTGATGTGCTCATGGGGATGGGGAGACGGTACGATCAGATGCCCACTGAAAACTAAGCTGGTATCGCTCTGATTGACCGTTTTGAGCGTGTTGACTCCGAGTAGACACCATTTTAAAATCATATCCAGCACTATGCACTGGTGTGCACGCACACATCTACGACTTGGACAGTAATTTTCTCAGCGTTGTTTCCATTGTTTGATGATCCAACAGGTTTCTATAAGAAAAACATGCCAGACTATATTGTAAAAACAAGTTTTAATCCTTCTTTATTGTTTTTTCACATCAGATGATACAGTGAACAATGGCATCCTGCATTTGAATGTTTTCCATCTTCAATGTTTTCTTAGATCCTCCTGGTCCGGGATTTATTATTATTCCCCCCCCCCACCCCCCACCTACCCTTGTCTTTTCCATGGAACATCCGAAAAAAAATCAATAAAATATATAATTCTAAAAATTGAAATTATATTTAAATTTATATTTCGACCTACCGACCCGACATTTTAGCTGTAAGAACTGCATAAACCAAGTTATAAAATAACTAAGGCCAACCCCAATTTTTAAGTCCGACAACGATAATCCGGTAATTATAAATACAAAGTTATCGGAAGTTAACAGATATCAGATAACGATAACTACGTTTTAAAAAAAAATAAAAAAAAACAAGGAAAAGCTTCAAAACCCATACAAAAGGCTTATTATGCTAAAACCCAAGAATAAAATAAGCATTATGCGTCTTTTTAGAGTCTATGACCACGATGTGCTGGTTGCCCTTGAGGAAGACCACTTCTAAAGTTAGGCCCAGCTGACAGTCTTGACCTCTTGGGCCTCAGGATGTCCTTGCCAGAGAGAATAGCCGTTCCACTGTAGCAGAGGACGGAATTGGGTGTTGTACTTCAGGAAGAGGTTGGTGAGGATTCTCCTCCCCAATGAAGTCAGAGTCGACCATGCCCTCCTTCCCATCAATGTCCAGCCAGGTGTCGGCAAGTTTATTGGCCTTCTGCTTGACACTGGTCACGTGGGCCAGCGGCCGTCCACCAGCGAAGAGGTCGTCATGCATGCTGCTGTCGTCGGAGCTGGTGGTGTTGTCGCCGTTCCGGTCCCTCACGACCCTCAGTGCTCTCTCGACCTCGCCTCCATGGCGGCCTTGACAGAGACCGTTAGGTTTCTGTCGAACCAGTGCTAAAACAAGGACAAATGTGTCCAAGAGCCGCGTCATTCCAGCCAGTCAACAACAAGAAGAAGAACAATGCCGAGCTCTCTAAGAGCCAGCGTTCGCTACGCGAGACTCGGCTAAAAAAATATCGGACTAAAAAAATCGAATTATCGGAAGTACTGGTTCCGATAA
>CM068955.1:58704753-58728871 GCA_035128595.1 Eptatretus atami
AGAAGAGGGATTGTTCCGGGACCCGGGCTCCAGCGAGAGCGAGCTGGATCCAATCGCCATGAGCCGCGTTCCTTCCCGAGCTCCCGCGAATCCTCCCGCGCTTCTCAACACGTGCCGGTGAGACGAGGCGCCGATCTTCCTGTCGATGCGTCGCTTCCCGAGGAACCAACTCCAAGAAGAGGTCGATGCGTCGCACCAAGCCGGAAACAAAATGGAGAACGACAAGCTCCACGAACCAAAGGAAGAGGAAGAAGAGGAAGAATCCTCCACTCGCAGCTCGAGCCGAACAACCGGCTCAAGTTCCCTTCCAAAACAAAGCAGCAGCCGAAGCTCACTGAGCCAGCCGAAGCAAAAAGCTTCCGAAGGCTCAAGCCAAGCAAGCCAAGCAGGACCCGATGGCCTGCTGAACGACTGCTCTCTCCGAAGCAAAAAAGCTTACTCCCACGGGACTCAGCCACGAACTCTGCACACGGGACTACAGACGGGACTCTTCACGAACTCAGCCCACGAACTCAGCCCTACCACGGGACTCCCACGAACTCAGCCCACAAACTCAGCCCTACACGGGATCCCACGGACTCAGCCCAACAACTCAGCCCTACCACGGGACTCCACACGGGACTCTTTTTGAACAAAGAAAAGATGTCCTCTTTATCTTTGCACCCCCTCCCCGCACCCGGCGTGAATCATGCCCTCGTGATCCACCCCCCGCAACCACGGGTGGGAGGGAGTTGTTGACGTCACCGCAGGTTCTTCTTCCTCTTCGCAGAGAGGAGGAGGGACGTCTCCATTGTTCGCTCCCTAACTATTAAATCGATCCGCAGCGCATCTAATCGATTTCAAAACATTTAAACAATGGAAGGTGAGCTATTCTAGGGAACATGCACTTATCGACATAGCTGATTAAGGGAACCTGTATGTTGTGTGCAATTGAATTCCAAATTCGTAACAATATAATATACAGTCATGCGCTACTTAACGATGGGGTTACGTTCTGAGAAACGCGTCGTTAAGCGACGACGTCGTTGTGCGAACATCTTTTTTTTTTTCGTTTTCGTTTTCGAACAATGTACTTACACAAAACTACACACCTCGGCTATATGGTGTAGCCTATTGCTCCTCGGATACAAACCTGTACAGCATGTTACTGTACTAAATACTGTCGGCAATTGTAACACCATCCAAGAGAGACAGAAGACACGTTAGATTTACCTTTGTGCTGTTCATGACGGCATCGGTGTTGTTCGCAGCAGCTTACAATCTCCTCTCGCATCGATTATAGAAAGATGAATAAATAGCGTTTGGATTTTATAAATACGTAATCATTGCATCGATGTTATAATTAATAAATGAAGAAACGAGCTCCTGTCAATTGTGATATATATTTTCGGAACAGTGCGAATTGTTTTAACAACATGAAAAGCTTCACCAAAAAGAAATTTGTGTTTTAATTTCGACTGTAAAACGATTTATTCGTGGAATTCTTCAATTCAAAGGTAATTTACTTGCTAGAAGGTAAACGTGAAACATTGGTTCAGTTTGAAAGCCGATTTCCTTGAATCCCGATTTAGCACGACCCTGCTTTTTTCGCGATGACATTTTATGGACCTCAACGATCGCATTATAACAGGGCCACACTGTCGTTTATTATCATTATGAAGTATTATGTACTGTACAGCGTACATAATTGTATGTGCTATTTTATACGACAGGCAGCGCTACGTCGGCTACATCACTCGGCGATAGGAATTTTTCAGCTAAATTTTTTTTTCATTTTTTTTTTTTTCAGAGCTGGCAGATCCGTCGTATATGCGATCCGTCGTTGCCTGGAACGTCGTTAAGCGGCGCATGACTGTACATATATATATATATATATATATACATATACACACATATGCATACATATACATATATACATAAAAGCCTGGTGTTGGCGCAGTGGTAGGGCAGTGGCTTGGGACCCAAAAGTTCCTGAGTTCAAGCCCCGTTGGGACACTGAATTAATATATGTATATAGATATGTATATGTTATATATATAAAACCAAGTCGAAAACACCAGGGGGTTGACTCAGCCTTCCATCCTTCCGAGGTCGGCGAAATGAGTACCAGTTGTACTGGGCCCGTGTATGTCCCGGTTAGAATAGGTGTACCATATCCCTGTGTGTCGTAAGAGGCAACCAGGGTTGCTTTAGGAAGGGCATCCGGCGTAAAAACCTATGCCAAATCATTATGCGGACAACAAAACGAATTTCCATACCAGATCGGTCGAGGCCCGGGTTACCACGACCGCCACCGGTACCGGTGGTCAGCAGGGTACCAGTGGAAATTGTGCTACTGCTGGGCGAAGGAGGAGAAGGAGACGGGGAAGGCGAGTCCGGAGGCAGTGGGAGAGGGGGAAGGGTAGAAGTGTGCAGGTGAGAGTTGGAACTCTGAATGTTGGGACTATGACTGGCAAAGGGCGAGAGTTGGCTGATATGATGGAGAGAAGAAAGGTGGACATACTGTGTGTACAAGAGACCAAGTGGATGGGGAGTAAGGAGCATTGGAGGTGGTTTCAAACTGTTCTACCATGGTGTGGATGGGAGGAGAAATGGTGTCGGGGTAATCCTGAAGGAAGATTATGTCAAGAGGGTATTGGAGGTGAGGAGAGTGTCTGACCGAGTGATGAGTGTGAAGTTGGAAATTGAAGGGGTGATGATGAATGTCATCAGTGCATATGCCCCACATATGGGGTGTGAGATGGAGTATAAAGAAGATTTCTGGAGTGAGTTAGATGAAGTGGTGGAGAGTGTATCCAAGGATGAATGAGTGGTGATTGGAGCAGATTTCAATGGGCATGTTGGGGAAGGGAATAAAGAGGATGAGGAGGTGATGGGTAGGTACGGTCTCAACAAGAGAAATGTGGAAGGGCAAATGGTGGTAGAGTTTGCAAAAAGAATGGAAATGGCAGTGGTAAATACGTATTTCAAGAAGAAGGAGGAACACAGGGTGACATACAAGAGTGGAGGAAAGTGCACACAGGTGGATTACATCTTAAGCAGGAGATGCAACCTGAAAGAGATTAGTGACTGTAAGGTGGTGGCAGGGGAGAGTGTAGCTCGACAGCATCGATTGGTGGTCTGTAGGATGACTTTAGAGGTGAGGTTGAGGAAGAGAGTGAGGGCTGAACAAGGACCAGATGGTGGAAGCTGAAGGAGGAAGACTGTTGCGTGAAATTTAGGGAGGAGGTGAGACAGGCGTTGGATGGTGGTAAAGATGGGTGGGATGATTGGGCAACTGCAGCAGAAGTGGTGAGGGAGATAGCTAGGAAGGTACTTGTGTGACATCTGGACAGAGGAAGGAAGATAAGGAGACTTGGTGGTGGAATGAGGAAGTACAGGAAGTATAAGGAAGAAGGGGTTGGCGAAAAGGAAGTGGGATAGTCAGAGAGATGAAGAAAGTAGGCAGGAGTACAAGGAGTGGCGGCGAAGGCAAAAAGAGGGGTGCAAGGCCAAGGAAAAGGCATATGACGAGCTGTATGAGAAGTTGGATACAAAAGAAGGGGAAAAGGATTTATACCGATTGGCAAGACAGAGGGACCGAGCTGGGAAGGACGTGCTGCAGGTTCGGGTGATAAAGGACGTAAATGGGAATGTGCTGACGAGTGAGGAGAGTGTGTTGAGAAGGTGGATGGAGTACTTTGAGGAGCTGATGAATGAAGAAAATGAGAGATGAGAGAGAAAATGAAGAGAGAAAAAAATGAGTTTAATAAAGTCTTGGAAAGTGAAGAGGATGCCGGAGGAGTGGAGATTAAGTGTACTGGTTCCGATTTTCAAGAATAAGGGTGATGTGCAGAGTGTGGAATTACAGAGGGATAAGTTGTTAAGCCACACCATGAAGGTGTGGGAAAGAGTAGTGGAAGCTAGGTTGAGAGGAGAGGTGACGATCTGTGAGCAGCAATATGGGTTTTCTGCCAGGAAAGAGCACCACTGATGCGATGTTTGCTTTGAGAATGATGATGGAGAAGTATAGGGAAGGCCAGAAGGAGTTACATTGTGTGTTTGTGGATTTAGAGAAAGCTTATGATAGGGTGCCAAGAGAGGAGTTGTATGAGGAAGTCGGGAGTGGTGGAGAAGTATGTGAGGATCGTGCAGGATATGTATGAGGAAGGATATAGGTGTGCGGTAGGAATGACGGACCGGTTTAAGGTAAAAGTGGGATTGCACCAAGGATCGACTCTGAGCCCTTTCCTGTTTGCAATGGTGATGGACAGGTTGACGGACGAGATCAGACTGGAGTCTCCATGGACTATGATGTTCGCGGATGACATCTGTAGGGAGAGTAGGGAGCAGGCTGAGGCGAGCCTCGAGAGGTGGAGGTACGCACTGGAGGAGAAGGGGAATGATAGTCAGTATGAGTAAGATGGAGTACATGTGTGTAAATGAGAGGGAGGGTGGTGGTATGGTGCGGTTGCAAGAAGTTGAGGTGGGGAAGGTGGATGGGTTTAAATACTTGTTACATGGGTGTCCAACTGTCCAAAGTAACGGAGAGTGTGGGAGAGAAGTGAAAAAGAGAGTGCAGGCAGGATGGAGTGGTTGGAGAAGAGTTGCAGGAGTGATTTGTGACAGAAGGGTAGCTGCAAGAGTGAAGGGGAAAGTATATAAGACGGTAGTGAGACCAGCTATGTTGTATGGTTTGGAGGTGGTGGCACTAACAAAAAGACAGAAGCGGAGCTGGAGGTGGCAGAGTTAAAGATGCTGCGATTCTCATTGGGAGTGACGAGGATGGACAGGATAAGGAATGAGTATATTAGAGGGACAGCGCAGGTAGGACGGTTTGGAGACAAAGTGAGTGAGGCGAGATTGAGATGGTTTGGACATGTGCACAGGAGGGAAGCGGAGTATATCGGAGATATATCGGAAGCGGAGAAGGATGTTGAAGATGGAGCCGCCAGGCAGGAGGAGAAGGGAGGCAAAGAAGAGGTTCATGGATACGGTGAGGGCGGACATGCGGGTGGTTGGAGTGTCAATGGAAGATGTGGAGGATATAGCGAAATGGAGACGGTTGATCCGTTGATCCCTAACGGGAGCTAGCCGAAAGAAGAAGAGATACATATATACATACATATATCCATACATATACATATACAAATATATATATATTATATACACATATACATATATTACATGCATACATACATACACACACCATTGTGTTGACTGTCTCTCTTTATGCACAGCCACATCTTTTAGTTACAAAGGCCAAACTTGGGGTATAAATACAACAGTGTGTGGGGTAGCATAAACTATGTGGCTGTGTCCTTGTGTTGAGGGTCAGGAGAGGAGGAGGATGAGATTGGGACCACACTCTGTGCAGAGCGTTGGTGCTGCTCTGCTTAAGCAGTCTCCTTGGCTATTGGGCACAATCCTGGATGGGTCGCCACTCCGACACAGTGTACCAGTATGCTGGCACTCATTTTGCCGACCTCGGAAGGATGATAGGCCGAGTTAAACCCAACTGGTATTAATTCAACAGCTGAGCGGGATTTGAACTCTGGACCCTTGGATCCAAAGCCACCACCCTCACCATTAAGCCAACACCAGGCATGTTGGGGGTCAGGGCAGGCGTAAATTCTCTATGTAAATGTGTATAGTGTAGCGCCACATAGTTGTGACAGAGGGCATTACAATTTCCTTTTTTACCGAGACAACACTGGGGTTAAAACACTCTCATTGCACAAGTAAATGTCCTCCTTTTTCCCCCCACCTACCCGAACTGAGGGGCCTGTCAAAGCCTGTCATCGTGTGCGAGTCATTTCTGGCAGGAAGGGACATCGGGACGAACCAGGCGGGGTGGGGTTAAAGAACTCGATGCACGGATTAATTTGGTAAATGTGACGATTCATTGATCCGTCAGTGAAGCGACGGGTAGGCTCTGCTGGTGGAATATAAACTTGAAGTCACAGTAAACACAAATGCTCAGATAGGAACGGCAAACATGACAACCTACTCATTTGATATTTTAATTTATCCTTCATAATTGAAATATTGGCAGCTGCATAGATTAGAAAATAAATAAACAAACATTTTCATTCATAATTCCTTGATCTTTCATCAAGGCTATTAATATAATGGTTAGAGCATCTGCTCCGAGTCTGGGAGGTCGGTGGTTCGAACCCTGGCCGAATCATATATAAGACTAAAAATGGTAAGTGCTGCTTCCTTCCTTGACACTCAACATGAAAAAAAAGTAGGATAGAGCAAGGACAAAACCATAGGTTGACATCCATTGCGCAGGCTTGTCAGCCTCCTGTATTGAAGTTTCCTTGGAAGAGTACTCATGATGATATTGCAATACTTGTACAAATATTTGCACATCTGTTACGATTCCTTCATCACCAATTATAAAGGTATAAAGCAATCATTCGTACAAAGCAAGTAATCTTTAAAAACCGGAGCATGTAACATTGCCTATAATGAGATAAATAAATGAAGCAGAAGCTTACATTTCAAAGGTGAAATTGTTGTATGCATGTAGATGCCCATGTTCTTGTCCAATCGGTCTTGCCACACCATGTGCTGGCAAAGTGTCTTGACTTGCTTCAGACATACTGCATAGACGTGTGACAGAGAATTATGCTATTATTACACGAATACATTGTACAGTACAATATTGTACAAACAGGTGTTTCCTATATGCTCAGAGGAATGGTCCCCAAACTGTCGCTCGTCATGTACCCCCTTCCATCATACACACAAAATAAAGTCTCTGTAATAACATTCAGAATTTACACTTTTGGCTTTACTGTGCACTAATATTTGTCCAAGTTAAACATTGGCTTTATAGAGATAGTACAGATTTCTCACCATTAATGTAATGGATACGCTTGTTTGTTGCCACCCCATTATATCAGGGGGTCAATGAAGATTGTGGAAGCATCAAAGAAAGTAGCCGAGAAGAGATTGAATTGGTTTGGTCATGAGTATGAATGCGAGTGTGAGAGAAAGAATATGAATGTGGTGAAGCAACGAAGGCTGAAAACCAGATGGAAGGATATGGTGGTGAGAGATTTAGAAATTGTGGGATTGGAAGAAGAATGGGTGATTGACAGGAGGAGATGGAGAAGGATGATCAACCATCATTGTGGTAACACGATGTAAAAATTGGAGAAGCAGACAGAAAAAGATGCGCTTGTTTGTTGCCGCAAAGGCACTCAAAGGTTTGAATGATTAGTGATGACTTGAGTCACAAGTCGTTTTCTTTTCAAGACCTCCAACAATATTTAAACTTAAATGATCTTTTTTTTTTCTTCTTCTTGCGAATAGCAGCTTGGCTGCCGGGTAGCTATTATTTTGTTGGGGCGCAACTATGCCGCTGATGCTGTGCCCCCCCCACACCCCACACCCCACACCACACCACACACACCACTACACGAGTACTCATTTCACCGACCTCAGAAGGATGACAGGCTGAGTCAACCCAACCTGGTTATGAAATTTACCAGAACCACAATTGTCCAGCACCTCCTTCAACTTAGTAGTCATCCTTTTGGCACTGAGTGCTTCCATATATATCAATCGCACCTCCTGGCTGGAATGGTGAGCATCAGCTGTGGATCATGTCTCACAAGGTAAAACCGCATAATCTGCAAAGAACAAACCATCTGTCTGCCACCCAGATGTTTATTCCCACAAATGCAAACCATTCAACCAGAACGCACATGGTGCGATCTGTGGGTAAATCGAGAATAGGTGGAGGGTGACTAGCACTCCTCCGATCTCCATTTTCTGTACCAAAGCCTCACCTCCAATCCGGAGGCATCGGCTCTGTCAAAGACAAAGATTTATGTTCAACGTTGGCGGAATATCAAACGGAGCTGCCTATCTGGATTTCAGGCTTACTTGCCCTCATCAAGATGGCATACCATATAAATATTTAACCAACGATGACCACATTTGTCATTATACATATACATATACACATATACTGTATGCTATAAGCACCCTCTGGCTGTATAATGGTGAGTATTAACTGCTGATTATCTCTCACATGGTAAAACCGCATAACCTGCAAAGAACAAAAGCATGTCTGCCACCCAGACGATTGTTCCAGCTGATGCAAACCAAAAAAAACACAAGGCAAGTGCCATCGGGTGGAGATGTTGGACGCAGTTGTCCCCAGGTACTATATATATATATATATATATATATATATATAAAATACAACATACTAGACGACCCGTGAACCCGTTGGGTTCCCTTCGTGACAGTGGTTGATGAAAAAAAAAAATCATTTCAAGAAAAAAAAAACATAGCTCCAGCGAACTATACTGCTGAGGTTGTTTGCATTGATCAAATACTCCCAAAGAGTACTTGACTGAATCGGGAATTTATTAACCTCCGCCATCGAAGATGGACAGAGGTTACTGTTTTCACCCCTGTCTGTTTGTTTGTTTGTTTGTTTGTGAACAGTATTACGGAAAAACTCCTGGACGATTTCGGAAACTTGGTGGGGGGATTAGGTATGGTCCAAGGATCATGCCATTAGATATTGGACTTGGTCCAAATCCAATATGGCGCTATGGCGGCCATTTTGAAAAAATATTTGAATTTTTTTGTTGTATTTCTACATGTTTAATGTGATTTCCAACCAAAAAAGAAATTGTTAGAGAGAAAAAAGAAATTTTGCACCTTTTTTTTCAAAAAAATTTGAATTTTATTTTTTTGGCATTTCTACATGCGCGTCGATCTAGTTTAGTTTATTCAATCGTGGTTCAGTAGAGTCTGATCCGTTTTGACCTACAATGAATAGGATATCAGGTTCACTTAAGTGACCCAGTAGTATTGGCGGCAGAGGTTTTGCACTCTACCGAGTGCTCCCCTCTAGTTTTTTAATGCTTTTTTCGTTGCCAGATTTGAACGAAACTTGATACTGCACACGCGCAGCGAATGGTGAGTAAGGTGACCCTAAAATGTTTGCGCTATCGGTACCGTTTTGGCTGTATTTTGCGAACATACATACATACATACATACATACATACACATACAAGATGAAAGTTAAGTAATATATTATATATATATATATATATATATATATATATATACATATTGCAATGCACCCACATCATAATGTAAGGGAAACTTCTGATATGCATCATTAAACTACACCTACCAGTCATTGCCTTTCCTCCACCAGTGGAGATACCAATACATCGTGATCAGACAACACCATGTTACTTTACAAAGCCGTCAAATACTCAGAAAATCTTCTCAGCTGTTTCCTTGGCAGCAACTGGCAAAGCAAAATGTCTTCCTGCATGGCATCTTCAGAAATGTACCACGCACACACCAAAAGATGAGCTCGGCCTACCGCATCTGTGGATTTGTTGATCTGCAGAAGGAAATACTGGCTGACAATGACAATTCACCAATTGATTCAGGGTATCTTTGGCCAGATCAACTTGCCTTGACAATGGGACGAATAAATAATTACTTGGCCTTCTCTCCAAGTTTGACACTTACCAACTTAACAGCTGCAGGTGGTATTATGTGCTCTTTAAAAGTGTGAGGTTTCCTGACCTTGCAATTCCAACTCACTAGGTACAATACTACAGGGGTCTTCGTATTTGTCATCACCAGCAGCAGAACGCAAAACTTTCTTGCTCACCATACCTCCTCCAATTAATGATATTCATGGTATTCAGTCTAAGTAACTTGAATTTTGATGCAATTGCATTTCTTTGAAAAAAAAAATTCCCTGGTAGTAGCATGACAAATGTTACTACTTAGCTTATTATCACCAAGACTGTTCTTCACACTGCCAGTATTTAGCTGAGGAGAAAACGAACATACTCATACATCAGAGTTCAATAACATCGAGAGAGAAGGAGCAGATTGGGACAATACTATGTGCAGAGCTTTGGTGCTGCTTAAGCATTCTCCTTGGCTATTGGGCACAATCCTGGACGGGTCGCCACTCCGCCACAGTACACCAGCATGCTGGCACTCATTTTGCCGACCTCGGAAGGATGACACGTCGAGTTAACCCCGCCTGGTATTAATTCAACAGCTGAGAGGGATTTGAACTCAAGACCCAAGGATCCAAAGCCCGCCACCCTAACCATTAAGCCAACACCAGGCATACATCGAGAGAAAGTGTGAGGATGAGATTGATGGAGTGGGGTGAGTGGAGGCCCTGCTCAGGCTTCCTCTGGAATATGGTGAAGTTTAGCTGATAGTGACACATCATCGACTCATGACACTGAAGATCATGCTAATTGCATGAAAGATAGTCTTGAGCCAGGAGGAGTGACCAGATCCAGCACATTAAAATGTGTAAATGATACAGCAGTTCAGTGAAAGCAGGAAACTGAACAACCCCCTTAGCCTTGTAAACATTCACCAGACAGAATAAGTTGGTATATTCGCATTCTGGTGTTCTGCCTTTGGGCAGGTCCAATACTGCCAAAATAGTTTTATTGGTAAGCATTTGTGCTGGGAGGATTGCTGTCGCCTTCCCAATAGTTCGGGCAGGAATTTCTAATTTGTTCACAGTGACAGCGATAGCTTGCTTATTCTTCACGAAGGACATGACAATTTTTATCGTCCACCAACTAATGCCAGCAGATGGGACGTCCAGTTTAACGTCCATCCGAGGGATGGCACACATTGATGAATCATCTTGCCAGAGGGACACCGGGATGACAATTTGCAGCTAGGTCAAGATTGACTAGATGGGATAGAGGTGAGATGATTTGGTAGCTCGGACTAATAACAAGATTCCAAGATCCAAATCCATTGGGACCATACTCTGTGCAGAGCGTTAGTGTTGCCAAAGCAGTCTCCTGGGCTATTGGGCACAATTGCCACTGACGCAGGATACTTGAATGGCTCAATCATCCCAGCAAGCTGGTACTCATTTTACCGACCTTGGAAGGATGACAAGCTGAGTCAACCCCACCTGGTATTAATTCAACAGCCAAGCAGCATTTGAATTCAGTACTCTAGGATCCCAAGCCCACCATCCTAACCATTAAGCCAACACCAGGCATAATAACAAGATTACAATATCATTACTTCTCCCCTCCCCATTACACAGACGCAGACACAGACGACAAACAAGAAAAAGAGCAATCAGACATTGCAAACCCTCGCCACGATTTCCTTTGAGTGGTGTATTTTGATAGGTTTAGGGTAAATCCAATATGGCTGCCAAACCATGTGACCAATGACATCATCTGTGTAAAACTTTTGTTCCTCATGGACAGGCAGTCATACATGTAAAGTTTTGCCTCGATCTGTTCAGCCACTTCAAAGGAGAAGATTTTTGAAGGTTTTGTTAATTTTTATTTTTCAACAATATAGCTGCTGAATCACGTGACTGACGTCATGAATTTTTTTTTCTGTGGACCATTTTATCCTGAGATGACCCTAAACTTTTTTCATACTGATTGGATGTGGTGTTCTACATATGCAATTATTACATCATAATGAGGGCACCTATGACATCATTTAAAAAAACACTCTTTCCCCATGAGGAGTACTTGCTATGTACCAAGTTTCAATTTTTTCCTTGGTGCAGTTTCAGAGATACAGAGATCCAAAATTTTGCCGTTTTTCCAATATGGCTGCCACAACACGTGACCTATGACATTATAATTATCATTACAACGTTCTCATTGAGTAGTCGCACCAATGGTGAAAATTTCGTCTCAATCCAACAAGCGGTTGCGGAGAAAAACACGAAAGTTCTGTGCGGACAAAGACAAACAGACGAACCCAAATGCAATTCCCTCCTCCGAATCCTTCGGCGAGGGTAATAAAGTCAAGTGTTCCACAGCACAATCTTGTGTGTTATTGAGCAGGAACCACCAAGACCAAAATCACAATATCGCCATGCTTTACACCGTTTTGCGAGTCATAGAAATGTTTAGCATACCCGAGGGTATACATACCACAGCAGGTCTTGATCACCCCAATCTCAATGTCCTATTCTGCTATATTCTCATACTCAAAAATAGTAAACGTCCATCGCAATGTACTGATCGAGACAGTATCCAGATTCTTACCTGTGCAGCTGAGAGGAAGCAACACGTTTGCGTTGTGATAACCAGCATGTGAAGAAAGCCAACGACATGGCTATGATTACAAGAACGCTGACTGCAGATGTCAGGACAGCCACCATGTAACCCAAATGCCCCCATGCAACTGCTGAAAGACAGAGAAGCACAAACATTCTATATAAGCTTCATTTGATAAAGTTAACAATAGAAACTTGTACTTTTTATATTGATCTAAAGCGAATGGTTGAGCTTGTACGCCAATCACAAATAGGCGAGAGGTGGAGCCAGAATGCTTTCATCTACACTGGACTATAAACATGAAATTGTATCTTTGTTACTTGCAAAATGGAAGATTTTTCAAGTGTATTGGTTAGTCGATTTTGTTATTCTGTCTGTCTGTTTGTGTTTGCCTATCTGTTTATCGCATACGGTCACAATTTTAAACCAATCTTCACGAAACTTCACCACATGATAGAGTTTCTCATAAGGAAGAAGACTTGTTTTGAGGTCAAAAGGTCAACATAGGCCCAAGGTCAACAACTAAGGTGGTATTTCTAAAATCTTCATTTTTCATCCGATTCACTTGACATTTGAAGAGGAGTTGCATATTTGGTCATTGAATTCAACCACCAATTATTCACACCCCAGTCGTGGTCGGAAGTGGCTTCTTGACCTTGGTTTCATGTATCATTACTTCGCATAGCCGTTGTGGACATCGGAATATTTAATTATATATTACTCATCTGTCGTACATCAACAAATTGTACTGATCTCAACTAAAATATCATCTTAGTACAGTAGAAATTATCTTCGATGTACACAACAGTGTTTCCCTATAGCTCAGGGAAATGGTCCCAGCAAACTGTCCGCGTCGTCCATAAGGCCCGCACTTTAATTTTCCCACCAGATAGGTCTCTTCACCGTCCTTTCCTCATGCTGTTACGAGCCCTGTCCAACATGTCTCCCGTATTAATTTTGTCCTCCACGCGCAGGACCAACACAGTCCACCTCCCCCTAGCTCGTATCGCTCCAACACGTGGCGCCGCCATTTTTGAGCTCCACTTGCCCGCGTTTCGCTCCTCTCATTGCCATTTTGGCCCGTCCTGCAGGCATCGCCCCAGCTCTGCATCCACCTCCCGCAGCGTTTGGCACATTTTCAATCTTTTTTTTCCATTTGTTGCATATTCGTATTCATCAATGTTTTTAATTTGTTGCGCGACTCATTTCCACCATCTGTTGCGACGACAATGCTCAAGCCGGACACGATTCCGCCAATTATCGGTCTCGGTTTCGCTGGGGGCCGGGGAAGGATTTTGACGGAGGGGGGGAGGGGGGTGTCATCCCACCGCGGCCTCTACCGCTGTGCCCATTTCGGGTTTCTGGATCGATTGTGGGGGGGGGGGGGGGGGGTGCTCCTGCACATCATGTCCTGCTCGGGACCTCATCCTGGGCATGGGTTTACTATTTCACATCAATTCCTAATCCTAATACCTCCTGCCCCGTTTGCCTTGAACCGCCATCTTGCCTATCGGAAAATTTAAACCACTTGTATTTGTGGGAATCGAGGGTCGTTCACACATCCCCGATCGATTCCCGTTAATTTAGTTCGGAGGCGGAAGAGTTTGTATCCCACTCCTGATACCAGTGTTGTAGATTTCCCACCCGTCGGCATGCGAACGACCGCTTTTAACCAATAGCAGCTGGTTCGCCCACCGGAACGAGCAATCTGTCGTGACTTTCTGGAACCACGCCAGAACCCTGACACGGGTGGTTCTCACCCCACCACGGCCCAGTCCGTATTCTACCCACGCGAAATAGGGTCAATCGCGAATCTCGAATATACCTAAAGTACTCGCGCAGGTACCTACCGAGGGACGCACCCTTACGCAGGTCGGCTTGGACACGAACCGCTCAAGCGGTCGCGTTCCGTTCTGAGATAACGAGCGGGATATTATCGCCGACCTCGCCGGATCCGATTCTATAAAACCCAACTAAACATTCCTTAATGCAAGATGGCGTTCCAATAAGGGAAAGAGGACACGACGAACGGGTTAACATTTAAACCAGCACATTTATTTACTCTACGTATGCAGGATACACATCAGCAGTCATTCAAAAACACCAACATGCACGTATACAGAACAAGCAATGAATGCGGCACGGCACGCGGGCAAGACAAAGCGCTAACAACCGTCTATAAGCATTATTAATGTACAGTCACTTACACAGTTTACTTACGGGACTCGGCGCACACATTCATTCGAAAGAAAGCAGGAAAAAAGAACCCCACAAAGGCAATGGGGTCAAGAGCTGGACCTCTAGGTCTTATGGCGTGGACCTGGCAGACGAACGAGTCCCACGAGACGTTGCAAGGTTCCTGACCCTCGTGGTGTCTGGCTTGGGCGACCCGCGACGTCCCGCCCCCACAGCAGCTAGCGTAGCCGGGTCGAGCTCGGGCCTTCCGTGTGGAAGGCGAGCCCTCTCTGGCTCTCTCCACACGAACGCGATTGGGCGACCGCGATGCTCTTCCCCACGTCAGCTAGCATAGCGCGGCGAGCTCGGGCCTTGCAAGCGGCCGGGTGATTTGGGCCTCAGTCGGCAACCGTTGAGAGGAACGAACAGGTCTTTGCTCTCTTAGAGTTGATGCTCTGTAAGAAACCCGCTCCGTCCTCAAGTGAGCTCGAACTGCGCCGAAGCCCGGTCACCTCGACCGCCTGTCGCTGGGCTGGCGAGCTCTCTCGCTCTCCCACAACGAACGTGCGGTTTGCGCGACACAGCGAAGGCTGCGCCTCCAGCTCGCGTTCCTTCGCGACGCCCGGACTCCACCGACTGCAAGCTCCAAGCTCCCGACTCCGACACGAGCCGCAGACTTCCAAGCAGCCCTTGGCTTCTGGCTTCCTCCGCGACTCCCCGACCTCCAGACGACTCAGACCGACCGATCAACTATCTACCGATCAACTCGACGCGACCAACTCGAACGCGAGCTTGGCGCTCTGCTCGTCCTTTTTATGGGCTGGTGAGACGCGGTTTGGCCCCGATCCTCGACCTCTGACTCTGACGTCTGCGCGGAAAGCTGACGTGCGCGAGATCACCAAGCCCTCGATCCGATCCGCCTCTGACTCCTGACCTCTGCGCGGAAAGCGGACGTGCGCGAGATCACCAAGCTTGATCCGAGGAGCAAACGTCCGCGTCGGCCTGCAGCGATGCCGCTCGATGCGACTCGCCGCGGCTGGCGCAAGATGGCGTCGTTTCGAAGGTGAGGCGATGTTTGTGGTGTGAGATAGTTGAGGTTGCTGGCGAATGGTGAAGATGGCGTGGTTTGGTGAGAGGCAGGTTGTTGTTGTGGTGGTGGAAGGGGTTGTTCTGAAGCGGTTGTTGAGAGCGATGTTGTGGTGGTGGTGGTTGTTGTGAAGCGGTTGTTGAGAAAGATGTTGGTGGTGGACGTGGTTGTCCAAAATACGATAGGAAAGAATAACGGTAACTCAAAGACATAAGCCCGGTTAACATGAATAGTTCCCTTTAAACACGGTGGGGAAATCTATCTGAACACGACTTATCGGCCTAACTGATCTAGGACCTTTATAGTGTTCTGTCAATTTCCACAGCCGTAACAATATTATATATATATATATATATATTATATATATATATAATTATAATATATAACGCAACAGTTTAGTGATTGTATCCCTCTGATGGAACATCTGAATCCAGGCCTTAACCAAAATCGAATCTGCTTATTCTTGTCACCTATCCAACTCATCCACCAAGTTTTGTCATGACTTGTTCACAATCTTTTGAGATATTGTGCTATATATATTTTAGCACCATTTTTATTGTGAAGAATCATATCAGATATTGTCAATATCAACTAAGATTGGACACATTAGCATAAACTCGTTAAAATCTAATCAATTCGTCTATGTCACACACCAAATTTAATCCGAATCTGTCCATAACTTTTGAGATAACCTACTCACAGACAGACAGAAACAGACGGGTAAAAATAACTCCGTCCACCTTTGGCGGTGGAGGTAACAAAGGTAAAATTTCTACACGGACCTTGCAGCATAAAGTCTGAAATGTGTATATTTCGTTGAATTTCACAAATGGTTTAAGAATGAAAATTCAAGGTTCAAGAATGCAGAACTTGCTGGTCGAAATGACTGTTGCTTTCAATTGTAAGAACTTTTTCAAAGGGAGGTCTCCTTATGTTGTGTCATCCAAATGACTATCAACAATTTGTGTTTTTTTGATTTTTTTTTCTCCTGCATGATCACTTGAATGTTTCGTCTTATGAAATGACGTTTGTGCATTTATAATGATGCAAAACAACAAATTTTGGGCACCAAAAAACATAGTTTCGAAGGAGAAAGTTCGTAGACACCTTACCCACGCTGTCTAGAGAATTGGACATGGGTGGGGTCTACGAGCGGCAATTTTATTGGTCGTGATAACGTAAATCTGTAATATGTTGTCAAGTACCGCTCTCTCTTTATCGAGTTGCAGCCTGTGGCTGCTGGTTGCATCATTGTTGGGACACGGCTATGCCGCTGATGCAGTGTCCCCCTTACCAGTACACTGGTGCTCATTTTGCCGACCTCAGAAGGATGACAGGCTGAGTCAACTCCTGTGTATTTTAATTCAGTGGCAAACGGGGCTTGAACTCAGGACCCTAGAATCCAAGCCACCACCCTAACCACTAAGCCAACACCAGCTTCAAAGTACCGCTAACGGAAGGGTTTTGAAAGTGCCCCCAAAGGCTATTTGTGTTTACAGTGTTCAAGTATTTCATTAAATTGTAATAAAATAAAGCTATCACGGTTGGAGAGAAAAACTTTCTTCGGAAGTTTACCGCCATTGATGAGCATCTTTTAACACCACTATATTAACATGTTACAGTTAGTTATTCATGCCTGTTGTTTGTGTCCTTTACGACATCCAAAACAGTAAGTTTCCGTTGGGAATGATTTTCAATGTTGACTGCGAGACACAGATAGAGTAAAAAATACAATTATCTGCTCCTCTCTGCACATGTACAATCGGGACAAATTAGAGCCAAAGTACAACTAAACTGCACGTTTATTTTCCGATTCGTATTCAAAATATACTTGAATTTTAAATCAAGTTGTTCTCGATAATGTACTAGCATTTGTAGACAGACAGACAGACAGACAGAAAGTGAACCAATTGTTTAACCCCACTTTTCGCTTTGCATGCACAAGTGATATTTCTGAATATCACATCTCAAATGCAAAGTAAAAGATGATTTTGGACTCTTCTTCAACAAGACATTTCCTGTGAGACTTTCATCATCATCATCATCCATTAATTATACACTGAATTGCAAAGGTTTAAACAACAACAAAAAACCATCTTGATAAGTTTTGCTTTTCTGGTTAGATCAATATGATAAATCCAAATTGATCTGAAATTTGGCACATAGCTCATTGCACAGTGCTTGACTGAAGTAACTATTATTTTTCATGATGATATCGCAGATGACGATCAGTCCGTGATGTCTAATGTTTTGTACATCAGGAATCAAAGTCAGAGCAACTCTGCACAAAATACATAGCAACGAGTTTGAAGGACCATTTTGGTGCTGCTTAAGTGGTACATATGAATGTTTGAGGTTTGAGTATGCAGATGTTTCTTGTCAATCAAAAAAGACAAAAAAGAAAAAACTGATGTGTTCATTGTTTTTTTGTTTGTTTTGTTCCTTATTGCTATGAAAGAACTGATATCGTCTTGTTTTTCTACACTAATTTTTTGTTTTCATGACAACTGAGTACCCTCTCAGAGATCTATATTTCAAATCCACTGTATGATCATTGATGTCCACAAGAGGGTGCCAGCAAAAAGACAGGTGGCTTAAAAATCCCCTCCAGAGGGGGAGCTCTAAATTCCTTGCCTGGGAAGTAACAACATGGCAGTTTGGTCACAATTTGTTTCGATCAGCTATTGAACCCAGTTAGACAACTGCATGATGAGTGTGCTGCCACTGGAATGGTACTTGTGGAATGAATAGTACGGTATTGGAAGAACATTTGTTTCATCAGGAAGATGGAGCATCAATGCAATTTATGTGCTTTTCCTGAATGAGAAATAAGGTCAAGGCAAAATAAATGCAAGACCTAGACAGTGGATAAGAGGGGCAACTGAGCATGTGTGCAGACAAACACAACAGGTACCAAGAAGGAACAGACTTGTAGCCCAATGATAGGCAAACTAGAGGCACACAAACAAATGTTGCATGTGGACTGGGGAGAAGATCAGCAGGGAATGAAAATGACTGGTTAACAAGGGTTTAATATGAGATGGTGGTGGTTCACCACTTCGAAACACTTAAAGGAAGACTGGTGTCCACAAGTGGAGAAAATAAAGAAGGGTGGAAAGGGGTGGGGGAGGATAGGAATTTTGAGAGTAAACTACATATTTGTACAAGTAACTCACTTTTTTGCATAGTTTACTATCCTTTCAATACTAGGCATGCCGACCTGTCGCCTTGCTGACTGGTTTAATCAAACGACAGTGTGTTACACTTCACAAACATATTGCACGTCTATCTGTGAATCAATTCGGATGGAAAATGAATGAAACGTGCGAAAAAGGATCTTTCATTAGAGGTAGTTGTTGGCGTGGCTGTGGTTGTTGTTTCTGCCATTGTCGTCGTGGCTGGTGTTGTTTGTGTGCTCCTTACATGTACTATTAATATTTTTATTTTGCTTCAAGTATTATGATATATAATTTTGTGCGCTCCTCCCTGTCTGTACGCTTTATTCTAAAGGGAATTCCTGCCGTCACACTGTTCGACACGACATTAAAGTGCCAGGTTCTGGCTTCTTCCTCCTCCATCCGAAAAAAACAATCTTTTAATTTCCACTTCGGGATTAAAAGACATTTTTCTTCCAAGTAAAATTGATTATTAGCTTTCTGAGCCATATTAATTATTCCCTTAGAATAAAGCAACACACACACACACACACACACACTCACACACACACACACACACACACACACACTTTTTACCCATCCCTCACTGATGGATTTAATCAACAGACAATATGTTGTACTTCACAAACATCTGTTCTATTTACTCTATTATTGCCTGAGGCCATCTTCATCTCTTTGAAGTCAGCTATCATCATCCATGGAGTGAAGAAAATCGCTTCTGCTTCATTACAAAGCTCAGTATATGCTTTGGTTGAAACTCTTGCTTAAAAATGAATGAAATGAAACATTTTTAAATTTCAAATTATTCTCATCCATATTTAAAATCACATAATGTGTATTGTTAAGTTGTTTCAACGTTCTTGATTTAAGATGATAATTTGTAATACGGATGACACCAGTGACACGATGGAACACACATTTACAAGGAGAGATTTTTTTTCTATACCTTGTCAAGGCTCGTATGAGAGCTAACACACAACGCACAGCAAGGAGGGCATGAGACAGAGGGGCATGGAGAAGGACAAACAGTGAGGAACAGAGACATTAGGAGATCTGTGGAAGGGAGAGGGATGGGGTGGGGAACATGTGGTATACAAGATGGACATTACAAGGACTTCAGGAAGGAAAGCAGGGAGTTTGAAGGAGGTGGGTTGGGGTGGATTAACGGGGTAGAAAAGATCGAGGTTCTGGATGGGGACAATAAGAGGGTGGTGGTGAACAGCTATTTTGAAGGCCTGGAAGGAAGATTGGGATTGAACAGAGTGAGGAGTTTATTCCAAAGGAGGGGAAAAAGAGGAATGAAAGAGTGAATGTGAGCAGCGATTCATTATTTTGGTAGTTTTACCAGAAGGGGGCTGTGGTGGACTTTGAGCGCCCTGCGGAAATATGGTGGGGACAAATCGCAGACAGAGCGGGGGGGGGGGGGGGGCAACACCGGAGAGGAGATGGAAGAAGACCTAAAGACCACCGACCTACCTGCGGTGAGAGAGTGAGAGGCCCAAAGACTCAGCCTCATTGCGGGAGATGCCAATTATCCTAAATGCCTTGGCTTCCACTGCGTGAAGCCGAGATAGGTGAGAAGGCAGGAGCACCAGCCCATAGGGGAGAGCAGTACTCCATCAGGCTGTGATGAAAGATTTGTATGTGGTCAGGAGCTCAGGTGGGCTGAGGAAGGACTTTGCATGATGGAGGATTCCAGTCGGCCACTAGCTTTGGAGGCCAGGTTGGAAATGTGGCTTTCCAGGAAAGATCATGGCAGATAATGAGACCAAGAAGCTTGAAAGGACTTATTCAGGAGGATTGTTGAGAAAGTAGATGGGTTGGGGGGGGGGGTGTTCCAAACATTGATGATCGAAAATCAAGCCATTGGTGAAGAGGAAGGATTTCATGTCTGAAGCGATGATGGATTCCATAACCTTGCTGATGATTGGGAGAAGGCTGATTGGTCTGTATTGCAGGATCTGTTTTGCACCTTTTTTGAGCAAGGTAATAATTTTTGCTGATTTCCAAGAAGATGGGCAGATGACCTTGAGCAAATGCGAGGGTCAATAGAACAGAGAGAGGGTGAGCCAGAGCAGAGGAGCAGGTTTTTAGGACACGTGTGCTGATGCCGTCTGGACCGGTGCAGAATCTGAGTTGAGCTTTGACAGCAAACTCTCCACTTTGTCAGAAGAAAAGGACACATAGTCCAGGACAGTTGGGTGCGACTGGGTAAGGTAGGTACAGAAAGCGATGGATTTGGACACAAGATTTCGATGCAAACACCGAGTTTAGACATTCAGCCTTTTCACGTGAGGTATCAGCAGTACGATCATTTGAGGTAAGGGAGGGGATGGAGAGGGAACATACACCAGAAACAGATTTGGTTAGATGCCACCAGGATTTAGAGGAGGGAGAGAGGTTTGAGAGTTCAGACTTGAGCTGAGAAAGACATGAGTTCAGACTTGAGCTTGATTGTTTTCTGGCTCTCCTGAGGGTAGATACACACTTGTTCCGAGCTTTATGGAAGGAACTGAGATTACCTCAGTTGGGTTTGCTTTCCATGAGGCAAAGGCAAGTTGTTCAGGACAACTGCCTCGCCACAAGCTTCAGTGAACCATGGGTGGGAGGAAGGGTAGGACAACTGAAGACGAGAGGGGATAAATTTGTGCATGAGGGAGAGCAAGTTTCTTTGAAAGAATTCTCCAGGATGAGTTGAATATTGAGAAAGTAGCGATGGGAGACTAGTCTACAAGTTTGATGGCTGCTTCGAGACCCTGCCAGTCGGCCTGAGTGAAATGCCAGACTCGACAGCGCTGAGGTGGATCTCTGATGACAGCCAGAGAGATGTCCACTTTGACAAGGACATGGTCAGAAGAACCGATTGCAGCGGAGGAAGAACAGCAGAATATTTTCAGGAAATTTGTCAAAATATGATCCAGAAGAGATAAGAGTACCATTGGTTGAGATCCGGGTCAGGACGTTTGACCGATTGAGTCAGTCCCAATGAGTCGCAGAAGTCTTTTGCTGAAATGCCATGACAGGTGAGAGAGGTCCCCACACCTAGCCAACTGCATCATGACAATTGAGGTCATCACATATGAGGAAGAGATAGTTTGGATGAGAAGATAGAAGTTGGTCCATGTTTTCGGATAGTGAGGTGTAAATTGAGTCATCACTGTTTGGTAGACGGTACAGTACACATATAAACACGAGATGGGAATGGAGGGGAAGCCGTAACCACAGGTATTCCTGGGGGTGTGAGGAGTGATGCAGTGCATGGAGAGTGAGGAATGAGTCTTTGATGAAGAGAGCAACTCCTCCACCAGGACGAGGCTCAGGTCTGTCATACCAGAGGAGGGAGTAACCGGGAGAGATACTTGGGAGTCCGAGATGTCTTGAGGAGGAAAGTTTCTGTTAAGCAGATTATGTCTGGTTTGTCAGTGACGACCTGTATGGAAATATCTGTAAGGTTTGAGCGAAGGCCCCAGATATTTGAGGTCCACACTGTTTTTGAAGAGGAGGGGGAGGAGGCTTTGGTGCAGGGGATGGGAGGGGAGGGGAGAGTCGGACAAGGGAGGAGGGGGAGGTAATGAGAGTTGCTGAAAGAGTGTGGGGATTGCAGAATCGCTCAGGGAGGGGGCCGATGAGGAGGAGAAAAGGCTCTGTGGTGCTGGGGAGAGGGGGCAGGAGAGGGGCAGAAGCAGTTGAGGATTTGAGGAGGTGGAGTGATGAATGGAGGTGAGAGGGCAAGGGAAGGAGGCAGCTTTGTGGATGTGAGGGGGGACTTTGAGAAGGGGGAGTGGGGGGGAAGATTGGAGGGAGAAGGGTGACAGGGGAGAGTTGAGGGAGAAGGGTGAGGAGGGAGTTGAGGTGAGAGGGAGGCATGGAGGGAGAAGTGTGTGATGGTTGCTTTGAGAGGGGTGAGTTGGCACTGGAGTTGGAAAAAAAAGAAAGTGAACATTCATAGCAAACTGGGTTTTTCATTTTATTTTAATTTTTAGGTCAGAAATGCGATTAAAACATTTATTGATGGATGGAATAAAGGCGAATTAAGAGAATGGAGAGAAGAACGCTGAACAGTTGGATTTTTTCCGGCAAGTTGTGAAGAAGGTTCGAATTGAAGCAGTCTGTGGAAATAGAAGAAGAGTAGTGCATTATGATACAGTAATGAGAACACACGTGTGAAAGAGGAAGATGAAGCATTATAAGAGATAGTTTTTATTATTATTATTTATTTTTTGAGAGAGTTTTCATTAGATTCGGTTTGTATCGATTGTTGAAAAATCGTGAGGTGAATGGTGAATTTGGATCGGTAAACGCAGGGGTGGAAGCAGATCGCGTGGTTACGAGAGAAGCACGTGGCGATGGGAGGTGTATAATCAAAACTGATTTATTCATTTATTTATTTTAAATAAGGATTGCATAACATTCGGAAAAGGGAAGGTTGAAGTAAAATTGTGGAGGTGTATGGTAAATTTGGAACGGTAAAGCAGAGTGAAGCTGCTGGTCGATGAAAAATATCAGGAAGAGGGTGGAGAGAGACACGTAGTTACAGGAGGTGTATAGATCGAAAGGCTACAAGGAAAGTTATTAATTTTTGATGGATTTTTGAGGATTAGTTAAGATTCGCAATGGAAGGTTGTTGGAAGAAATCGTGAAGGTAATGGAGAGAGTGGGTCAGCTCAAATAGAAGAAAGATGATGTGCCGGCAGAAGGAGAAGAAGTGAAGAGAAGAAGAGGGATCGGGACTTGTGGATTGCAGGAGGAAGGTAGTTTTTTTGTTTTGTTTGTTTTTTCCTTTAAATTTAAGACAAGAAACAGAGTGTTTAGTTGGGAGGAATGGGGGATGTTGGGAAAGTGGGGAAATAGGAATTGAAGGTAATAGGGAGAGAATACAAATATAAATGATCAACACCAAGAGGGGAAGGATGGGTTGGCCTCAAGGAACCCTTTAAGACAAGGTCGACAAAAACTCACAAAATAGCACGATTGTTGAAACAAAACCGAACTGGGAACACAGTAACATGTAGGTGAGAAAATAAACAGTTAAAACGTCACATATAACAACTGGAAACTTAAGTTTGAGAAACTCGGAAGAGACCCCTGAGAGAACCTGTCGACGCTCCAAACCCAGAACCGGAAGTCGATGATTGGGGTCTTCCCACCCTGAACCCCCTTCCCCAGATATGTTACTCAGACAGAAACCATACTTGGGGTACCCTTGGGCAACATGCAAAATTAGGTTCAGTATTTTTAGTTTTTGAAGCATATATAGTTTTTTTTTTTAATGGTACTTCTATAAGAAAAGTGTGTCTGTCATTTTTCTCAGATTTTTGTCAGTTTGAGGCCAAACAACATTTTTTTTTTGAAAGGAAAAAAAAAAACCCAAAAGTCAGATTTTTTTTTAACCACTCTGTCATGCTTAAGCCTTTGTAACTGTGAAGGTAATATTAAATGATCTCTGATCCCATTCCTTAGTGCATGTAGGGAAGTGTTTTAGGCCCCAACAACAACAAAAAATTTCTTCAAAAATGCCAACAGAATTAGAACAGCACTGGGCAATGCCGGACCCCTGCTTGTGAATGAATCAATAAACAGACAAGAAGAAGAATCCATAAACAAATTTGACTCAAAAATC
>CM068955.1:58728896-58755613 GCA_035128595.1 Eptatretus atami
AATTCTGTTGGCATTTTTGAAGAAATTTTTTGTTGTTGTTGGGGCCTAAAACACTTCCCTACATGCACTAAGGAATGGGATCAGAGATCATTTAATATTACCTTTCACAGTTACAAAGGCTTAAGCATGACAGAGTGGTTAAAAAAAAAATCTGACTTTTGGTTTTTTTTTTTTCCTTTCAAAAAAAAAATGTTGTTTGGCCTCAAACTGACAAAAATCTGAGAAAAATGACAGACACACTTTTCTTATAGAAGTACCATTAAAAAAAAAAAAACTATATATGCTTCAAAAACTAAAAATACTGAACCTAATTTTGCATGTTGCCCAAGGGTACCCCAAGTATGGTTTCTGTCTGAGTAACATATCTGGGGAAGGGGGTTCAGGGTGGGAAGACCCCAATCATCGACTTCCGGTTCTGGGTTTGGAGCGTCGACAGGTTCTCTCAGGGGTCTCTTCCGAGTTTCTCAAACTTAAGTTTCCAGTTGTTATATGTGACGTTTTAACTGTTTATTTTCTCACCTACATGTTACTGTGTTCCCAGTTCGGTTTTGTTTCAACAATCTGCTATTTTGTGAGTTTTTGTCGACCTTGTCTTAAAGGGTTCTTGAGGCAACCCATCCTTCCCTCTTGGTGTATGATCATTTATATTTGTATTCTCTCCTATTACCTTCAATTCCTATTTTCCCACTTTCCCCACATCCCCCATTCCTCCCAACTAAACACTCTGTTTCTTGTCTTAAATTTAAAGGAAAAAACAAACAAAACAAAAAAACTACCTTCCTCCCTGCATATCCACAAGTCCCGATCCCTCTTCTTCTTCTTCATCTTCTTCCTCCTTCTGCCGGCACATCATCTTTCTTCTATTTGAGCTGACCCACTCTCTCCATTACCTTCACGATTTCTTCCAACAACCTTCCATTGGCGAATCTTACTAATCCTCAAAAATCCATCAAAAATTAATAACTTTCCTTGTAGCCTTTCGATCTATACACCTCCTGTAACTACGAGTCTCTCTCCACCCTCTTCCTGATATTTTTCGACCCAGCAGCTTCACTCTGCGTTTACCGTTCCAAATTACCCATACACCTCCACAATTTTACTTCAACCTTCCCTTTTCCGAATGTTAGCAATCCTTATTTAAATAAAATAATGAATAAATCACTTTGATTATACACCTCCCATTGCCACGTGCTTCTCTCGTAACCACGCGATCTGTTCCAACCCTGCGTTTACCGATCCAAATTCACCATTCACCTCACGATTTTTTCACAATCGATACAAACCGAATCTATGAAAACTCTCTCAAAAATAATAATAATAATAATAAAACCTCTTTTAATGCTTCATCTTCTCCTTTCACACGTGTGGTTCTCATTACTGTATCATAATGCACTACTCTTCCTATTTTTAACACTGCTTCAATTCGACCTTCTTCACACTTGCCGAAAAAATCCAACTGTTCAGCGTTTTTTTCTTCATTCTCTTAATTCGCCTTTATTCCATCCATCAAAATGTTTTTAATGCATTTCTGACCTAAAAATTAAAATAAATAAAAACCCAGTTTGCTATGAATGTTCACTTCTCACTTCTTTTTTCCAACTCCAGTGCCAACTCACCTCTCAAAGCAACCACCAACTTCTCCTCCAGCTCTCTCCCTCTCCAAACTCCCCTCACCTTCTCCTCCAAGCCCCTCTCACCTCTCAACTCCTCCTCACCCTTCTCCCTCAACTCTCCCCTGTCACCCTTCTCCCTCCAATCTTCCCCCCTCACACCCCTTCTCAAAGTTCCCCCCTCACATCCACAAGCTGCCTCCTTCCCTTGCCCTCTCACCTCCATTCATCACTCCACCTCCTCAAATCCTCAACTCTTCTGCCCCCTCCTGCCCCCCTCTCCCCAGCACCACAAGGCCTTTTCTCCTCCTCATCGGCCCCTCCCTGAGCGATTCTGCAATCCCCACACTCTTTCAGCAACTTCCTTACCTCCCCCCCTCCCTTGTCCGACTCTCCCCCTCCCCTCCATCCCCTGCCCCAAAGCCTCCTCCCTCCTCTTCAAAAACAGTGTGGACCTCAAATATCGGCCTTCGCTCAAACCTTACAGATATTTCCATACAGGTCTCATGACAAACCAGACATATCTGCTTAACAGAAACTTTCCTCCCTCAAGACATCTCGACTCCCAAGTATCTCTCCCGGTTACTCCCTCCTCTGGTATGACAGACCTGAGCCTCGTCCTGGTGGAGGAGTTGCTCTTCATCAAAGACTCTCTCCTCACTCTCCATGCACTGCATCACTCCCTCACACCCCCAGAATACCTGTGGTACGGCTTCCCTCCATTCCCATCTCGTTTATATGTGTACTGTACCTCCACAAACAGTGATGACTCAATTTACACCTCACTATCCGAAAACATGGACCAACTTCTATCTTCTCATCCAAACTCTCTCTTCCTCATATATGTGATTCATTGTCATATGCCAGTTGCTAGGTGTGGGACCTCTCTCACCTGTCATGGCATTTCAGCAAAAGACTTCTGCGACTCATTGGACTGACTCAATCGGTCAACGTCCGACCGGATCTCAACAATGGTATCTCATCTCTTCTGGATCTATTTTGACAAATTTCCCTGAAAATATCTGCTGTTCTTCCTCCGCTGCAATCGGTTCTTCTGACCATTTCCTTGTCAAAGTGGACATCTCTTCGCTGTCATCAGAGATCCACCTCAGCGGTCGAGTCTGGCATTTCACTCAGGCCGACTGGCAGGGTCCGAAGCAGCCATCAAACTTGTAGACTAGTCTCCCATGCTACTTTCTCCAATATCAACTCATCCTGGAATTCTTTCAAAGAAACTTGCTCTCCCTCATGCACAATTTATCCCCTCTCTCTTCAGTTGTCCTACCTTCCTCCCCTGGTTCACTGAAGCTTGTGGCGAGGCAGTTGTCCTGAAACAACTTGCCTTTGCCTCATGGAAAGCAAACCCAACTGAGGGTAATATCAGTTCCTTCCATAAAGCTCGGAACAGTGTGATCTACCCTCAGGAGAGCAGAAAACAACTCAAGCTCAAGTCTGAACTCATGTCTTTCTCAGCTCAAGTCTGAACTCTCAAACCTCTCTCCCTCCTCAAATCCTGGTGGCATCTAACAAATCTGTTTCTGGTGTATGTTCCCCTCCATCCCCTCCCTTACCTCAAATACGTACTGCTGATACCTCACGTGAAAAGGCTGAATGTTAAACTCGGTGTTTGCATAAATCTTGTCGCATAATCCATCGCTTTCTACCACCTTACCAGTCGCACCCAACTGTCCTGGACTATGTGTCCTTTTCTTCTGACAAAGTGGAGAGTTTGCTGTCAAAGCTCACTCAGATTCTGCAACCGTCCAGACGGCATCAGCACACGTGTCCTAAAACCTGCTCCTCTGCTCTGGCTCACCCTCTCTCTGTTCTATTGACCCTCGCATTTGCTCAAGGTCACTGCCATCTTCTTGAAATAGCAAAATTATTCCTGCCAAAAAAGGTGCAAAAACAGATCCCTGCAATACAGACCAATCAGCCTTCTCCCATCATCAGCAAGTTATGGAATCCATCATCACTTCAGAATAAATCCTTCTCTTCACCAATGGCTTGATTTCGATCATCCATTTTGTTTCAGACCAGGTCACTCTACCCTGGATATGCTGCTTCTGCTCTCTCAACAATGGATGGAGGTACTCAATGCCGGACATGAAATCAGAGCCATAGCCTCGACATATCGCTTGTTTTTGACACAGTTTGGCACCCTGCCCTGCTCACCAACTCTCTTCCTATGGTATCCAAGGCCATTCACTCATGGCTCGCAGACTTCCTCTTCTTTGTCGCAGCCACGTGTGGCCCTAAATGGAGTTCTTTCATTCCTCTTCCTGTCCAGGCTGGAGTTTAAAGGCAGCATTCTGGGCCCGTTCTTTTCTGGTTTTCATCAATGATCTCTCCAACTCTCTGGAAAATCCTCTTTATCATTTCGCTGATGATCCACCCTCTGCTGTACAATCTGTCATCCTCAGACCGGCAAGCAACAGCAGCTTCGCTATCTGCAATCTGGGTAAAATCACAAACTGGTCCAACACGTGGACCATGTCTTTCAATCCGGACAAATCTCACATCTCACTATATCTCTCCGAAAGGACCGTTTGGAACACCCCCCCCATCTACTTCTTCAACAATCCTCTGAATGAAGTCTTTCAAGCTTCTGGGTCTATTATCTGCCATGATCTTTCCTGGAAAGCACCATTTCCAACCTGGCCTCCAAAGCCGTCGCTGACTGGGAATCCTCCATCGTGCAAAGTCCTTCCTCAGCCCACCTGAGCTCCTGACCACATACAAAGCTTTCATCCACAGCCTGATGGAGTACTGCTCTCCCTATGGGCTGGTGCTCCTGCCTCTCACCTATCTCGGCTTCACGCAGTGGAAACCAAGGCATTTAGGATAATTGCGCATCCGCATGATGAGCTGAGTCTTTTGGCCTCTCACTCTCTCACCACAGGTAGGTCGGTGGTCTTTAGTCTTCTTTCATCTCCTCTCCGGTTCTTGCCCCCCCCCTGCTCTGTCTGCGAATTTGTCCCCACCATATTTCCGCAGGGTGTTCAAAGTCCACCAACAGCCCCCTTCTGGCAAAACTACCAAAATAATGAATCACTGCACCTTACTCTTTCATTCCTCTTTTTCCCACTTTGGAATAAACTCCCTCACTCTGTTCAATCCCATTTTCTTTGCAGGCCTTCAAAAAGCTGTTCACCACCACCCCTATCTCCCCATCAAACCTCGATCTTTTCTACCCCCGTTAATCCACCCCAAAATCACCTCTTCAAACTCCCTGCTTTCCTTCCTGAAAGTCCTGTAATGTCCATCTTGTATACCACATGTTCTCTGCCCCATCCTCTCCCTTCCACAGATCTCCTAATGTCTCTGTTCTCACTGTTTTGTCCTTCCCACTCCCACCACTCTTGTATCATGCCCCCCTTGCTGTGCGTTGTGTGTTAGCTCTCATCGAGCCTTGACAAGGTATACAAAAAATAAACATTCTCTCCATGTAAATGTGTATCGTTACGAATTTGGGAATTCGATCGCACTCAACATACAGGTTCCTTTAGTCAGTTATTTCGATAAGTGCTTGTTCCCTAGATAGCTCACCTCATTGTTTAATGGGCAGAAATCGATTAAGTGTGTTGCGATTCAATTAAATAGTTAGGGAGCGATATAACACAATGGAGATGCTCTCCCCTCTTCTGCAGAGGAAAAGAGCCCTCCCGTCCCGTGATCATGACGTCAACAACTCCCTCCACCGTGATTGAGCGGGGGATGGAGCACGAGGGCATGAGTCATCGGGAGCGGGGGAGGGGGCGAGAATAAAAAAGGGATCCTCTGCTTGTTCGGGCTGGCTTTCAGTAGGCCTTCGGGTTCTGCTTTGACTTGTTTGGGTTAGGAGGAGGCTTTTGAAGCTTTTGAAGGCTTTCTGCTTGTCTTGGCTTTTAGTAAGCTTTCTGCTTTGGAGGCTTTTTGGAGAGCTTTTTGCTTCGGCTTGGCTTTTCAGCAGGCCTTCAGGTTCTGCTTGGCTCGGTTCGCTTTTTGGCTCTGGCTTGGTTCGTCGAGAGTCGGCTTTGTTCATCAGAAGAGAGTTGAGCTGTTGCTCGGCCTCGAGTTCTTGTTCGTGTTGTGAGAGGCTTTGTTCATCGGAGAGGTTGAGCTGGTTGCTCGGCTCGGAGTTCTTGGTTCGTGTTGTGAGAGGCTTTGTTCATCGGAAGAGAGTTAGCTGGTTGCTCGGCTCGGAGTTCTTGGTTCCGTGTTGTGAGAGGCTTTGTTCATCGGAAGAGAGTTGAGCTGGTTGCTCGGCTGGCTCTTCTTGGTTCGTGGAGCTCTTTGTTCTCCGCTTGGTCCGGCTTGGTGCGACTCATCGGCCTCATCTTGGAGGTGTTCTTCGAGATAGCGACGCATCGACGGGAAGGATCGGCGCCTCGTCTCACCAGCACGTGTTCGGAAGCGCGAGAGATTCGCTGGAGCTCGGGAAGGATCGCGGCTCAGGCGATTGGATCCAGGTCGCTCTCGCTGGAGCCCGGGTCCGAACAGCTTGAAGAGCACACGAGGTGGAGAGGTTCAAGATAGGTTCTGGGTTCAGCTCATCTGTCCGTCCAAGCTGGAGTCCGTTATTAAAGGCATCAGCCACCATTTCTTGGGTGTGTGTGTGTGTGTGTGTGTGTGTGTGTGTGTGTGTTTGTGTGTGTGTGTGTGTGGGCCCGTCTAATAAGTAGAAACTGTTAAGTGCTTTTGTGCTGTAAATGATTGCATTGCATTTCGTATCGTCGGTATAGTTCTGCTCTTACGTGCTTCCCTAGTTCCCATTATTATTAATAAATACCAAATTGTTAAATGTTTCAGCTCGTCGCGTCGATTCTTTTCATTGACTGAGCATTTCGTGTGTTGGAGTTAGAAAGCCGTTGGTTTGCCGTAAAAGGGGGACATTCGGACCGACGGTTCTCGGCGATTAAGCCGCTCGGAATCGCGCACGGACAGGCTCGCTTAAGTGGCTTATTCTGTACGAGTTCCGTCGAGGGTGGAATACCCCGGTAGTTGGATCACGTGGGTATTTAGGTAAATTGAAGTTGGCAATCGACCCTACCACCCCACGTGGTCTGCCCATTGGCGTATTTCGGTTCTTGCACAAGGACCCGTCAGCCTCGGAGTTATCCGGGCGCGATCTATTCCGGGCGATCGGTCGGCCGACTCGACTTGCGGCTCCTTCAGAGCGGTCGGCTCGCGACCCACGCACCGGCCCGTAACAGTATTCTATCGTGACTGGTGGTATCCAGTATTACAAATAATCATCTTAAATCAAGAACTTTGAAACAACTTAACAATACACATTATGGTGATGTTAAATATGGTGAGAATAATTTGAAAATTTAAAAATGTTTCCTTTCATTCATTTTAAGCAGAGTTTCAACCAAAGCAAATACTGAGCTTTGTAATGAAGCAGAAGCGATTTTTCACTCCATGGAGATGAAAGCTGACTTCCAAAGAGATGGAAGATGGCCTCAGGCAATGATAGAGTAAATAGAACAATGTTTGTGAAGTACAACATATTGTCTGTTGATTAAATCCATCAGTGAGGGGATGGGTAAAAGTGTGTGTGTGTGTGTGGTGTGTGTGTGTGTGTGTGTTGTGTTGTGTGTGTGTTGTGTGGTTGCTTTATTCTAGGAATAATTAATATGCTCAGAATGCTATAATCAATTCTTTAGAAGAAAAATGTCTGTTTAATCCCGAAGCGGAAATTAAAAGATAGTTTTTTCGGGATGGAGGAGAAAGCCAGAACCTGGCACTTTAATGTCGTGGTTCCAACAGTGTGACGGCAGGAATTCCCCTTTAGAATAAAGCGTGACAGACAGAAGGAGCACACAAAATTATATATCACTAGTACGTGCCCGTACGTGCAAAAAAATTTTTTTTTTCAAAACTTTCAAACCTCGAGCCAGAAACAACCACACAGGCCGTTCCTTCGCTCTCGCGTGCCCGTACGTGCGCCGTACGTGCGTGCCCGTACATGCAACCCCCCCCCAAAAAACTTTCAAACCTCGAGCCACAAACAACTACACAGCCGTTCCTTTGCTCTCGTAAAGGACGACTGGATTGGACATTGTGTTTATCTATAAATGCGCATAAGAAATCGAGAAATTATTAGAATACATTGTCATCACCATCCGGAAATAGTGCGTGCCCGTACGGAATGTTCACATGCATTCCACGAATTATCGCTTGCATTGAGTAACAACTGCTGTGATACTTACACACACAGAGTTAATTAAAATCCAAATTAAAATCAAGTTACCTCCCTGTCTTTGCTTGCCATGACATTCGCTGCCATTGACCATTGCCACTCCTACGCCGCGGTAACTAAGGCACCGATTGATCCCCATCATACCGGCACGGCACGTGACGTCATCGTCGGCCGCGCGCATTTGCCGACGCGAAGTTAAGTCCTCACTGTCCGGAAGTTCGCATATCGCAGTGACGATTATTCGCAATTTAGTTTTAATGGCCAATTATTCAATTAGCGCCAACGTATTTTGCCTTTTCGCAATGTCATCGCAAGAAAAACACAAAGAGAAGAGAGAGAAAAAAACAAACAACAAAAAACGTACGTACAAAAAAACGTACGTGCAAAAAAAAACTTCAAACAACCACACAGTCCGTTCCTTCGCTCTCGTAAACGACGACTGGATTGGGGCATTGATTTATCTTAAATGCGCTAAGAAATCGTAAATTATTAGAATACAGTCATCCTATCCGGAAGTCCATACGTTGTAACCCGTAATGGGGAACGCGGCTGAGGTTCTCTTCCCCATCGGCCACGCCTACGCAGCAACGTGTCTTGTCATTGGTTGGTAAATAAAATGGCCGCAGCAACGTGTCTTCTCATTGGTTTGGTAAATAAATGGCCATAACTTGGGAAGCACTTGTCCGATTAATATCAAACCTTGAAAAGGCACATACTCAGGTTCCCAGCAATATACCTGGCAAGTTTCAATTAGATCGGACCAGTGGTTGGCGAGAAACAGCGGTCACAGACAACACACACCACACACACACCACACACACACCACACACACACACACACACAGCTGGAATTATAGATAGATAATACTTGAAGCAAAATAAAATATATAATAGTACGTGTAAGGAGCACACACACACACCACGACAGCAGCTGCAACAGCCACGACACATAGCAAGAACAACAACCACAGCGACACAACAACTACCTCTAATGAAAGATCCTTTTTCGCACGTTTCATTCATTTTCCATCCTAATTGAGTTCACAGATAGACATGCAATATGTTTGTGAAGTGTAACACACTGTCGTTTGATTAAACAGTCAGCAAGGCGACAGGTAGGCATGCCTAGTATTGAAAGGATAGTAAACTATGCAAAAAAGTGAGTTACTGTACAAATATGTAGTTTACTCTCAAAATTCCTATCCTCCCCCACCCCCTTTCCACCCTTTTCTTTATTTTCTCCACTTGTGGACACCAGTCTTCCTTTAAGTGTTTCGAAGTGGTGAACCACCACCATCTCATATTAAACCCTTGTTAACCAGTCATTTTCATCCCTGCTGATCTTTCTCCCCAGTCCACATGCAACATTTGTTTGTGTGCCTCTAGTTTGCCTATCATTTGGGCTACAAGTCTGTTCCTTCTTGGTACCCTGTTTGTTTGTCTGCACACATGCTCAGTTGCCCCTCTTATCCACTGTCTAGGTCTTGCATTTATTTGCCTTGACCTTATTTCTCATTCAGGAAAAGCACATAAATTGCATGGAATGCTCCATCTTCCTGATGAAACAAATGTTTCTTCCAATACCGTACTATTCATTCCACAAGTACCATTCCAGTGGCAGCACACTCATCATGCAGTTGTCTAACTGGGTTCAATAGCTGATCGAACAAAATGTGACCAAACTGCCATGTTGTTACTTCCCAGGCAAGGAATTTAGAGCTCCCCCCTCTGGAGGGGATTTTAAGCCACCTGTCTTTTTGCTGGCACCCTCTTGTGGACATCAATGATCATACAGTGGATTTGAAATAATAGATCTCTGAGAGGGTACTCAGTTGTCATGAAAACAAAAAATTAGTGTAGAAAAACAAGACGATATCAGTTCTTTCATAGACAATAAGGAAACAAACAAACAAAAAAAACAATGAACACATCAGTTTTTTCTTTTTTGTCTTTTTTGATTGACAAGAAACATCTGCATACTCAAACCTCAAACATTCATATGTACCACTTAAGCAGCACCAAAATGGTCCTTCAAACTCGTTGCTATGTATGTTTGTGCAGAAGTTTGCTCTGACTTTGAATTCCTGATGTACAAAACATTAGACATCACGACTGATCGTCATCTGCGATATCATCATGAAAAAAATAATAGGTTACTTCAGTCAAGCACTGTGCAATGAGCTATGTGCCAAATTTCAGATCAATTTGGATTTTATCATTATTGATCTAAACCAGAAAAGCCAAAACTTATCAAGATGGTTTTTTTGTTGTTGTTTAAACCTTTGCAATTCAGTGTATAATTAATGGATGATGATGATGATGAAAGTCTCACAGGAAATGTCTTGTTGAAGAAGAGTCCAAAATCATCTTTTACTTTGCATTTGAGATGGTGATATTCAGAATATCACTTGTGCATGCAAAGCGAAAAGTGGGGTTAAACAATTGGTTCACTTCTGTCTGTCTGTCTGTCTGTCTACAAATGCTAGTACATTATCGAGGAACAACTTGATTTAAATTCAATGTTATATTTTGAATACGAATCGGAAAATAAACGTGCAGTTTAGTTGTACTTTGGCTCTGAATTTGTCCCGATTGTACATGTGCAGAGAGGAGCGAGATAATTGTATTTTTTACTCTATCTGTGTCTCGCAGTCGAACATTGAAAATCATTCCCAACAGGAAACTTACTGTTTTTGGGATGTCGTAAAGGACACAAACAACAGGCATGAATAACTAATGTAACATGTTAAATAAGGTGGTGTAAAAGATGCTGCATCAATGGCGGTAAACTTCCGAAGAAAGTTTTTCTCTCCAACCGTGAATAGCTTTATTTTATTACAATTTAATGAAATACTTGAACACTGTAAAACACAAATAGCCTTTGGGGCACTTTCAAAACCCTTCCGGTTAGCGGTACTTTGAAGCCTGGTGTTGGCTTAGTGGTTAGGGTGGTGGCTTGGGATTCTAGGGTCCTGAGTTCAAGCCCCGTTTGCCACTGAATTAAAATACACCAGGAGGTTGACTCAGCCTGTCATCCTTCTGAGGTCGGCAAAATGAGCACCAGTGTACTGGTAAGGGGGACACTGCATCAGCGGCATAGCCGTGTCCCAACCAATGATGCAACCAGCAGCCACAGGCTGCACTCGATAAAGAGAGAGCGGTACTTTGACAACATATTACAGCATTTTACGTTATCACGACCAATAAAATTTGCCGCTCGTAGACCCCACCCATGTCCTAAATTCTCTAGACAGCGTGGGGTAAGGTGTTCTACGAACTTTCTCCTTCGAAAACTATGTTTTTTGGTGCCCAAAATTTGTTGTTTTGCATCATTATAAAATGCACAAAACGTCATTTTCATAAGACGAAGCATTCAAGTGATCATGCAGGAAAAAAAAATCAAAAAACACAAATTGTTGATAGTCATTTGGATGACACCAACATAAGGAGACCTCCCTTTGAAAAAGTCTTACAATTGAAAGCAACAGTCATTTCGACCAGCAAGTTCTGCATTCTTGAACCTTGAATTTTCATTCTTAAACCATTGTGAAATTCAACGAAAATATACACATTTCAGACTTTATGCTGCAGGTCCGTGTAGAATTTTACCTTTGTTACCTCCACCGCCAAAGGTGGACGGAGGTTATATTTTTAACCCGTCTGTTTCTGTCTGTCTGTGAGTAGGTTATCTCAAAAAGTTATGGACAGATTCGGATTAAATTTGGTGTGTGACATAGACGAATTGATTAGATTTTAACGAAGTTTATGCTAATGTGTCCAATCTAGTTGATATTGACAATATCTGATATGATTCTTCACAATAAGAAATGGTGCTAAAATTATATATAGCACAATATCTCAAAAGATTGTGAACAAGTCATGACAAAACTTGGTGGATGAGTTGGATAGGTGACAAGATAGCAGATTCGATTTTGGTTAAGGCCTGGATTCAGATCTGTTCCATCAGAGGGATACAATCACTAAACTGTGCGATATATATATATATATATATATAATTATATATATATATATATATATATATATATATTTGTTACGGCTGTGGAAATTGACAGAACACTATAAAGGTCCCTAGATCAGTTAGGCCGATAAGTCCGTGTTCAGATAGATTTCCCCACCGTTGTTAAAGGAACTATTCATGTTAACCGGGCTGTGATCTTTGAGTTAGCCGTTATTCTTTCCTATCGTTATTTTGGACCAACCACGTCCACCACCAACATCTTTCTCAACAACCGCTTCACAACAACCACCACCACCACAATCGCTCTCAACAACCGCTTCAGACAACACCGCCTTCCACCACCACAACCACACCTGCCTCTCACCAAACCACGCCATCCTCACCACTTCGCCAGCAACCGTCAACATCTCCACACCACAAACATCGCCTCACCTTCGAACGACGCCATCTTTGCGCCAGCCGCGGCGAGTCGGCATCGAGCGGCATCGCTGCAGGCCGACGCGGGACGTTTGCTCCTCGGATCAAGCTTGGTGATCTCGCGCACGTCCGCTTTCCGCGCAGGTCAGAGGTCAGAGGCGATCGGATCGAGAGGCTTGGTGATCTCGCGCACGTCAGCTTTCCGCGCAGACGTCAGAGGTCAGAGGTCGAGAATCGGAGGCCAAACCGCGTCTCACCAGCCCTATAAAAGGACGAGCAGAGCGCCAAGCTCGCGTTCGAGTTGGGTCGCGTCGAGTTGATCGGTGTAGTTGATCGGTCGGTCTGAGTCAGTCTGGAGAGGTCGGGGAGTCGGGAGGAGCCAGAAGCCAAGGAGCTGCTTGGAAGTCTGGGCTCGTGTCGGAGTCGGGAGCTTGGAGCTTGCAGTCGGTGGAGAGTCCGGGCGTCGCGAAGGAGACGCGAGCTGGAGGCGCAGCCTTGCCTGCTGTGTCGCGCAAACCGCACGTTCGTGTGGAGAGAGCCGGAGAGAGCTCGCCAGCCAGCGACAGCGGTCCGAGGTGACCGGGCTTCGGCGCAGTTCGAGCATCACTGAGGGACGGACGGGTTCTTACAGAGCATCAACTCTAAGAGAGCAAAGACCTGTTCGTTCCTCTCAAACGAGTTGCCGACTGAGGCCCAAATCACCGGCCGCTTGGCAAGGCCCGAGCTCGACCGCGGCTATGCTAGCTGCCGTGGGAAGGAGCATCGCGGGTCGCCCAAGCGCGTTCGTGTGGAGAGAGCCAGAGAGGGCTCGCCTGCCACACGGAAGGCCGAGCTCGACCGCGCTACGCTAGCTGCTGTGGGGGCGGGACGTCGCGGTCGCCCAAGCCAGACACCACGAGGGTGCAGGAACCTGCAACGGTCTCGTGGGACTCGTTCGGTCTGCCAAGTCCCACGCCATAAAGACCCTAGAGGTCCAGTCTGACCCCATTGCCTTTGATGGGTCTTTTCCTGCTTTTCTTTCGAATGAATGTTGTGGCGCCGAGTCCCGTAAGTAAACTGTGTAAGTGACTGTACATTAATAATTGCTTATAGACGGTTGTAGCGCTTTGTCTTGCCCGCGTGCCGTGCCGCATTCATTGCTTGTTCTGTATACGTGCATGTTGGTGTTTTTGAATGACTGCATGATTGTTCCTGCATACGTAGAGTAAATAAATGTGCTGGTTTAAATGTTAACCCGTTCGTCGTGTCCTCTTTCCCTTATTGGAACGCCATCTTGCATTAAGGAATGTAGTTGGGTTTTAAATAGAATCGGATCCGGCGAGGTCGGGCGATAATACCGCTCGGTTATCTCAGAACGGAACGGACCGCTTGAGCGGTTCGTGTCCAAGCCGACCTGCGTTAAGGTGCGGTCCCTCGGTAGGTTACCTGCGCGAGTACTTAGGTATATCGAGATTCGGCGATTGACCCTATTTCGCGTGGGTAGAATACGGACTGGGCCGTGTGGGGTTGAGAACCCACCCGTGTCAGGGTTCTGGCGTGGTTCCAGAAAGTCACGACTAGATTGCTCGTTCGGTGGGCGAACCAGCTGCTATTGGTTAAAAGCGGTCGTTCCGATGCCGACGGGTGGGAAATCTACAACACTGGTATCAGGAGTGGGATACAAACTCTTCCGCCTCCGAACTAAATTAACGGGAATCGGATCGGGGATGTGTGAAGCGACCCTCGATTCCCACCAAAATACAAGTGGTTAAATTGTTCCGATAGGCAAGATGGCGGTTCAAGGCAAACGGGGGCAGGAGGTATTAGGATTAGGAATTGATGTGGAAATAGTAGAACCCATGGCCCAGGATGAGGTCCCCGAGCAGGACATTGATGTGCAGGAGCAACCCCCCCCCCCCCACAATCGAATCCAGAACCCGAAATGGGCACAGCGGTAGAGGCCGCGGTGGATGACACCCCCCTCCCCCCTCCGTCAAAATCCTTCCCCGGCCCCAGCGAAACCGAGACCGATAATGGCGGATCGGTCCGGCTTGAGCCATTGGTCGTCGCACAGATGGTGGAAATGATCGCGCAACAAATTAAAAACATGATGAATACGAATATGCAACAAATGGAAAAAAAAGGATGAAAAGTGCAAACGCTGCGGGTGAGATGCAGAGCGTGGGGCGATGCCTGCAGGCGGGCAGAATGGCAATTGAGAGGAGCGAAACGCGGGCAGTGGAGCTCAAAATGGCGGCGCCACGTGTTGGAGCGAACGAGCTGAGGGGAGTGTGGACTGTGTTGGTCCTGCGGTGGAGGACAAAATAATACGGGAGACATGTTGGACGAGGCTCGTAACAGCAGAGAAAGTGACGGTGACAGAGAGGGAAAAATTAAATGGGGTGACTGAGACGTGTAAGAGACACTTGGAGACGACAGAGATAATAAAGGAAGTGAGAGAAATAACAGAGACGCGGGAGATAGAAAAAGTAGAGGAGAGACTACGCGATAAAAACGGGGTGAAAGACGAACACAACACACACACACACACACACACACACACACACACACACACACACAGTTAGTGGAGGACGAAGAGGGGGAGCTCGGGAATGTGTCGTGACCCGGTGCAAGCAGCCGGATAGCTTCCTTATGGAACGGGGGGAGGGAATATTCCCCTTGAAGCTGATCTCGACCAGGTGGGTCCGGTCGTGCCGAGCGAGTTAGGAGGGGCGAGTGCTGTGAATGGGTGCACGTGAGGCTTGGGGGGTGTGAAGGCCCCGGGAACCCTTGTGGTGGAGCGAATCCCCAGTGTGGTCGTTCCGGTGTGTGTGGTTCCAGTATGTGTGTTCACGAGTGTGGGCGAATGTGTGCTGAGAAGCGCGCATGGCATGGTGAGGGGCGTTGTGTGAAAGGGACCGCGTGTGTGAGTAATATGGTGTGCCTGGTAGCGAGTGTGCCGAAATGCGGGCCTTCCAGCATGCCGTGTGTAAAGGAAACACCGAATGTGGAAGGAACAGCGTGTGCGAGGGAAACAGCGTGTGTGGTTCGAAATGTGTGAGTGAAACGGCGTGCTTGAGTGAAAAGGTGTGTGTGGGAAACATGAGGGTGGAAGGAACAGCATGTGTAGAGAGACCGCGTGTGTGAGAGCGCTGTATGTGAGGGAGATGGCGGTTGCATGTGGGAACATGCAACCGCATGTCCGAGTGAGAGTGTCATGGCGAGTGTGTGTGAGCGTCGTGGGACGTGGAAGTTTGTGCGCGAGAGTGCGACGACGACGGTGCCTGACGGTGGACAAAGGCCGAGTAGCGGCCGTAGCTGCTTTGAGAACCGCGCCGGGTTTGCACGGCAGCGCACCGGGGTCCGTGCTGTGCAACGCACGAGGCCGCCACGTGCGCGCTTGCGGGAGTGAAGCCCGGTCCGTAAACGTACGCGGTGGATTTGCCGATCCCGCGGACGGACAGAAGGTAGGCTGGACAAACGGATTTGGACCGGATGGGTTCTCCACGCGGGCGTGTGTGTGAAGCTCCGACGAGCGGAGCACGTGTGTTCGCGTGGGGAACCCCTCGAAACGCGAGGCTTGTTTTTGATGCGCAGGGTGACGTCGTGGCTGCATGGTTGGAATCCGCGCAGGAGGGTATCCCTGTCGGATGGTACCGTCCAAGGAGGACGAGGTGCGCGAAGCGTGAGCAGCTGCCATGACATCACGGAGAGTAGAGCGCAGGTTGCGAGTTGCTGTGCGTGGCGCATTAAAAAAAAAAGCAAGCCTCGCTTCAGGTGAACAGGATTCCCGGGCAAGGGGTGGAAGACCCCCTCCTGGGCACAGGATACAAACTAGTTAGGGGGAAGGGTTAGCTTAGTTAGACCGGCTCCATGGGGCAGGATAAGTCCTCATGGAGCCCGTGGAATGGATTAGTTAGAGGGATGTCAGTTTGATTTAGGATGGAGTTGGGATTTTTGGAGACACAGACAGACTTTGGATGTGTAGAGGGGACGTAGCTTAGCTACGTAGTGTTAAGTTGAATGTGCTACTAGTGTAAGGGATGACGAGGGAGCCCGAGTTACTTGAGGGATTTAGCAAAGAGAATGGCAGTGATCAGCGATGTGAGCGATGGATTGAAACATGTTGAATGAGTGAGGCCAGCGAGCCTGTGTGTATGGAGCGAATGTGGAATACATGGTGCGATGAGTGATTGGGGGAGGAGTGATTCCCACCCAAGGGACCCGGGGTCAGTGTAAAGTGAGTTAGTGGTTAGTCAAATTGACAAAATGGAGGACGTTTTGTTGGTGTCGAGAGTAGGCTCGAAACCAGTTTGGAGGGGTGCAGGAGCCCTGTTGACGGGCTGCGAGTGTGGCTGCGAAAGGTGAGTATCGCTTAGTGGGTACCCCGGGCACCGGGCTGGTCGCCGCGGTAGGCAAAGGGTCCAGTGGGGGCCGGGATAGCGTAGTGGGCACGGGTGGCCCGCATGATGCGGGGCCCGGGGCGCCATTGGCCACGTGGGCAGTGCATTGGGCACGGGCACCCAGGGAAGGGGCCCGGGGCCCAGCCTGCCACGTGAGCATTTCAGGGGAGTTGCCAGGAGGGCACTCCCCAGTTTAGGGAGCTGGTAGGCTCAGAGGCAGTTGCAGTGCCCGGGGTGCCATCGTTGGAGAATCGGCAGAGGGTTGTTCCTGCCAAGGGAGCCACGCGTCCAGCCATGAGACCGTGTGAGGGCACGGGAGGAAAATTTGAGGGCATGGTCCGAAATTTGCGAGGACACCAAGACAGGCGACGGAATTTGGGTTGTTAGAACCAGTAGTTTAAGCGAGAGGCGCTTTTGGAAAGCCCCGGGGTAGTTCAAGATTAATAATTGTTAGGGTAGTTAGGAGATGTACCCTCCGACCATCCATCCCTTCGTTCTCGTTGTGGGCTGCTGCTGGACCCACCTTGCATTGAGATCGCTGAAATCTGAGGGGCCATTCTGAGGCTTATTGGGCCTCGACACAGGACGCCAGCTCTCCCTTATTCCCCTCCAGGAAGGGAACGTAGGGTTGGGAGTAGGCGAGGACAGATAGGTTAGCTGGACAGAGACCATAAAGGGGTTAGGGAGACGAATTTATAGAAGGGAAATAAAAATAAAATACCAATGTCACCCGTAGGGTGATCCGTATCTTGCCAAAAGGTGACCACGTGTGACTTCTTTAAGGTCACACTGAGGTGAACAGAGCTGCTATCCACCAGGAGCGACTCCTTGAGGAATATCTGCCTACGAGAGATTCCGATGAGAATCGTTCTACAGAGTAACCATGAAAAATATGCGTTTGCCTCATAACGTCACCAAATCACGTCATAATGGTCTCAAGCTTGATATATCTAGAAAGCACTCATCGAGTTGTTCAATTTGAGGTACTACACGATATGGTTCCTAAAACTTGAAATTTTGACCTTGGGGTCAAATATGTTTGACCTTAGGCGTTAACCATGAAGGTCAAGGCCAATCGCCACCAAAATTAATCAGCTGAATGCCAGACCATGACCTATATTCCCATGAAGTTTGAAGACGATCCGATCAAAATTACTCCAAAAATAAGGTTTCGTCGACTCCCCTGATTTGCGACAAAGTGACCTTGACCTTTGACCTTGACCTTCAAATTTTATGCGCTGAAAGGGACCTCTATAGCCTCTGACATGCGAAGTTACAAAAATTTCCAATGAAAACTGTGCTCTGCAGAGTGATTTATACATGATTACAGATAAAAAAAAACAACAACAAAAAAAAAAACACATGAAGGTCAAGGCCAATCGCCACCAAAAATTAATCAGCTGAGCGCCAGACCATGAACTATATTCCCATGAAGTTTGAAGACGATCCGATCAAAATTACTCAAAAAAATAAGGGTTTTGTCGATTCCCCTGATTTGCGACAGTGACCTTGACCTTTGACCTTGACCTTCAAAATTTTATGGCCTGAAAGGGACCTCCATAGGCCTCTGATATGCGAAGTTACAAAAATTTCCAATGAAAAGTGTGGTCTGCAGAATTTTTTTTCGTGATTACAAGACAAACAAACAAACAAACAACAAAGAAAGACTGAACATATCTTGCAAAAACTTCGTTTTGGCAAGATAATAAAACAAAAAATAAGATGGGGCTAAATTGGGGATTTTTGGCAAATTAAGGGAGTGGGTATGGACAGAGACAGGCAAAGGCGATAGGTTGGAGGGAGACAGTAGGGTAGGTCCGAGCCTGCCTTCCGAGTGGCCAGCACCACCGCACTCCTCCACCAACCTCCTCTAACGGGATAAGAGGCCGGCTGTTTTTACTACAAGGCCTGTGCCGTCATTCATCTGCCGTCTGTTTTGCTGCAAGGCCTGTGCCGGTCGTTTTATCTGCCGGCTGTTTACTACAAGGCCTGTGCCGGTCAGCTTCACCACCGGCCCGTTTGCTACAACGGCCTTGTCTTGCCTTGCCAGCCTTGTCTGCCTGCATTTGCCTTGGCCCCATGCCTGCTAGCCCTTGTTTGCGTTTGCCCCTGTGTCCATCCATCACCATGTGCGCCAGGAACATCCAGTTTTTCAAGGACTGCCCTGCAGGCAGCCCGTGCATCCATCATGTCATTTGTGTTTTGCGACCATCTCCATTCATTCCCCTGCATCAATGAACTTCGAAATGACTTTTACTTCTCCCTTTCACAGATCACAAGTCCTGGCCATGGTTAAGTAATGGATAAGTTGAGTGAAAATTGTAAATACGTGGAACCCCACCTGCAGTGTGTCATAGCGCCGGCAATTTATTTAAGTCGTCTGTATGAGTGGGTTTGTTTAGGTAGTTACTCAGCCCGTAGGTTATTTATTTTGGGACATGAATACACTAAATGTCGCACTCAGGGATCCGAAGTAAATGTACTAGGGGAGAACTTACACATGATGGACACGAAACTTCGACGACTCGGGACGAGTCTGTAAAAAGGGGAGGGTGTAGTGTTACGGCTGTGGAAATTGACAGAACACCATAAAGGTCCCTAGATCAGTTAGGCTGATATGTCCGTGTTCAGATAGTTTCCCCGATTTCCACCGTGTTTAAAGGGAACTATTCATGTTAACCGGGCTGTGATCTTTGAGTTAGCCATTATTCTTTACTATCGTTATTTTGGACCAACCACTCCACCACCAACATCTTTCCACAACGTTCACAACAACCACCCACCCACATCGCTCTCACACTCAACAACCGCCTTCCACCACCACAACCACGCCACTACCCGCCTCTACAACACCTGCACCACTGCCACACACCACAGTCCACAATCTCCACTTCCACAGCTCCACTCCACCACACAAACACTCGCCTCACCTTCGAAACGACGCCATCTTTGCGCCAGCCGCGGCGATCGGATCGAGCGGCATCGCTGCAGGCCGACGCGGGACGTTGCTCGTCGGATCAAGCTTGGTGATCTCGCGCACGTCCGCTTTCCGCGCAGAGGTCAGAGTCAGAGGTCAGAGGCGATCGGATCGAGAGGCTTGGTGATCTCGCGCATGTCCGCTTTCCGCGCAGAGGTCAGAGGTCGAGGATCGGAGGCCAAACCGCGTCTCACCAGCCCTATAAAAGGACGAGCAGAGTGCCAAGCTCGCGTTCGAGTTGGGTCGCGTCGAGTTGATCGGTAATAGTTGATCGGTCGGTCTGAGTCAGTCTGGAGAGGTCGGGAGTCGGGAGGAAGCCAGAAGCCAAGGAGCTGTTGGAAGTCTGGGTTGTCGGAGTCGGGAGCTTGGAGCTTGCAGTCAGTGGAGAGTCCGGGCGTCGCGTAGGAGACGCGAGCTGGAGGCGCAGCCTTGCCTGCTGTGTCGCGCAAACCGCGCGTTCGTGTGGAGAGAGCTGGAGAGAGCTCGCCAGCCAGCGACAGGCGGTCGGAGGTGACCGGGCTTCGGCGCAGTTCGAGCATCACTGAGGGACGGACGGCTTCTTACAGAGCATCAACTCTAAGAGAGCAAAGACCCGTTCGTTCCTCTCAAACGAGTTGCCGACTGAGGCCCGAATCACCCAGCCGCTTGGCAAGGCCCGAGCTCGACCGTGGCTATGCTAGCTGCCGTGGGAAGGAGCATCGCGGGTCGCCCAAGCGCGTTCGTGTGGAGAGAGCCGGAGAGGGCTCGCCTGCCACACGGAAGGCCGAGCTCGACCGCGGCTACGCTAGCTGCTGTGGGGACGGGACGTCGCGGGTCGCCCAAGCCAGACACCACGAGGTGCAGGTAACCTGCAACGGTCTCGTGGGACTCGTTCGGTCTGCCAAGTCCCACGCCATAAAGACCCTAGAGGTCCAGTCTGACCCCATTGCCTTTGATGGGGTCTTTTTCCTGCTGTTCTTTCGAATGAATGTTGTGGTGCCGAGTCCCGTAAGTAAAACTGTGTAAGTGACTGTACATTAATAATTGTTATAGACGGTTGTAGCGCTTTGTCTTGCCCGCGTGCCATGCCGCATTCATTGCTTGTTCTGTATACGTGCATGTTGGTGTTTTTGAATGACTGCATGATTGTTCCTGCATACGTTGAGTAAATAATGTGCTGGTTTAAATGTTAACCCGTTCGTCGTGTCCTCTTTCCCTTATTGGAACGCCATCTTGCATTGCGGAATGTTAGTTGGGTTTTAAATACCCGTTAAATAGAATCGGATCCGGCGAGGTTGGGTGATAATACCCGCTCGGTTATCTCAGAATGGAACGGACTGCTTGAGCGGTTCGTGTCCAAGCCGACCTGCGTCGAGGTACGTGTCCCTCGGGTTACCTGCGGAGTACTTAGGTATATCGAGATTCGGCGATTGACCCTATTTCGCGCGGGTAGAACACGGACTGGGCCGTGGTGGGGATGAGAACCCACCCGTGACAGGGTTCTGGCGTGGTTCCAGAAAGTCACGACTAGACTGCTCGTTCGGTGGGCGAACCGCTGCTATTAGTGAAAAGCGGTCGTTCGCACGCCGACGGGCGGGAAATCTACAACAATATATAAAATAACATCTAGAGTGCACCCACTGCATGTGCCCTCGAGGCCAAGCAGCCGCCATGTAGGAATACCCTTCCCTCATTAGAACGCGAGAGGTACAAGCATAGCTGAGTGTGTGATCATCGCTCGACTTTATTGCATTCCATTGACAGATCGATTCACATTTGTTTGTTTTCCTTCGGAGCCTTGCAATAGAGCTGCAAAGGTGACTGACAAAACTGAGTCTGATTTGAGCCAGTCAGGAGTGTCAAATCTAGTTGGTCTTCGAGAATAATTGAGTTTCAGTGCCTCAATTAAATGGAATTAAATTGGGGGGGGGGTTACACTACAATGCTCATTGCAGAGAAAGCTTTGAAAAACACACACGCACACACACTACCAGTGATTATAACAATATGACAATGTTATACATTAACATGATAAATGAACACATCAGCATAAATGTAAGCCGTATCGACAAACTGATCAGACAAATACGGCATGTACTATAGAGTTGAAACTTCACCACCGAGAGCCAACAATAATAAAATAATAACAATAATAACTAAGGGGGAGCACTCGGAGAGTGCAAAACTCCGCCGCCAATACTGCTGGGTCACTCAAGTGACCTTATATCTTATTCATTAAATATGTCAACAGTGCTGACAGTTATAGTTCTTTTCTCAACATTTTTTTTTGGGGGGGGGGGGGTTGGAATCACTTAAAACATGTAAAATGCAAAAAAAATCGAAATTTTGTTAAAAAAAAAAGTTGCAAAATTTTTTTTTTCTCTTAACATTTTTTTGGTGGGGGGGGGGGGTTGGAAAGCACTTAAAACATGTAGAAATGCAAAAAAAATTTCTTTTTCTGGGGGGGGGGGTTAAATTTTTTGGGGGAGGTTGGAATCACTTAAAACATGTAAAAATGCAAAAAAAAATTTTTTTTTTTTCCTAACATTTTTTTTGGGGGGGGGGGTTGAAATCACTAAAATATGTAGAAATGCAAAAAAAAAAATTTTTTTGGGGGAGGGGGGTTGAATCACTTAAAATATGTAGAAATGCAAAAAAAAAATTTTTTTTCTCTAAATTTTTTTTTGGGGGGGGGATTAACATTTTTTGGGGGGGGGTTGGAAATCCTTAAAACATGTAGAAATGCAAAAAAAAAATCTTTTTTTTGGGGGGGGGGTGACAATTTTTTTGCGGGGGGGTTGGAATTCACTTAAAAAATGTAGAAATGCAAAAAAAAAAAAAATTTTCTCTAACAATTTTTTTGGGGGGGGGGGGGGGGGGTGGAAATCACTTAAAACATGTAGAAATCCAAAAAAAAAACATTTTTTTTTGGGGGGGGGGGTAACAATTTTTTTTGGGGGGTTGGAAATCACTTAAAACATGTAGAAATGAAAAAAAAAAATTCAAATTCTTCTTCAAAATGGCCGCCATAGCGGCCTATTGGATTTTGACCAAGTCCAAAATCTAATGGCATGATCCTTGGACAATACCTAACCCCCCCACCAAGTTTCGTCGAAATCCGTCGAGGTTTTTTCCGTAATACTGTTCACAAACAAACAAACAAACAACAAAACAAACAGAAAGGGGTGAAAACAGTAACCTCCATCCATCTTCGATGGCGGAGGTTAATAATACTAGCCGAAACCCCGTCACATGACGGATTCCGTTCCATGAGCCCAATATGACAACAGTGGCGGCTTTTGTAAGAGCCGGATCCCAGTCGATGTACTCCATGGCTTACCTCATGAGGCCTACAAAACGTCCTTGTACACGACATTTTTGGTGTACACTACTCCTTGTGAAGAAGTCCCTGATTTGTGCAGTGTCTACTTTGACGTACAAACACCGTGTCAAAACTTCTCAGGTCACAGTACCGAGAAAAACGTGACGCGACCGCGAGGAGCAAAAAATTGGTCCTTCAGTATTAATATATAGATTCAATGTTTCTTGTTACATTTTTTGTGTCAAATTCACATTCTGAGGTAGTCAGCATGTGCAGAAGAGGGTTTTACATCGCAGACGCTATTTTTGAGGAGTGGAATTACACCTCTCAGCGGTGACCGTCTGTCGACGACAGACGTAATGACGTCACGAATGACCGATGATGTCATGACGTCCTTACGCCTCTCAGCGGTGATGTCACACGTCGCCATGTAAAACGAATGTAAAACGAAAAGTGCTTATTCTTCCTCAGAGTTGAAAGTTGACTATTGCCACTATGCACGATGCACTCTTACAGGTACGAAGTTTCTTTCAGTCCAGGTCACAGTACCGAGAAAAACGTGACGCGACCGCTAGGAGGAGCACAAAATTGGTCCTTCAGTATTAATATATAGACTAGCCGAAACCCCGTCACAGACGGATTCCGTTCATTCAACCACCCTCAATAGCTCACCCACACTCGAGGGACATGGACTGGACAGGGCGTGCTTGCCCGCCTACTCATCCCCACCCCTGCCCATTCCCCGCCCCACCCCTGCCTTCAATTTGCTTACCCCCGCCAAAAATTTAATTACCCGGCCCCGCCCCGCCTCTTCACTCCCCGCCCCCGTCTCTTGATTCCACACCCCACTTGCCCCGCCCCCTGTCCACCCCTCCACGCAACCCCACATAATTCACCCCAGCCCCCCCACTCATCCCCTGCCCCATTTCCCCTCTCCCGCTTTCAATTTGCTTACCCCCGCCCAAAATTTGCTTACCTTGCCCCCTGCCTCTTCACTCCCTGCCCCGTCTCTTCATCCCCCGCCTCCGCCTCTTCACTCCCGCCCCCCACGTCTCTTGATTCCCCGCCCCACTTGCCCCCGCGTCCACCCTCACACTCAACCCCACCTAATTCACCCCAGCCCCCGCCCACTCACCCCCCACCCATTTCCCCCGTCTCCCGCTTTCAATTTGCTTACCCCCGCCCAAAAATTTGCTTACCTTTCCCCGCCTCTTCACTCCTTGCGCCCGTCTCTTCATCCCCCCCCGCCTCTTCACTCCTCGCCCACGTCTCAACGAAAAGTGCTTATTCTTCCTCAGAGTTGAAAGTTGACTATTGCCACTATGTGCGATGCACTCTTACAGGTACGAAGTTTCTTTCCGTCCAGGTCACAGTACCGAGAAAAACGTGACGCGACCGCGAGGAGGAGCACAAAATTGGTCCTTCAGTATTAATATATAGATAATAATAATATAACTTAAAGTTTTCAAGATATGTGGAACAACAAAGAGAATGGCCTGGACAGAACCTGAATGGTGGGTAATGAGGGCAGACCCAAAACTGAAAGGAAAAATTGCTCATGAAAAGAAGACCAATTCATTGTAGGAGTACATATGACACATAATAATGAGCACAAAAAGTCCATCAAAGAAGTGTGCAAAATGAGACCTCTCTATCACTTGCTATTTATTGGAAGTAGCAACATGGAACAATCGGAAGACAAGCAGACTGAACTGGCCGGGATAGATTTCATTGCAGAAGTCTCGTGGGAAATGCACTCCATCCTGAAGCCTGACTCGATGATGCTAGATTTTGCTCAACTCTAAATTTCCGCTTTGGTCAAGTCTGTCATCATCACAAAATACAAGTACTGACAAAAGGACCGGTGGTGGGGGTCGGGGTTCGGGAGGGGGGGGGGGGTTGTTGTTCATAGGTCAGATTTTAGAACCATTTCATTCACTTCTTCAATGATGAGATGATTAAAACAGTCAGCCTTTTGAAACCAAGCAAACTATTCTAGAAATCATAGCCTTACATTCCACAAAGTCAACTTCAACATAGGCATGTTTTGCAAGGTATGTTTTGTTTTGCAAACCCGTTCACCCTCACACCTCTACAATATGGCACTGAAGCGCTCCATCCATGGCGGCCATCTTTTGTTGAAGTGCACGTCGCCACAGCTTCACCCATGAGATAGTAGCCTTTTTGACATGTGAAGACCAGCGTGTGTCCTCGTTCCTCATTTCCCACCACATTCTCCATGAAGCCATGCTCTGGCTGCACAGGGAGATTGCAAATGGCTGAGGTGGTCGAGCAGATAAATAAATAAAAAGAAGAAGTGGTGAGCATAAAATCATTGGCAAACAAACCACCAAGTGACCAAAATTAATCTCTCAGCATTTGATAATTGCATTGTGATGATGGTTGTACTGTTGTTAGCCAATTGATCCAGTGAATAATTAGTACGTCTAGTCCAAGATAGGAAATGCCGGAGAGCTGTTGTTCGGTCATCTTACTGCGCAGCAACGGAGAGATAAAGATAAATCCAGTGGAAGCACAATAAACATCCCATATGATTTTTCCTTTTCATATTTTTGCATGACCTATGGAGTTCTACATTCTCCTGAGAAAAGGCCGATGTGACACAATAATCCTCTTGATAATATCTTGGAGGACAGCTCTGCAGTCGAAGTGGACAACTATCACTCCCGAAGGGAGCGGGTATTACTAGTAATATATAAATTAAAGATAATCATCAAGACAGGAGAAACCCCTTTAAAATGCAATTCCTTTTCATTCCCGATGACTTGATTTAAAAAAAAACAATTAGAAAAAACAATTTTTTTTTTTGTTAAAAACGAGAAGTAAAAAGCAAAACCAAAAAAAATGTCCAAATCACAGTTCAAAATTTGTATTCAATGGCACAGAATAAAAATTAATTAAGTCGTAATCACAGGTTTTTGCAGTGACAGCGTCGTTGTCTCTCAAGCCATCCATCTCCACAATCGATCGACCGACTGACTGACTGACTATTTGTCAGATGACTTATTAACTTTACAATAGTCTGGAGAAGTTCTTATACACTGGGAAGTACTCCCCAAGAATCATCACCGATTGGGCAGGCATAACACCACCCGTATGTTCCCATTGGTTAGACCTCAAGAACCACGCCTGGACCGCATTCAGCATAAAAACACATTTGGCAGTCAGCAGGACATTTCACAACTCTGAAAATTTTCATGAGAAGCTTACCCTACAGGCACACTGTACAAGATACGTTTTAATAATTTCAGAGTTATTGGCAGGAATGCAGGAGGAAATCAATGTTTCTCCTGTGTTGTGGTGGTGTTGGCAAATTGCCATGTGCTGTTGAACATTCACCGAATTTGGTAATAGTGTACGTGTGTTGCCCACGGATGTGAACTGAAGAAATTAAAAAGTTAAACATTATTCCACTATGAAGTTAACTCGTCCCAGGCAAAATAGAATTCCTTTCCTGTAGTAATTATCTGCAGATGACTATAGTAGGACCTGTTACCAACTGTAGTATATGAGAGTACTACTCTCATGTACTACGAGTCTAACTGTAGCATTTTTGCCTGGGGTGGTAGAGCCATGCACTTGTGACATACAACAGAACATTTTATCCACTTTAACTTCCCAAGTTCAGTTAGTAGATACAAGTGTCGTTGATGAAATTTCCTGTGCTACAGAAATATTTTAGTCATGTGACTGAGTGGTCAAGCCACCATTGTGCCAGGTTAAGCTTTATTACAAACTGAAGAAAACAGTATAGACATGTCCAGCTCTTTCTGATTTTTTTTTTGGCAATATTGCCAGATTCAAGTCACAGAGGCACAAGTGTATGACACTACTACTACTACTA
>CM068955.1:58759007-58773519 GCA_035128595.1 Eptatretus atami
TAGGACTTTTAGGTAGTTTGAGCATTGATGGGTGATTGTGTGCATGTGTACGGAGTGCTGTTGGTGAGGGTTTTATCAAGGGGGGTTTTGTGGTTAATGTATGTTTTTAACCAACCCATGCCCCCTCCCCCGATGGGAAGAAAAAAAAAACCCAATTATTTAATTAATTAAAAACTTTTTTTTGCATTTCTTCCTTGGATCTTGTGTGGATAAATTAGTATGGTGTTCACGCAGGCATGATGGGCTGAATAGCCTCCACCTGTGTTAGATTTCCTTGTATTCTCAGAGCCACGAGGCTCTATTAGCACCACATGAATGAAGGAGCCTTGAGGTAATTCATAATACTTTATTGATTTCCTGCTCTCTTTTAAAAATCTCAGCACTGCCTTGCAGAGTCAGGAATGCTTCTCGTTCAAATGGCGGAAAATGTTTGGCAGATCTGACAACGCCAATCCCAACCTCTTGAATACTATGAAATAGATGCACTCTTGGTCTATCATATGGAGGGAATTTAAAAACAGATGGTTCAAACCAAGCAGCTGAAGCAAGCACTGTGTCACCATGGCTTACAAATATCAGTTGATAAGGAGCGGCTGGCTTTGTAAGCGACGATCAATGTACACAATGATTCGTAGGTGTGAAGATCAGCAATTCGTAGGTGTGAAGCTCAACTGCGCAGAAACCATTACAATCTGCTCCAAAGCAAGGCATATTTAGTAGGCCAAATCAAAATGGTGGCGAAGACCCCTTTAGAGGTGGAGTTGGGCTGACCTAAAGATAAGCCTTTGCTGAAGGTTAGCCATTAATCATCTTAAAAAGGGGTGTTTAACTTTACCTAAATGTCCAGTTTCGATGTTTGCACTTCCTTAGCGTTTTCTTAGTATGCGTGCAAAGTTTTAGGCTGCTAGGTTTTATGATTTTAGAGTTATGGAACACACACACACACACACACACACACACACACACACACACAACACAACACCACACAACACACCCACACACATATAAATTGTACATTTATAGAAAATAAACTCGACAAAGACATGTGGAAGTGATTGAACTTGTGCACTGGAGACAAGAGGGAGTGCATTTACTCAGGGGGAATTTGACATTACTACACAGCAGAAGAAACTTAAGGAAGTGATTCCACAAAAAAGGAAAAGAACAAAAAAAGAATTAAAAATATATATTGCTGGTGGGGTGGACAAAAGAATGAAGGTACACCTGAAGAAAATACAGTAACCTTTGGGTTGGGTTGTCTGATCAAGCACACGAGACCTGGAAGAGCAAGGAAAAAGTAGAGGGGAAGAAAGAGCTCTGATCCCGACCCAACCCTTCACCCAATTACAGCAGAGATGGCAAGTTAAAATATCTTGAAAGAGAGACCAGAATTTGAGGCAAAGATGGGACAGAATGAACAATGACATACATCATGTGAAATGAATACAATTTGTACAAATAAGGAGCTTTCTCAATCATTTGTATTCAGAACTATCCTGAAACGTATGCTAGGATAGTTACAAACAGGACATCACCAAAGATATGAGCCACTCAGGGAGAAAGGCTACATATCAGAGAAGATCAATCAGAAAAGAATAGTAGCAAGTTGGGGAGTAAAGGGAGAAACTTCCAGGATGGCTCGGGTGCACACATTGCAAAGAGAAATGGGAGAACGTCACAAAGATGGACGAAGACCGACGCAAGGACAGCACAACACAAATGGACAAATTATTGAAGCATTTGCTTGGCATGGGCCAACAGTGGAGTACGAGAAAGAGGTTTTCTGACCTGAGATGAAATGGCGAGGCATGAGTCAGAGGTCCCTGCAAACTCAGGAACGTGACGTTAGCTCCCATGTCTGTAGCTCTATTGCAGGAATCCAATCGAAAGTGAAGTCCAACTTTATCCTCCACAAGTTGTCATCACCGTTACTCTCAGGAATGGTGTTGCAATTAACCGCATCATCAGGTGTCCAGAAAAATGTGTTGGCCATGTGAGAAAGTCATCTCAGCTGAAACAGACCTCTATATCCAATGGTAAACAGTGATTGTAGAAACATGTCCTATTGCAGTACAATCAGCTCAATGTTTGTACCCAATTAGGAAAGCAATTGTGCAAATCTCATGCACCAGGGACACAAAAACAAACTTTGCTCTATTTCCCAACATTTGATTTCTATTTTACACTTCTTTACCGAATATTCCCACCTTCTGGGATAGGATGGAGAACACTTTTGGCTCAAATCTTTCAGGAACTGGCTGCCAGGCCTGACGCTTGCCTGGAGGATGCAAGAATTTAGAGTACAGCTCCACAATACCTCTCCTAGTACAAGGTCTTGGACCAACGATCTTTAACTTGGACAAACTAATTCTGCTGGCAGATGGGACACAGAATCTAGGATCGATCTGAAGCATCACAAACCTATTAGTCCTGGATCCAGCCTAAAGTGTCGCAAAAAAGTTGATGTGCAGGGATTTTCAAATAGTTTTTGCGGTCAAGGTCAGACATAAATCCTCATTTTCTTCTGATTCAACTGGTGTCTAGATATGTACAGTAGTACATATTAAAATGGGAAAAACACGGGCAGACGGTGACCCTTTTCGAGCGTGAAGTTTGGGTTGATATGTTTATGACCAATTATACCCCCTTTTAGACCCTTGTTTTTCCACCTTTTAGACCTTTGCATGTGAGCGACTGCTTTATCCTTAAATATGCTTTTACCTTAGTATTTAGACATTTTAGACCTTTTCAAGACCTTTAGATACCTTAGATCCTGAAAGTCCTTTACACACTTTTTTATTATTTATTTATATTTTTGTAGAGATAGTCGAGCTTGTGAGAGAGGCTATATTGGTACATGGAACGGATCAGGACCATCAGCAAAAAGGAAACGCAAGAGAGGGGGGAAAACAGCACAGCAGAGCCAAAGCCCAAACAGAGGCACACAATGGGGTGCAAGGAATGGGACAGGAGTAGAGCTTTTGCAGACAGAGGGATGTAGAAGGAAACTCTCAGGAGGGAAAACTGGAAATTTTGGAAGGATTATTAGGGGGGTGGGTGGGGGAGGAGAGATACGGTGTTTAACAGGGTGTAAAATATCTGGTTTGGATTTGGGACGATCTGAGGGTTGGCAGTGTGAGCTGATGCCGTCCGGTCCAGTGGCAGATCAGCAGTCAGGATCTGAAGAGAACCTTCTCCACCTTTTCAGGTGCAAAAACATTTTGATGTCCAGAGATCAGGAGCAGTTATGTGACGACAGGAAGGACGGGTAGTTACTTAGACGTTGTTCCTTTGGGACAAAGGTGGATGGAGGGTTATGTTTGTCACCATGTCTGTTGTCTGTGAACAGAATATCTTAAAAAGTTGTAGAGATTCGAACGGAAATTGTGGACAGATTGGGTGTTGACAAGGATAAATAATTAGATGTTTGATGAAGATTCCGAATCCAGATCAGGATACTAGAATTTTTTTAATGATTCTTCACCGTTGAGAGACTAGCGGTTAAAAAACTGATGTTAAGCAACGATATCTCAAAAAATATGTGGCCGATTTCGTCGAAACTTGTGGGACATGTTGGGTGTGTGACAAGGAAGAATCGATTCGACATTGGTAAAGAATTCGAATCCGGATACGGAATTTTCAAATGTTTAAGTGATTCTCCACCATTGAGAGATAGGGCCAAAAACCGAAGATGTAATAATACGATATTCAAAAAGTTGTCCGACGAGTTGTGACCAAACCTTGGTGGTGAGTTGGGTAGATTGACAAGAACAAGCCAATTCGATTTTCGTTCAAGTCGAAATCAGATTCGGCTTTCAATGGGATGCAAGGCGTAAACTTGTTCAGCCTGCCGGAGGGTTTGCGCTCTAACCGAGTGCTGTGTCAGTTATTTGATGGGTTTGGTATATTTTTCACATATCGAGTGATTAAATTGTTTGATTAATTTGATTAAATTTACAATTTATAAATTTTTAAATAATTAAGCCACGAGCTGCAATGAAATTTGTCCACTTAACTTTGATGATGCAATAATTGGGTATATAAATGATTCCACAATTACACGGCGGATCCACTCTTGCTTCAAAAAACTTAATTTGTTAATAAAAAAAATTCTGGTTCCGCACAAAGCTCGTCGTTCGAGTTGTGGGTGTCCGTTGTCGCAATTATGGCAACCTTGCTGATTGCTGTGGTGCTCCTCGTGCTGCGATATTAATATACACGTCGTACCGCTAAGTGTAAGCAAGCAGGCGGCTGTTTTGTGTGCGACACAGCCTGCCATGGAGTTGAACCACGGCTGGTTTTTAGAGTGACTTTCCTAATTCGTGTAAGTGTAATTCTGGTGCAGAAAGTGGAGGAAACAACAGATGTTGGACAAAGTCTGGTACTGTGGACGAGTTCTTGCAGGATCCATTTCGTGTTTGATGTCTTGGAGATTCACCTGCATCTTATAGTTGCACTGGGCACGTGTTTTTTTTGGCGGGGGGGGCATTGAATCTTCTGTAGTGGCAAGTAGATCGGTGTACTTTTCAATATATATATAGTATATATATGAGATAATCTGCGTCGGTAGATATATAAAAGAAATACAGAAGACACAAGCTGGGTGTGACGATAGTTCGTGGGCATTATTAACCTCTTGCATCGAAGATGGACGGAGGTACTGTTTTCCACCCTGTCTGTTGTTCGTTTTGTTTGCTGAAACAGTATTACGGAAAACTCCTGGCGGGATTTCGACGAAAAACTTGGTGGGGGGATAGGTATGGTCAAGGATTCATGCCATTAGGATTTGGACTTGGTCCAAAAGTCCAATATGGCCGCTATGGCGGCCACTTTTAAAAAATATTGCGATTTTTGTTTTTGCATTCTACATGTTTTAACGTGATTTCCACAAAAAAAAAAAATTGTTAAGAAAACAAAAACAAAAATTTTGCAACTTTTTTTCAAAAATTGGATTTATTATTTGAAAATATTTTGAATTTTTTTTTTTTGCATTTCTAATGTTTTTAGTGATGTTCCAAACCCCCACCCCCCCCCCAAAAAAAAATTGTCAGAGAAAAAAATTTGCACCTTTTTTTTCAAAAAAAATTCGATATTTATTTTGGCATTTCTACATGCGCGTTCGATCATAGTTTAGTTTATTCAATCTGGTTCAGTAGAGTCTTGATCGTTTGACCTACAATGAATAGGATATCAGGTTCACTTAAGTGACCCAGCAGTATTGGCGCGGGGTTTTGCATTCTACCGAGTGCTTCCCTCTGTTGAACAATGCCACGATAGGCACAATTTAGTTAGTGGACGCTTTTGAGAAGCCCTACCGTAAAAACCTATCTCTTCCGTCAAAATGACCAAATCAAATCGGATTTTTTATATATGTACTTATGGACATTACGCACAGCTTCTAGGAAATGAAATTGCAGAGAAAAAAATCGAGAAAAAAATAAAAAGTTTCAAGTGGGCATGGCTCCGCCCACAGGGCGTTGGGACGCCCTCCATACAAAAAACCCAACTAGACCATGAATCTTGCTTGTGTCCAAGTTGCATCAAGATCGCATCAACGTCACGGAGCTATGCTCTGGAGAGAGTCACAAACAGACAGACAAGCCGGTAGGCGACGAGCGGACGTAGATCGAAGCGCTGGATACGATGCTTTCATTCTGACCGACCACCGACGAAGATTCATTGCCAAGACGTATTGTTACATACAATTGTTCTCTGCCTGGCAAGATTTTTCCGTATTGCGTATTTTGCCAACTGGCACTCATAAAAATGCGGGTAATAGACACCCTATTTTTGAAGGACTACCATTAAAAAAATAATCGGTTTGCTGGTTTGTGCGTGAGTCTCATGTTGCAGACACACACACACACACACACACACACACACACACACAGACGGAAAACCCGATAAACTTCTCTCAATGCTCTTGTTGACCACACTCTGAGCCCACACAATATTTTTCATACACGCCCACTTTCCATAAGCCACGCCCACTTTACTACGCCACTCCCACTTTCCTACGCCATCCACTTTCATCAACCACGTCCACTTTCCCTAAGCTCCGCCCACTTCCCTAAGCCCTCATTAAAAAATGACGGTGAATGGACACCGATTTTGAAGACTTACAATTTGAAAAATAAAACCTCAATCAAAAATCGGCCTCGAATAAAAATTTCCTAAATATCTCGAAGTGTTTATTCCGAAAGTCTCGTTTCTCTACATTCAAAATGCAAGGACAAGTATTGAAAAATACTGTACGCGGTTTTCGGCCGCTGCACAGCAAACGGGTGGTTGCTAGGCAACCGAAATTCAAACGCGCACATTCCCACACATATTGCACATGTTGGCAAAGTTTCATCGAAATCGGTTCGCTGGTTCATGCTGTGGAGCCTTGCGTTGCAGACACACATACACACACACACACACACACACACACAAACACTCACACACAGACGGAAAACCCGGACATAAGGATATCTAGCATTATAGCGGAATCCAACAAGTCGTAGGCGACGGGATCCGCTAGGATCGAAGCGCTGGATACGATGCTTTCATTCTGACCGATCCACCGACGAAGATTCATTGCCAAACGTATTGGTTCACATACAATTGTTCCTCTGCCTGGCAAGATTTTTCCTATTGCGTATTTTGCCAACTGGCACTCATAAAAATGACGGTAAATAGACACCCTATTATTGAAGGACTACCATTAAAAAATAATCGGTTGCTTGGTTGTGCGTAGTCTCATGTTGCAGACACACACCACACACACACACACACACACACCACACACACACACACACACACACACACAGACGGAAACCCCGATAAACTTCTCTCAATGCTCTTGTTTGACCCACACCTCCTGAAGCCACACAATATTTTCATTAGCCACGCCACTTTCCATAAGCCACGCCCACTTTACTACGCCATCCCACTTTCCTACGCCACTCCACTTTTCATCAACCACGTCCACTTCTAAGCTCACCCACTTCCCTAAGCCCCCTCATAAAAAATGACGGTGATGGACACCGATTTTGAAGACTACAATTTGGAAAAATAAAACCTCAATCAAAAATCGGCTCGAATAAAATTTTCTAATAATCTCGAGTTGTTTAATTCGAAGTCTCGTTTCTCTAACATTCAAAACTGAAGGACAAGTATTGAAATACTGTTACGCGGTTTTTTCGGCCGCTGCACAGCAACGGGGTGTTGCTAGGCAACGAAATTCAAACGCGCACATTCCCAGCACATTGCACATGTTGGCAAAGTTTCATCGAAATCAGTTCGCTGTTCATGCTGTGGAGCCTCGCGTTGCAGACACAACATAACATACACAACACACACACACACACAACACACACACACACACACACACACACACACACACACACACACACACAGACGGGAAAAACCCGACAATAAGGGATATCTAGCATATATAGCGAATCCAACAAGTCGGTAGGCGACGAGGATCCGCTAGGATCGAAGCGCTGGTACGATGCTTTTCATTCTGACCGTTCCACCGACGAAGATTCATGCCAAGACGTATTGGTTCACATACAATTGTTCCTCTGCCTGGCAGATTTTTCCTATTGCATATTTTGCCAACTGGCACTCCTCACAGGACTACCATTTGAAAAAATAAACCTAAATCAAAAAATCGGCTCGAAGTAAAATTTCCTAATATCTCGAAGTGTTTAATTCCGCAGGTCTCGTTTCCCACATTCAAAACGTAGGACAAGCATTGAAAATAGTGAAACGTAGGTCGAGAAAAAGTTATTTTCGAATTTTGCGTATTTCAGCCCGACACCCTGGTGATCGAATCTGGAAAAATGCGCGGTTCAATTTTGTAGTAGTTATTAAACTCTATCCAAACACCGGAATTGAACGTTCCGCCGTCGACGGTTTCCGAGGTCAAGGTCACTTAACCATATTCCCTGGTTCACCACCTTTCCGCATTCGGAGGGCTGCCATCGGGAAACTATAGAGATAGAGGAACGTTATTGCCGTCGCGATAACTAGAGGGGATGCAAGGAATAGGCAGGAGTTGGTCGGTCACTCTACCTATCATAGAAGCCGCGCTACGTCAGTTACCGTTTGGGTTCTTAAAACGCGGTTTTTAGGCTGCTGCATAGCAACGAAACTCAACGCGCACACTCCCAGCCCATATGGCACCTGTTCGCAAAGTTTCATCGAAATCGGTTTGCTGGTTTGTGCTGTGGAGCCTCGCGTTGCACACACAACACACACACACAACACACACACCACACCACACACACACACACAGAAACCCGACAATAACGGATATCTAGCGAATCCCAAAAACCGACAATAACGGATATCTAGCGAATCCCAATGAGTTGTGTTCAAACCTTGGTACGGAGGGAACGAATTATCGATGAACTCGGACTCGATATTCCCTTTCAAAACACAAACAATCCATAAAACGAGCGTCAGGAAGCACAACATGTCGGGACGGAGTGAAGTCACGTACTGGGTCCGGAATCTTCATCCTCGGGTGAACCGACCATGGACCCGTCCGAGGGAGAACCTCTGGACGGACCACGCCCGCGGTCTGAGGATGAACCCCCCAGAGCGAGCACGTTTCCTCCATTCGAGCTGCTCGGATCCCGCGGGGGTGTTTGCCGTGTGTGGTCTTTCGCCGAGATATCGGGTCGTCGTGCACCATCCGCCACTGTAAGTTCAGTGTGCCGAAGGACCGGACATTGTTGACGACGAGACGTTCAAGAGAAACAAACCACGTGATCATGACCTTGTTGAGTCACGGTTTCTCGGTGGTCGATTCGCCACGGTCAAATCACGTGACGTAGCAAATCACCGACGAGCACGTTTGGGTTCTTAAAACGCGGTTTTTCGGCCGCTGGCATAGCAACGGGTGGTTGCTTAGCAACGAAACTCAAATGCGCACACTCCCAGCCCATATGGCACCTTTGCGCCAAGTTTCATCGAAATCGGTTTGCTGGTTTGTGCTGTTGCAGACACACACACACACACACACACACACACACAACACACACCACACACACAAGGCCGGTAGGCGACATGGGTGGTCACTACATAATTGCATACTAGCCATTACAGTTTTTGACGGACGGGCTGAAACTTTTTGACAAGAGTTGATTATAGTGCGCATAAAGCGCGGAAGTCGATTTTTGATTTTCGAAAAAATAAGTTTTTAGGATTCCAAAAATTTCAAAGTCCCGTTGCTAGGCAACGGTGGCGTCCATAGCAACGATGCTCAAAAGCATAGAACTAGATCCTGGTTGAACCTACCAGTCAAGTTTCATCAAAATCGGTTGACTCCTCTGGCCTCCAGAGCTGTCCATTACTACAAACAAACAAACATAGACAGACGGAAAACCTGAGAATAAGGGTAGTCTAGGACCACCCAACAGACAGACAGACACACAGACACAACGAAAATAGTGGTCACTGTGGCGCCCGTGAACCAAAAGTGCACCGTTTTAAAGAACCACAGTGTAGTTGATGTTTTGGCTAGCCCTTTGTCAAAAACGAAGGAGCCAAACACCTGCGCAATATATAGTGAGAGTAATTATCAGCTGGGGTGTAAATGATTTCATTCAATTGTTGGAATAAGAAAAGTCTGGAATGTAAACTGATTCCTTGGAGGGTGTATATGGCAAGCTGAAAGATGAATTTCTCCTCCAAGCGCTTTCGATCCAAATCACTGGAGCACGCCTTAAATCACCAAAAGTGAAAAAATCATCCTTGGTATGATGAGCAATGTTAAAATGTGCTGCCACAGCAGACCACTGTGTTTAAACGTATAGATCTTAAATGTTTGTCACTAGTCAGCCAAACGTCATTCTGTTTCACTGATGTTAAGCAGGTTACAACGATAACATGACGAAAACATAAATGATGTTTGAAGAAGTACAGCCCAAGTGACCTTTGATATGCCATACGCCTTTCGGATCTCTAATAGTGTCAAGTGACACACACATGGGGACAAGTTTTACATCTGGGCGATTACAAGATGTTGATCCCAATCGTTCTACTGCACATCGTTGAAGGAGAACGGAATGAATTAAATTGTTCCTCAGACTTGTGTCTCTCTGTATGCCACCAGAATAGGATTGTCACAAAAATCTTGCGAGTGAGTTCATCAGTCAAGAGAAGATTAACGTTCGCTTTGACAGATCTGGCTGAAATGCAAATCCTATCGAGGTTCCTCCTGATTTTCATCTTTGCTTCTTGCTTGGTCGGGTTCTTCTGATTACTCCAAGTAGCGACTGTACTATTGTGTCTTCCATTTGATTTGATTGAATTTATTTTAATCCCATTCGAAATATAACAACATTTGTCTTTTATTATTATTTTTTTCCTTCTTGTTATGTGTTTTGGTGTTCATTTAAACACAATACAGTCTATCTGGAGGTGTTGTAGATAATGTCGAAGCACCAGAGACTGATTACGTTCTCGGTTACCCCGTTGATGTCACGTCGGCAATATAACTATATCCGCTTGGGGCAACTCAGGAGTCGTTCCAGACTGCTTGGACAGGCAGAAAACATCTTCTGGTTGGACCAATCAGTGCCAGAACTGTAAGTAATTGGTTTCACGAGCATTAACATTTGGCCATGCCTCCAATTTTATTGCAAGTCATCGTAATGCACCGACAACCATGGTGTAACAACATAGTTGGTCAGGATTCAACATGAGTCACTATGCTTTTTCAGATGAGTCCAGTTCAATCTAGACAGCAGTGATTGCCGTTATTATGTATTTACATGTAGGAGAACACAACACACTAAACTGTGTTTTGGAATGTTCATGCATTTGCAGAGAGAAGTATCATGGCATGCGGAGGCATCACAGCTCATCCAGAAACCTACAAAGTGATCTTTGTCAATTGATGGTGTATGGTACAGAACAAAGTATTCGACCCACATCCTCCCATTCCTGTAGGCTCGTGGAGGAGACATCACATTACTGCATTATCATGCACACCCATATCTATTCAGATTTCCAAGCACAACAGAACATTGCAACACTGCCTTTGTCTGCTGTTTCACCTGATTTGCAACATTGTCTTGGCCTGCATGTGCAATATTGCAACACTTCCTTGGCCTCATTGATGAGCATTGCAACACTGCCCTGCTGTGACATGTTTGAGATTCAATGGATTGACGATTTGCACCGTCTCCAAACCAGCCTGTGATGTTGGTCCAATTGTTGCAGCCTCGGAACAAATCTGGATAACATCCCTCAAGCCTTTTCAATCGTACTTGTGCATCAATGAGCCAGTTGCCAAGCATGTGTTTATGCCAAATGGTGGTACACCAGATACTGGACTTGTTTGGATGACATTTTGACCACAACCCTTCTTCGAGCCCTCTGAACATATCGTGCACGAACCTGTTGACCGCTTGGACAGTGGTTTACTTTACACAAACATTAATAAATAACATAAGTTATCATATTATTGTATCAAAAAACTCATCTAAGATAGTTCAAAGATGTCAGGAACTTTTTTCGGCAAGTGTATAAAGTAGATTGACCATCTAGACATGTCATCTCGTAGAAAAGTCGAAAGAACAACTATTAATCATCATTTCCAGCTGCCGTTGGACATTTGGAGCATTTCCCTGATGTTTGTTGGCAAGTACTGGAACCTTCTGGTCACCTTTTCAGAACTATGAGTTCACATTATGTACCGAGGAAGTTTGCAGGGCATAGGAAGCTGAAAACTGTAGAGTAAGAAGAAGCATTCATAACATACAGTACAGCCTCTGAACCTCACCCTCACAGTTTGCCCAGAACTGTGTCACAATTTCCTCCCGTTGCAACAAGTTTGGCTTGGGTAGTAACATCTGGGCATGTCGAGCATGTTCTTTCGAATTTTATTCAAAGGCCAAAAGGATTTGTTTCGTTTTTTTTAAGCAAATGGAAAATTAAGGTAGTACCTATAAACATGTTGTTCGACAGGTGTGAATGGGTAGCACATTTGCACTGAGCTGGCTTGTTGTTGGGGTTGATTCCCAAACACGAAACTGTTGGATTGGTTCTTTGCATGCAGGAGAGAAGAATCAATATAGTCCTGGATCCAGCCTAAAGTGTCGCAAAAAAGTTGATGTGCAGGATTTTCAAATATTTTGCAATCTATGAACATAAAATGTCAAAATTTTTGGTTAGACATTTGCATGATGGGACATTTTCAAGATGGCAGCCATTTTGGGAAAAGGCTGTTCCAACACTCAAATCACCAAATTTCAACATTTATTGTATGAAAGGACTGATAAAGTATATTTGCCTTTTCAAGCTGCAGGACAAAGGGAATGCATAAATGATTAGACTCTTCGCATTATAGAAGCATATGGAGATCTACCACCATGAAACTGACTGGGAGAAAGTCAGAACTGTTTGACCAAATGTCACTCGGTACTTCGTTCCTAGAACCAATGGGCAATCCTTCGATGTCACTCAAAACGTAGGCCTTCACAACCTTGTCACAATGTACAGTTGTTGCTGAACGTGTAAAAGAACGGCTTCTTCAAGTTATGGATCACGGAGAAGACGTTGTACATCTTTCGCCGGAGAGATATATCACAAAGAGAATAAACTGGGAGATAGAATACTCGAGTTAACCTACCGAATTTCAACTTCTCTAAGGGCCAAGTAAACAAACTAGTACTGTACCAGTGACAACAAAGGAACTTGGCTTAGCACAAAACAGACTTGAGATAGCCAGACAACGTGGAGAGACCATGAAGGATATATTATCTCATGATCTACTACAGACAAGCCCATATATTGATGGTGAAGTTCCAAAGAAGCCAGCAAAGCACATTCTATATAGTAGAACTGGAGAAGAATCTCTCAACAGAGGACTGTTTATTGAACCTGTATCCTGCTCTAAAACAACTGTACTTGTCGACTTCATGTCCAAATACGTATGTAAAGATGACAACACAGAAAACATTTGGCCAGCAATAAAGACCATCTTCCGAAAGGCACTCGTATTTCTACTCAAGAAATCCACATCGTCTCTTAGACAGTTAATTAGATAAATCAACCAAGAGTCAGAAAGAATCCGAAGGGCGTCGTCCTCGGGAAGGCATGGACTTGTATCCAATCTGTTCAGAAACAGTGCCTGTTCCAGTTGGAGAAATTGTGGGCATCGTCAACTAACAAACAGAATCGACAGAGCCTCACCATCACTTCTATATTCTATATTCAGTGATGGAGATATTCTATCTCCCATACTGAAGCCAAGATGTATCAGCACAGACTAGTACACCACTTGTAGTGAGTGTGGTTATAGTGAATGGTGAGGTTCTCCAGCTCAGAGGTTTACAAACGGGAAGCCATCCCTCAGGAACTGAGAATTCCATTGAGGAAGCAAGATTGTCGGCTTGTACACATGTTAACTAGGCAGCTCAGCACAACATAAGAGGGTTGTCCTGCTTTCGAATGACACAGATGTCATCGCCATCATGCTGCGGTATTGGAGACATTCAAATCTAACGGGCTGTCAGAACTTTGGATACAGTCGAACTGCGATAAACAACGATTACTACCACTCCATTACTTCCAGAAAAACTTGCCCTGATTGAAGTCGTGTGTTAGTCAAAAGGTCCACTTAGCCTCGGGAATGATGCTCTCAGCAGATAGGCACGAGCATGGAGCATTGCTGTGATCGGTTTCATTCCTAACCGACTTTGGCGAGACAGATAACCTTTCTGATACTGATGTACAGAATCTCGAGAAATATCTTGTTAAGGTGTAACTAAGGCACAAGTTGCACGTTTGATGAGCTCGACATGAAGACTATCACCAAACCTAAATAAGTCACTGGCTCTCTTCCACCAACATCCAGTGTCATGAGGATATACAAAGAACATTCCTTGCTGTTCGTGAAGCTGTTACTCTTTTGGACCAGAGAGTTTCCCTTGAGCCTACTGACTATGGCTGGGAAGAATCTGATGGAGTACTTGTACCATCAAAACACCTAAAACCACTTCCAGATGTCCTACAACTGTTTGCGGCTGTAAAACACTGTAAAACCAACGGTTGTAAATGTAAAAGGCAAACCTCAATTGTTGTGTATTTGCAAATGTTCTATCATGTGATAATACATAAAATACATTGAAAAGTTCAAGTTGAGAACAACTCTCTGTAGAGATAACAATACAATATATGCTGAACATAAATAATTCAATTGAAAATTGTAAATCAAAAATTTGTTGAGTTTCTTAAGCACGGTTTGGTTAACCATCGCATTGCTGAACTGGCGCGGTCATATTGGAAATTGCATAATGCGAGAGTCTAATCATTTATGCATTCCTTTGTCCTGCAGCTTGAAAAGGCAAAATATCACTTTATCAGTCCTTTTCATACAATAAAATGTTGAAATATTGGTGATGTTTGAGTGTTGGAAACAGCCTTTTCCAAAATGGCTGCCATCTTGAAAATGTCCATCGTGCAAATGTCTAACCAAAATAATTTTGACATTTTATGTTCATAGATT
>CM068955.1:58788335-58805183 GCA_035128595.1 Eptatretus atami
TCGGTTCACCCGAGGATGAAGATTCCGGACCCAGTACGTGACCTTCACTCCGTCCCGACATGTTGTGCTTCCTGACGCTCGTTTTAATGGATTGTTTGTGTTTTGAAAGGGAATATCGAGTCCGAGTTCATCGATCATTCGTTCCCTCCGTACCAAGGTTTGAACCACAAACTCATTGGGATTCGCTAGATATCCGTTATTGTCGGGTTTTTGGGATCCTTAGATATCCGTATTGTCGGTTCTTTGGAGATGCTAGCATAACCAGTTGAATCTGTCGGTTGTTTTGTGTGTGTGTGTGTGGTGTGTGTGTGGTTGATTTGTGATGTGTGTGCAACGCGAGGCTCCACAGCACACCAGCAAACGATTTCGATGAACTTTGCGAACAGGTGCCATATGGGCTGGGAGTGTGCGCGTTTGAGTTTCGTTGCTATGCAGCAGCCTAAAAACCGCGTTTTAAGAACCCAAACGGTAACTGACGTAGCCGGCTTCTATGATAGGTAGAGTGACCGGACACAACTCCTGCCTATTCCTTGCATCCCCTCTAGTTATCGCGACGGCATAACGTCCTCTATCTCTCATAGTTTCCGAATGGCAGCCCTCCGAATGCGGAAGGTGGTGAACCAGGAATATGTTAAGTGACCTTGACCTCGGAAACCGTCGACGGCGGAACGTTCAAATTCGGTGTTTGGATAGAGTTTAATAACTACTACAAAATTGAACCGCAGCATTTTTCCAGATTCGATCACCAGAGGTGTCGGGGCTGAAATACGCAAAATTCGAAAAATACTTTTTCTCGACCTACGTTCACTATTTCAATGCTTGTCCTACAGTTTTGAATGTGGAAAACAGACGACTGCGAATTAACACTTCGAGAATATTAGGAAATTTTACTCGAGCGATTTTTGATTTAGGTTTTATTTTTCAAATGGTAGTCCTGTAGGGAGTGCCAGTTGGCAAAATATGCAATAGGAAAAATCTTGCAGGCAGAGGAACAATGTTATGTGAACCAATACGTCTTGGCAATGAATCTTCGTCGGTGGATCGGTCAGAATGAAAAGCATCGTATCCAGCGCTTCGATCCTAGCGGATCCCTCGTCGCTACCGACTTGTTGGATTCGCTATATATGCTAGATATCCCTTATTGTCGGTTTCTGTCTGTCGTGTGTGTGTGTGTGTGTGTGTGTGTGTGTGTGTGTGTGTGTGTGTGTGTGTGTGTGTGTGTGTGTGTATGTGTATGTGTCTCAACGCGAGGCTCCACAGCATGAACCAGCGAACCGATTTCGATGAAACTTTGCAACATGTGCAATATGTGCTGGGAATGTGCGCGTTTGAATTTCGTTGCTAGCAACCACCCGTTGCTTGCAGCGGCGAAAAACCGCGTACAGTATTCAATACTTGTCCTTCAGTTTGAATGTAGAGAAACGAGACTTCGGAATTAAACACTTCGAGATATTTAGAAAATTTATTCGAGCCGATTTTTGATTGAGGTTTTATTTTTCAAATTGTAGTCCTTCAAAAATCGGGTTCCATTCACCGTCATTTTTTATGAGGGCTTAGGGAAGTGGGTGGAGCTTAGGGAAAGTGGACTGTTTGATGAAAAGTGGAGTGCGTAGGGAAAGTGGGAGTGGCGTAATAAAGTGGGCGTGCTTATGGAAAGTGGCGTGGCTAATGAAAAATATTGTGTGGCTCAGGAGGTGTGGTCAAACAAGAGCATGAGAGAAGTTTATCGGGTTTCCGTCTGTGTGTGTGTGTGTGTGTGTGTGTGTGTGTGGTGTGTGTGTGTGTGTGTGTGTGTGTGTGTCTGCAACATGAGACTCCACAGCACAAACCAGCAAACCGATTATTTTTTTAATGGTAGTCCTTAATAATAGGTGTCTATTTACCGTCATTTTTTATGAGTGCCAGTTGGCAAAATACGCAATAGGAAAAATCTTGCCAGGCAGAGGAACAATTGTATGTGAACCAATACGTCTTTCAATGAATCTTCGTCGGTGGATCGTCAGAATGAAAAGCATCGTATCCAGCGCTTCGATCCTAGCGGATCCCTCGTCGCCTACCGACTTGTTGGATTCGCTATATATGCTAGATATCCCTTATTGTCGGGTTTTCCGTCTGTGTGTGAGTGTGTTTGTTGTGTGTGTGTGTGTGTGTGTGTGTATGTGTGTCTGCAACGCAAGGCTCCACAGCATGAACCAGCGAACCGATTTCGATTAAACTTTGCCAACATGTGCAATATGTGCTGGGAATGTGCGCGTTTGAATTTCGTTGCCTAGCAACCCCCGTTGCTGTGCAGCGCCGAAAAACCGCGTACAGTATTTTCAATACTTGTCTCTTCAGTTTTGAATGTAGAGAAACGAGACTTCGGAATTAAACACTTCGAGATATTTAGGAAATTTTATTCGAGCCGATTTTTGATTGAGGTTTTATTTTTCAAATTGTAGTCCTTCAAAAATCGGTGTCCATTCACCGTCATTTTTTATGAGGGGCTTAGGGAAGTGGCGAGCTAGGAAAGTGGACGTGGTTGATGAAAAGTGTGGAGTGGCGTAGGAAAGTGGAGGTGGCGTAGTAAAGTGGGCGTGGCTTATGGAATGGGGCGTGGCTAATGAAAAATATTGTGTGGCTCAGGAGGTGTGGTCAAACAAGAGCATTGAAAGAAGTTTATCGGGTTTTCGTTCTGTGTGTGTGTGTGTGTGTGTGGTGTGTGTGTGTGTGTGTGTGTGTGTGTTGTGTCTGCAACATGAGACTCCACAGCACAACAGCAAACCGATTATTTTTTTTAATGGTAGTCCTTCAAAAATAGGGTGTCTATTTACCGCCATTTTTTATGAGTGCCAGTTGGCAAATAACGCAATAGGAAAAATCTTGCCAGGCAGAGGAAACAATTGTATGTGAACCAATACGTCTTGGCAATGAATCTTCGTCGGTGGATCGTCAGAATGAAAAGCATCGTATCCAGCGCTTCGATCTAGCGAATCCCTCGTCGCCTACCGGCTTGTCTGTCTGTTTGTGACTCTCTCCAGAGCATAGCTCCGTGACGTTGATGCGATCTTGATGAAACTTGGACACAAGCAAGATATCATGGTCTAGTTGGGTCTTTTTGTATGACGGGCGTCCACGCCCCTTGTGGGCGGAGCCATGCCCCTTGAACTTTTTATTTTTTTCTCGATTTTTTTCTCGCAATTTCATTTCCTAGAAGCTGTGCGTAATGTCCATAAGTACAACATATAAAAAAATCCGATTTGATTTGGTCAATTTTGACGGAAGAGATAGGTTTTACGGTAGGGCTTCCTCAAAAGCGTCCACTAACTAAATTGTGCCTATCTGGCATTGTTCAACTAGAGGGAAGCACTCGGTAGAATGCAAACCTCCGCCGCCAATACTGCTGGGTCACTTAAGTGAACCTGATATCCTATTCATTGTAGGTCAAAACGGATCAGACTCTACTGAACCACGATTGAATAAAACAACTAGATCGACGCGCATGTAGAAATGCCAAAATAAATAATCGAATTTTTTTTGAAAAAAAGGTGCAAAATTTTTTCTCTGACAATTTTTTTTTTTGGGGGGGGGGGGGGTTGGAAATCACTTAAAACATGTAGAAATGCAAAAAAAAAAATTCAAATATTTTTCAAATAAATCCAAATTTTTTGAAAAAAAGTTGCAAAATTGTTTTTTTTCTCTAACAATTTTTTTTTTTGGTTGAAATCACTTAAAACATGTAGAAATGCAAAAACAAAAATTCAAATATTTTTCAAAATGGCCGCCATAGCGGCCATATTGGACTTTGGACCAAGTCAAAATCTAATGGCATGATCCTTGGACCATACCTAATCCCCCACCAAGTTTTCGTCGAAATCCGTCCAGGAGTTTTCCGTAATACTGTTCACAAACAAACAAACAAACAGACAGGGTGAAAACAGTAACCTCCGTCCATCTTCGATGGCAGAGGTTAATAATGCCCACGAACTATCGTCACCACCCAGCTTGTCTCTCTTATTTTCTTTTATAATATCTTACCGACGCAGATTATCTCATATATTATTATATATATATTGAAAAAGTTACACTCGATTCTACTTGTCCACACAAAGATTCAATGCCCCCCCTCCCAAAAAAAAAACGGTGCCCAGGTGCAACTATAAATGCAGGTGGACATTTCCCAAGCATCAACACGAAATGGATCCTGCCAGACTCGGTCCACGTACCAGGAGCTTGTCCAACATCTGTTGTTTCCTCCATTTCTGCAGCCAGAATTACACTTACGAAAGGAATTAGGAAAGCTCTAAAAACACAGCCGTGGTTCAACTCCTGGCAGGCTTGTCGCACACAAACAGCCGCTCTTCCTTACACGACGTGTATTTAATAATCGCGCACGAGGAGCACCACACAATCAGCAAGGTGTCCCATAATTGCGCAACGAACCCACCACAACTCGAACCGACGAGCTTTGTGCGAAACCAGAATTTTTTTTTATTAACAAATTAAGTTTTTGAGCAACGAGTGGATCCCGCCGTGTAATTTGGTGGAATCATTTATATCCCAATTATTGCATCATTCACGAGTTAAGTGGACAAATTTCATTGCAGCTCGTGGGCTTAATTATTTAAAAAATTTCATAAATTGTAAAAATTAATCAAATTAATCACACCAATTTAATCACTCGAATGTGAAAATATACAAACCCATAAATAACTGGAACGGCACTCGGTAGAGCGCAAACCTCCCTCCGCCAGGCTGAACAGTTTACGCTTTGCATCCCATTGAAAGGCCGAATCTGGATTCGGACTTGAACCAAAATCGAATTGGCTTGTTCTTGTCAACTACCCAACTCATCCACCAAGTTTGGTCACAACTCGTCGACAACTTTTTGAAATATCGTATTATTACATCTCGGTTTTGGCCCTATCTCTCAATGGTGAAGAATCACTTAAACATTTGAAAATTCTCGTATCCGGATTCGGATCTTCACCAATGTCGAATCGATTCTTCCTTGTCACACACCCAACATGTCCACCAAGTTTCGACCGAATCCGGCCACAATTTTTTGAGATATCGTGCTTAACATAGTTTTTACCCCTATCTCTCAACGGTGAAGAATCATTAAAAAAATTCTAGTATCTGGATCTGGATTCGGATCTTCATCAAAATCTAATTATTTTATCCTTGTCAAACACCCAATCTGTCCACAAAATTTCGTTCGAATCTGTCTACAACTTTTTAAGATATTCTGTTCACAGACAAACAGACATGGGTGAAAACATAACCTCCATCCACCTTTGGTCCAAAGGAACAACGGTCTAAAGGGTAACTACCCGTCCTTCCTTGTCGTACATAACTGCTCCTGGACTCTCTGGACATCAAATGTCTTTTGCACCTGAGAAGGTGGAGAAGGTTCCTTCAATCCTCGACTCTGACTCTGCAACTGGACCGGACGGCATCAGCTCACCTGCCAACCTCAGATCGTCCCAAATCCAAAACCATGATATTTTCTACCCTCGTTAACACCTATCTCTCTCCTCCCCCACCCACCCCCCTTAAATAACTCCTTCCAAATTTCCAGTTTTCCCTCCTGAGAGTTTCCTTCTACATCCATCTTGTCTGCACAATGCATCCTCTCCTGTCCCCCATTCCTTGTCACACCCATTGTTTGTGCACTCTGTTTTGGGCTTTGGCTCTGCTGTTGCTGTTTTCCCCCTCTCTTTGCTGTTCCTTTTGTGCTGTTGGGTCCTGATCCGTTCAGTGTACCAGTACTAGCCTCTTCCACAAGCCTCGACTATCTCTACAAAAATATAAATAAATAAATAAAAAGAAGTGTGTAAAGATCTTCAGGAGTCTAAGGTATCTAAAGGGTCTTGAAAGGTCTAAAAGTGTCTAATACTAAAGGGTAAAAGCGATATTTAAAGGATTAAAGCAGTCTCAACAGTGCAAAGGTCTAAAGGGTGAAAAAGTCTAAAGGGTCTAAAAGGGGGTATAATTGGTCATAGAAATATCAACCCCAAAGCTTCACCTCGAAAAGGGTTCACCGTCTGCCCGTGTTTTCCCATTTTATATGTACTACTGTACATATCTAGACATCCAGTGAATCAGAAGAAAATTGAGGATTTATGTGACCTTGACCTTTGACCTCAAAAAGAATAATCTTGTTTGTAACTACCTCTACCAGGTGGTTAAGTTTCATGAAAACTTCAGTGAAATGTGACCTGTAGACGACTGGCATAAAGACAGACAAACAGACAGAACAAGATCGAGAATTCCTTTGCAATACACGTCCCCTACCGGTCCCAATGAATGTTCGGGAGATAAAAATTTGTTTGCGTTTAATGCACACTCGAGCCGATACCGGAACCAAAACGAAGAAGAAGAAACTCTCCAACTCACTGTGTTTCGTTCATTTTTAGGCTTTGCCTATTACATCTTAAAAACTAGAAGGGCATTCGGTGAAGCGCATACCTCCGTCACGCAATGCCTGATCCACGAGAACATATCGGACCCAATAATTTTTTGAAATATCATTCTATATATCATTTTTTGACCCTATCAACCTCAATAATCACTTATAAAATAAAATAAACCTCGTATCCAGATCCAGATTCGGATCTTCACCAAAATCGAATCTATTTGTCATTGTCAAACACCCAACATGTCCACCAAGTTTCAAACCAAATCTGTCCACAAATTTTTGAGATATCGTGCTATATATCATTTTTGGCCCGATCTCTGAATGGTGAAGAATCACATAAAAAACTAGAGGGGGAGCACTCGGGAGAGTGCAAAACCTCCGCCGCCAATACTGCTGGGTCACTCAAAGTGACCTTATATCTTATTCATTAAATGTCAACAGTGCTGACAGTTATAGTTCTTTTCTCCAACATTTTTTTGGAGGGGGGGGGTTTGGAAATTACTTAAAACATGTAGAAATGCAAAAAAAGAAATCGATTTTGTTGAAAAAAAAGTTGCAAAAATTTTTTTTTCTCTAACAATTTTTTTGTGGGGGGGGGGGGGTTGGAATCACTTTAAACATGTAGAATGCAAAAAAAAAATTTTTCTCTAACATTTTTTTTTGGGGGGTAACAATTTTTTTGGGGGGGGTTGGAAATCACTTAAAACATGTAGAAATGCAAAAAAAAAATTTTCTTTTTTTGGGGGGGGTAACAATTTTTTTGGGGGGGGTTGGAAATCACTTAAACATATAAGTGCAAAAAAAAAATTCTCAAACAATTTTTTTGGGGGGGGGATAAAATTTTTTGGGGGGGTTGGAAATCACTTAAACATGTAGAAATGCAAAAAAAAAAAAATTTTCTCTAACAATTTTTTTTTGGGGGGGGGGGGGGGTTTGAAATCACTTAAAACATGTAGAAATGCAAAAAAAAAATTTTTTTTTTCGAACAATTTTTTGGGGGGGGGGGACCAAGTCCAATTTAATGGCATGATCCTTGGACCATACCTACCCCCCACCAAGTTTCGTCGAAATCTGTCGAGGAGTTTTTCCGTAATACTGTTCACAAACAAACAAGCAGTCATAGACTGGTACTTACGAAATCGTCAACTTGACCTCTGACCTTGTCCAATAAAAGCTGTCTCTAGAGAAGGTAGTGACGCAAACCAGAAGTTTCTACGATGATTCTGTACCAAACCATCAAAAATCGAATGTTTGACCTCACCGTGACCTTGACCGTTGACGATGTTGACCAAAATCTAATCAGCACTAGCCATCACCCTCCTGAATCACGTGGTGTATTTAACATTGGTGCTTCTTCCGTTCTCAGATTATCTGTACCAAACCATCAAAAATCGAATATTTGACCTCACTGTGACCTTGACCTTTGACCGATTTTGACCAAAATCTAATCAGCACTAGCCATCACCTCCTGAATCACGTGTGTAATTTGACATTGGTAGCTTCTTCCGTTCTCGAGTTATCGTGCCTACAAACAAACATAAACAAACAAACAAACATACAAAAAAAACTTCGTTTTGGCAAGATAACAAACAAACAAACAAACAGAACGGTAGTCATCAATATACTTACGAAATCTTTAGATTTCGTAAGTAACAAACAAATAAACCAATGTCCCGCAGGGTGACCCGTATCTTGCCAAAGGTGACCACGTGTGACTTCTTTAGGTCACACTGAGGTGAACAGAGCTGCTATCCACCAGGAGCGACTCCTTGAGGAATATATGCCTACGAGAGATTCCGATGAGAATCGTTCTACAGAGTAACCATGAAAAATATGCGTTTGCCTCATAACGTCACCAAATGACGTCATAATGTCTCAAGCTTGACATATCTAGAAATCACTCATCGAGGTGTTCAATTTGAGGTACTACACGATATGGTTCCTAAAACTTGAAAATTTGCCTTGGGGTACAATATGTTTGACCTTAGGCGCTAACCATGAAGGTCAAGGCCAATCGCCACCAAAAATTAATCAGCTGAGCGCCAGACCATGAACTATATTCCATGAAGTTTGAAGACGATCCGATCAAATTACTCAAAAATAAGGGTTTCGTCGACTCCCTGATTTGAGACAAAGTGACCTTGACCTTTGACCTGACTTCAAAATTTTATGTGCTGAAAGGGACCTCTATAGGCCTCTGATATGCGAGTTACAAAAATTTCCAATGATAACTGTGCTCTGCAGAATTTTTTATACGTGATTACAGACAAACAAAAAAAAACATACAAGCTGACTAACATATCTTGCAAAAACTTCGTTTTTTTGGCAAGATAACAAACAGAAAGGGGTGAAAACAGTAACCTCCATCCATCTTCGAAGATGGCGGAGGTTAATTATAGTAGTCGGATCCAGATCTGGATCTTCACCAAAGGCTAATCAGTTCGTCCTTGTCACACACCCAACCTGCCGACCAAATTTCATCTGGATCCGTTCACAACTTTTTGAGATATCCTGCACACAAACAAACAAACAGATGGAGGGGTGAAAGCAACTTCCTTCACCTTCGGTGGTGGAGGTAATAACCCGATGTGCATTCATGAAGCAAAAACATACGTACTGCTTATGTGCATATTGAATACATCATGGTTATATTCCTGGGATCATTCCAATTGTACTGGGCCATGGACTAACACCCAGGCCTAAGGCCTGCTGATCTGTGCTGTTTTATGCAGTGGCAACTATGATTTTATTGGGGTGGATTGAGGCCAGCTGTCCAGCCAATGGGTATAAAGCAATGGGGTGGAGTCAGGGCAGCTGTACACTGACCCATATATAACATGTGATCTTTTCTAAGTCTAAAAAGGGCATAACTCTGTGAAAAATTGATGAAACACTGTGAAACTCGAACTTGTTCTGTAGCGTATCATAATAAATCCATGTACCAAGTTTCAGTTGAACATGTTAAAGGGTACGGCGGAAAAAGTCTGAAAAATCACAGGTGAGACGGATGGACAGACAGACAGACAGCAAACAGACAGACAGACTCTGGTGAAACCTAAGGGTCTAATAACAGACCAGACCAACCAATATAGTTGTGAATCTTAGATTTCACAAGTAACAAACAGACGGGTGAAAACATAACCTCTGTCCACCTTCGTTGCCAGAGGGAATAAGAAACAACTGCTCACGTCCTTGTGCTTTGAAAAATGTGGCTTTTCGGTTTGTTTTCTAAGGGGGAATGTATTTATTACGTATGCAACTGTGTGTGAAATATTTATGTCTCCCACTCCCCCCCCTCCCCTTTCCTCCTGCCCGTCTCCATTATGCCTTTTTTTTGTAGATAGTCAAGGCTCGTGGAAGACATTGGACACTGAATGGATCAGGATGCAACATATCAAATGGAACAGTAGAGAGAGGGGAACACCAACAGCAGCAGAGTTTAAGGACAAAATAGAGGGAGACTTGGAATGAATAACTGGTGTTGGGAGGGATGTGGGGTAGGTGGGGACGCATGGAATGGACAAGGTGGAACTAGAAGCAAACTCAGGAAGGAAAAACTGGAAATTTGGAAAGAGATGGGCTTGAAGGTGGGTGGGGAGAGGGGTGAACAGGGGTAGAAAAGATCAAGTTTTGGATGGGGGATGACCTGAGATGGTGGTGAACAGCTGTCTTGAAGACATGGAGGGAATGAGATTTAAGAGAATGTGGCCGTTGGTTCCACAGGCAGGAAAAAAGAGGAACAAATGAGTGGAAGTGAGCAGTGATTCTGGATTCTGAGAGTTTCATCAGAAAGGGGATGATTGGGGACTGCGTGCACCCTGGAGAAACCTGGGGGGGGGGGGTACAAAGCACGGAAAGAGCAGAGGGTGCAAAACCAGAATGGAGGTGGAAGAAGACAGAGAGACCACGGACCTGTCTGCAATGGTGAAGTGATATGCCCATAGAGTGAGCTTCACGGCAGAAGATTCCAATAATAATATTAAAGGCCTTGATTTCCATGGCATCAAGATGAGCAAGACAGATGATCAAGACAGTGTGTTCACCAAGTGCGTTTTTATGTCTATGTTGTCGCTGATGATTCACCAATAAGTGATGAAACCGGTCCAGCAGCTGAGGGGTGTGTTTCACAATGGGATTCTCATGTATGTGGTACTTGTGAATGTCTGCAGCTGTAGAGGAACCTGGGTAGGGTTTGAAACAGCAAAGGGCTTACCTTGTGTAGCTTTTCTTGGTTGTTTTATGCAGCTTTATTTGGCTACAAGAGCATGGGAGGAGTTCATTTGTATAATCCAAGCCACCTGATGTAACGGAGTAGGTGAGAGCTCATTGGTTTATTCACTCCAATTACGAGTGAGAGATGTGATTGCGTCTTGTTACCTTCGCCACCAACAGTGGACGGAGGTTATGTTTTCACTACCGTCTGTTTGTCTGTGAGCAGGATATCTCAAAAAGTTATGGATGGATCTGACGAAAATTTGGGGGACAGGTTGGGTGTGTGACAAGTCGGAATTGAATATATTTGATGAAGATCCGGATTCGATATTTCTTAATTTTATAAGTGACAAGCAGAGTACTCGTCCCCTGGGTGGGTCAAGTTTACGCATTACTTTTTCAAGAAGACTATAGATGTTTGCGTGGTGTGTGCTTAAAAGGTTGTAAATGGTCGAGAGGTCGAAAAGGTCTAATCTCTCAAACATGCAAAAAGGGTCTAAAGAGGTCGACGTGGTCTTAAGCTCAAAATGGTCAAGGGTCCAAGCTGTCTAACATGTCTGAAGGGTGTAAGGGGTCTAAATGGTGGTAATGTCGAAGGGGTCTAAAGAGACTGAAGGGGTGTAAAGGTCTAAAAGTTCTAGGGGTCTCCTGGGTATACAATGTCAAAAGGGTGAAGGGGTCTAAAGGTGTTTAAAGGGTCTTAAAAGGTAAAAGGAGTATTAAAGGTCTAAACTCTAAAAGGTCTTGGGCGTCTTAAGGGTCATAGGAGTCTTAAAGAGCTTAGCAGTCTTAAGTAATTTAGGGGTCTTGTGGGTTTGAGGAGTCTCAAGGGTCTTGGGGAGTCATGGTTCTTGGGGGTCTAAGAGGTCTAAAGCATCTTGGGGGTCTTAAGGGTCATGGGATATTAGGGGTCAAAATGGTCTTGGGGTTATGGGGGTCTTGGAATTTTGATGATTTTAAGGTCTTCAGGGTATTGGTGGGTCTTAAGGTTCTTGGGAGTCTTAGAGATCGAAAGGGTCATGGGGGTCTTTTGGGACATGGAGTTTTAAGCATCTTTGGGGTCTTGGGGGGGATCTTAAGGTTAATAGGCATCTTAAAGGTCTTGGGGTCTTGTGGTTCTTGAGGGTCTAAATGATATTAGGGATCTTTAGGTTCTTGGGTGTCTTCAGGGTTCTGGGGTCTTATGGTTCTTGAGGGTCTTAAAGGTTTTGGGATCTTGGGTGTCTTAAGGATCTTAGGGATTTTGCTGATCTTAAGGGGCTTAATGATCTTGGAGGTCTAAATGATCTTAGGGGTCTTGGGGGTCTTAAGGGCCTTGGGGTCCTCGGGGTTGTAAGGGTCTTGGAGGGCGTCAAGGGTCTTAAGGTTCTAGAGGATCTTAGAAGCCTGGTGTTGGCTTAGCATCTAGGGTGGTGGCTTGGGATCCTAGCTAGCAGTCCGGGTGGTGGCTTGGGATCCAAGCTTAGGGCCCTGTCACACCTTGACGTTTTAGCCAGGAATGGCAACGTATAAAAATGCACGTAAAACGTTGGCGTACGCTGAAGTTTTGAGTTTTTTTTTAAGTTTTGGTCGTATTCATAACGTGTTGGTCGTATGCATAACGTATTAGTAACGGGCACAGAACGTTTCGTTGTGTTAAAGATAACTTATACCAACGAATGCTTAGCCTGTTGTCGGCGTTCACAACCTATGCCAACGATAGTTTAACTTAGTCATAGCGCGCTGCACGTATCGCCGACGAACTCGTGGCGTTCTCTGTTAAAAACCTGCTGCACGCCGATTTAAATCATAACCGCCTGAAAATTGGAAGTGTCAACATCGCAGTCACACCTTGACGATTTAGCCAGCGTATGCCACCTATGAAAAATGGTCTAAAACGCTGGAACACGTCCAATACGGTATGGGTAAGTTGTGTATACGTTAGGAGCACGCTGAAAAACAATGAAGTACGCTGGCATATTACGTGGTACGTCTAGTACGTCGTGAAATTTCAAGCATGCTGAAAATTTTACGATGTACTCGACGTATGGCTCACAAGTTCCGCATACGCTGGTATAAGTTCTCAGCACGCTCCGCGATAGTTTACACACGTCGGCCACACGTTACTTGTAAGTTACTCATAAGTCGAAACACGTCGAGGTAATGTTTAGCATACCCGAAACTTAATTTTTAACCTACGAGTAACGTGCTTTGAACCCATTAGTAGCGTGCTTTGAACCTATGTGTAACGTATCTCAAACGCACATTGGCGTATGTAGACGAATTTGATTGACGTCTTCCGGACGACCACAGAACTTACTGAACGTGTTTCTAACTTACAGCTACCGTATAATGGCGTATTGGCAGCGTTTAGGGAATTGGTATATACAAATGGGCTTCACAAGAGGAACCCGTCAGTGTTCCAGACTCCATGTTGAGTAGATGTCAATGTCAATAGCAGTAGCAGTAGCAGTAGCAGTAGTAGTAGTAGTAGTAGTAGTAGTTCGAGAGAATTTAGTGATGTCGATGCTATTAGTAGTAGTAGTAGTAGTTCGAGAGAATTTAGTGATGTCGATGTTAGTATAGTAGTATTAGTAGTAGTAGCAGTAGTAGTAGCAGTAGTACGAGAGAATTAGTGATGTCGATGTTGGTAGTAGTAGTAGTTCGAGAGAATTTAGTGATGTCGATGTTAGTAGTAGTAGTAGTAGTAGTAGTAGTAGTTCGAGAGAATTTAGTGATGTCGATGTTAGTAGTAGTAGTAGTAGTAGTAGCAGTAGTTCGAGAGAATTTAGTGATGTCGATAGTAGTAGTAGTAGTAGTAGTAGTAGTAGCAGTAGTTCGAGAGAATTTAGTGATGTCGATGTTAGTAGTAGTAGTAGTAGTAGTAGTTCGAGAAATTTAGTGATGTCGATGTTAGCAGTAGTAGTATTAGTAGTAGTAGTAGTAGCAGTAGTAGTCGCAGTAGTAGTAGTTCGAGAGAATTTAGTGATATCGATGTTAGCAGTAGTAGTAGTAGTAGTAGTAGTAGTAGTTCGAGAGAATTTAGTGATGTCGATGTTGGTAGTAGTAGTAGTAGTAGTAGTAGTAGTACTTTCAAGTAACGTGTTGCAAAGTGTGAACAACGTTCGTGTAGCGTGCTTACAAAACGTTACTCATAGGTTAGAAATAAGTTTCGGGTACGCTAAACATTACCTGACGTGTTTCGACTTATGAGTAACTTACAAGTAACGTGTTTAGACGTGTGTCAACGATCGCATAACGTGCCTACAACTTATGGCCAGCGTTGCGAATGTGTGAGTCATACGCCGGCATACGTCGTAAAATTTCAAGCATGAAAAAATTTGAGGAAAACCCAAAAGTACAACGTTTAAAGCCAGCGTACTACGACGTATGGCAGTTTTCAGTGTGCTCTTAACGTATACAAAACGTACCCATAACGTATTCGACTGTGTACCAGCGTATTTAGACAAATTTTTCATAAATCGGCATACGCTGGCTAAATCGTCAAGGTGTGACAGGGCCTTTAGTAGTTAGGGTGGTGGCTTGGGATTCTAGAGTTCTGAGTTCGAGCCCTATTGGAAGCTAAATTAACACCAGGGGGTTGACTCAGCCTGCCATCCTTCTGAGGTCGGCAAAATGAGCACCAGTGTATTGGTAATAGGGGCACTGCATCAGTGGCATAGCCGTGCCCCGAATCAATGATGCAACCAGCAAGCCAAAAAGGCTGCACAAGAAGGGAGAGGATCTTAGGGGTTTCTAGGATCTCAAGGGGTCTAAAGTATGTAAATGTCTAATGGCATCTAAAGGGTCTTCAAAGGTCGAAGGGGTCTCAACAGTCTAAACTCGAAAGGGTCAAAAGTTTCAAAAGGAAAGTTCTAATAGTTTGTAATTAATCGACATATGTGTAGTCAGGGTGCAGCTGACATTGAAACAATATGTTATATTATTTCTTTATTCATATGCAGCCTGTTGCTGCTCAGCTGTATAATTTTCTGGGGGCATGGCTGTGCCGCTGATGCAATATCCCCTGGTACCAGGAAGCTGGCACTCATTTTGCCAACCTCGGAAGGATGACATGCTGAGTCAACCCACCTGGTGTTTATTCAATGCCACGATAGGGGATTGAACTCAAGACCCCAATATTTTAAGCCAGCCACCTTAACCGTGAAGCCAACACCAGGCTGAAACAGTATGTAAGAGAGATATACCGAGGCTTCGTGGACGGATGCACAGACGGATGGCTTCACTGTGTTTTTCATTTTTAGCTCACCTGGAACATCGTTCCAGGCACATTATGGGAGGGCGTGTCGTCTGTCCGTCAGTCCACCCGTCCATCTACCCACAAGTACTTGCAACTTCTCTGAAACTACATATACGATTTCGATGAAACTTGACCACAACCTTCATCACCCATGATGTACCAAAGTTTGTTCATGACATTAGAAAAATCGTGGTCTGAGGAGGTTTAAGGGGGGTTGCTCCCCAACATATGGATTTGTTTTCTTCTCTGAAACGACACACACAATTTCGATGAAACTTGACCACAACCTTTATCACCCATGTTGTACCAAAGTTTGTTCACGGCAATAAAAAACACACAAATCCAAAGGTGTTTAGTTTCTTCTCCATTACATATTTTGTGGGTCATCCATGCTGACCAGGGATTCCCTGGATATCTTATCCAGCCACTACCAGGTGAGCGTCCAGGGTATTGCCCCTATGTTTATAAGTGTACTCACGTGGATCGGCTAGCTAAGCTCACCTCTCCACACGTCGTTGCAGAGATTGATGTCACAGATTTCCTGTGTTGTCATGATTTACACCAATCATTTATTTTGTGCAAATATATTTGTAATATTGGTGATATTATATTTATTTGAAACTTATTTGTCTTCAGTGACTTTTGGGTCTTCGAGTTCTTCTGGGTCCTCAAGGAGTTTTGGGTCTTCTTGGTCTTTGAGCTCCTTTTCAGTGAACGGCCATCCATATCTAGTGCTCAACTGTGTCTGCGGACGTCCTCCTGCAGTTGGGTTACATTTTTTAGGAGGTTAGTGGCAGGATTTGCACTCCAGCCACTGTAAAACACTTCATTCTGCAAAACCCACAAATGCAAAGAAAACTGAAAACCCACTCCGTGGGAGTACCTCCTGTCCTGCTGCCCTTCGAAGTGCAGCTCACCGGATGACGAGATTGGGGCAAAGCCTTGATGATAAGAGGAAAAGCACGGAGTAAACTTCCTGGGTCAGATTGCCGTGGTGTTTGGCGCAGTGGTGTTGAGGTGTCGTCCACGAGATGGTGATCTCCTTGGGTTAACCTGAGGTGGTCCCTTCGGGTGGGTGCCGAGAATGTCCTATCCCTAAGAGAGGATGAGCACCTGTCACTGTTATCATCTGAGCTCAAGTGTTTGGAGATTGGTATTGCGGCACTCTCTGAGGTTCAGAGACCTGATAGTGGCGAGATCATTGCGGGTGGTTACACCTAATATTGGTCTGGTCACTCTGATGGTTACCATGCCCAAGGAGTTGCTGTAGCTGTGTCCAATAAGCTGACTCCAATGATAATTGAGGTAACACCGGTCAATGAGTGTATTATGAGACTAAGGATTCGTCACTCCTTGGGTGTCGTTTCCCTGGTCTCCGTATATGCTCCGACTGATGCGAGTGATCTCACCGTGAAGCGGTGAAGGACGCATTCTATGCCGTGCTCGAGTCTGGTTGATCAGTGCGCAGACAAGATATTCTTCTTGTCTTTGCGGATTTCAATGCATCGACTGGCACTGATAGGGATGGTTATGAAACATGTGTTGGTCCCCATGGATCTGGAACTGTAAACCAGAATAGCACTAAGTTCCTTGACTTTGCAAGAAGTCATGAACTTGGCATGGCTGGTTCATGGTTTCAGTGCCCACAGGCTCATCGCTGGACTTGGTACCATACCAGCCTCGGCTGGATGTTGGCAAGCTCAAGGATGGGAGAGTAGCTGAGGAGATTGCAAACAGGCTGAGTGGGGATTTGGGGGGGATCTGGGTACTTTGGGGAATCCTGAATAGTTGTGGAGTGCCTTAAAGTCTACCATCCTTGATGGTGTCGGTGGATGTCTTGGAACTCACCACAGGGCGAAGAAGAATTTTGTCTCTCAAGCGACACTGGATACCATTGATCAGTGTCACAGGGTCAGGCTTAATGGCAGAGCTGAGCTGTTCAGGGAGTTGAGACGTAAAACTGGACGTGCGCTAAGGGTGGACAAGGAGGCCTATG
>CM068955.1:58818048-58828312 GCA_035128595.1 Eptatretus atami
TTCATGCTTGAGGTCTTGGTATTTGGTCATTTTGTTGATTTCTGCATCGTTAGTCCAAAATCACCGGTATTAATACCTCAATTAGCAATACCTTGTTCTCTTTTTTTTTGCACCTAAGTATGATATCTGGCCGCAGTGCTTTGTTTTCGATATTCATGCTCGATGGGATCATGAGGTCGTATATGAGCTCAGGACGCTGGATTGAAGAGGAAGAATGGATTGAGAGAGGTGGATTTATTTCAAAGGCGGGGAAAAAGAGGAATGAAAGAGTGAAGGTGAGCAGTGATTCGTGATTTTGGTAGTTTTACCAAAAGTGGGTTGTTGGAAGACGTTGAGCGCCCTGCAAAAATATGGTGGTTTTCTCCTGCCCCTGTTGCTTGCCTCTCTTGCCCCTGTTGCTTGCCCCTGTTTTGCTATGGTACTTCCATGTTTTCAGTGATTGGTTTTGGTTCATTTTCCCACAAATTTTCTGGAATTGGAATCTCCAAGTTTTTGCAGATGTGCCAGCAGATTACTTTACAAACTCTGTTGTGTCGTTGTGTGTACAGCTGTTCTGACTGTTTTATTTTTCTCGTGTTCGGTCATTAAGCGTCACATATCGTTCTCTTTGCTAACCCCACCTCCATCCCTCACCTGTCTTTTTTTTTCCTCCTCTCTCCCACCCTTTTCTCTCACTCTGTCCCCTCCTCACTCCCCCTCCTCATAAAATGCAGCACTCTCCTCCCACACCTCTGTCGCTCTCTTACTGTCTCTGCGTGTGTGTGTCTCTCTCTCTCACTCTCCCTCCCTGTGTGTCTCTCTCTCCCTCCCTCCTGCAGTGAATAGCAACGTTTGGTGTGTTGTCGCTCTCCCCACCTCCCCCTAACTCCCCTACCCCATCCTCTCCGCCTCCCCTTCCCCCTCTTACCCTACACCTGCCTCCTCTCTCTCTCTCCCTCCCCCTTTCTCTCCCCCCCCCACTATATTGACCCGTCAGCGAAGTGACGGGTTGGCATTTGCTGATATATTATATATATTTTTTTGCATGCATGGTTCACGAGAACTAAGTTGTATAAAATTTAAGTTGTAAGAGAATGCTTTGTGACACATGATGAGGAATGCACAAACAGTAGTTACTGAGCAAGAGTAAAGATGGCAAGTGTATCAAAGCTGATAGTTACTGCAGGAAGAACAAACATGCTGTCAATCATACCTCAAGGATTCTTTTTTCCTTCTGTTGTAGAGCATTTTCTTGTCCATAATTAGATGTGAGGTGTGCATAACACTCTTTGCATACCCGCTGAGGCTTACTGGGTTCATATTCCAGGTAATGGCGGCTCTCTGAGCACTTGGCACATACAACCTGTAATGAACAAGCACAGCCAACCTGAAATGAGAACAATTCTTCAAGAAGAAATCTTAAATGGTGAGTACATTATTGTCATGAATATGATATGAGAGATGGATGACATAAGTACATGATGTTAGGATCACTGCATGTTCAGTGGTGGATTATGGTTTGTTGACTCTGGCTCTCAAAAGGCATTCTAATGGCTATGATGGGTTTAGTTTTGGGGTCTGGACTGACTACCCTCAACCGGAAAGGAGAGGCTATTTTATTGATTGTGTGAGTGTGCGAAAAAGTAAGAATGTCTGCACGCAGATTACTTTAATAGAGTGTCCACTGGGCAGCCTACTTTAATCTAGCACCCAGTGTGTGAAAGCAGTTGCCGAGACAAATATGCCTTCGAGGCTCTGCATCAATCTCCTGTCTTGTTTGCAATGTTTCTGTCCTCAGACCAATTTCTCACAGACATGGTATTATGAAAATGACAGAGATAATGGACCTAACCATAGTATTTCATCAAGAAGCTCAAAGTGCATCATTGTCCAAGATATCACAATAAGTTTTTATCGGGGAGACTTCCATCCATTACACATGCACTGTTGTGAGGATGTGTGTGTGGTGGTGGTGGGAGGAGGGGGAATGGGGGAGTAGTGCTAAATTGGGTAAATTAGAAGTGGAAAAAGGAAGAGAATGGAGGAGGATAAACATTAAAAGGGCAGGGGAGTAAGTGGAGGGAAAGGGGTGGAGGAGAGAAGAAAGAAGGAGAGAAAGATCATATCGTTATGTTTTGGGGGTAGATGGAGGAATTTCTTTGTGAGGATAGGATTGTATAGTGTAGCATGGTCCGGGGACGAGTGGGAGACATCTCAATGTAAATTAAGTTGGGAAAACTGAGCTTAAGTTGTTACATGGCACCACATGGGGGGTGGTGTTGTGTTAACTAGGTAGGGTTTAAGGCTATTTCCCCCAGGATGTGATTGCCCCCTGTGACCTTTTCCTACATTTTTGCATTTATAAAGCCGGCCATAAAAAGACCACATTTTACAACAACGGCTGATCTGGCTGCCGATGGAGCCGAACGTTTCAGAGCAGGAAAAAACCCCACCTTCCCGGCTTCGTACCGGCAGGCCACGCCACTGAGGCTGATGATTGGTTGGCGTGACATAAGAGAGGAGCGAGCGACAAGAAGGTTCTGAGGGAACAAGTGCGAGAGCAACAAGAAGGGCTGGAGAGTGTGGTGACAGCGGTCAGGACAGATAGGACCTCTCTTTCCTCTCCTCGACATGGTCAAGAAGGCTGCGCGGATATCGTTGCTCGTGTTGTGTGAATTTGCTCGCATGCTGGAGCAAGACACTAGCCGTTGTCTGTTCGGCTAGATTGTGAAGTTTGTACGCTTTGAGGAAAAGGAGAGAAGAAGAAGAGCGCATCTCTTGCCTTTTCTCGGAGCCTCAGCAATTGTCCTGTTGTATGTGCAAGGAGAAAGGCGGTGCCTTTTGCTGTGAGCAGGCCTGGTGTTGAGAGAGGAGCAGCATCGGCAATTTCAGTCGTGAGAAGAAACTGAACGGCGGGTTGTGGGCCCTGGCATCCAAGACGGTCCGTGCCACACCTCACGTACGTGACCACAGATAACAACTTGGCGCCATTTTGGGTGCGTTTTCCCGCACGGTGGCTACGCAGTTTTGAGGATCCATCCGTCCATCCATTGGGACCATATTCTGGACAGAGCATTGGTGCTGCCTCAGCAGTCTCCTTGGCTGTTGGGCACAATCCTGGACGGGTCGCCACTCCGACACGATACCAGCAAGCTGGCACTCATTTTGCCAACCTCGGAAGGATGACAGGCAGTCAACCACACCTGGTATTAATTCAGCTGAGGCGGATTTGAGCTCACGATCCTAGGATTCCAAGCCCACCACCCAAACAATTAAGCCAACACCAGGCATGCAAAGTCCAATGGAGGCTAATAAAGATTTCAAGGTCGAATAAAAAAACAATTCGGAAATTTACCGCCGTTGATGCAAAGTCTGATAACAGATCACAGATAAATGCCACAGAGTGATCATTTTTAAGTCTGGTCACAATTCTGCTAATGGTGCTTTCTGCACTTTTAAGATCATTCTCTATGTATCACTCATGTTGTGTTTTTTTGGTTGGATGATTGTTTTTGGACAACAAAAAATAAACTTATTCGATGAAAGAAACAATCGATTTATTATTCATGCCTCCAAAGTCATCATTGCACATAACTAAACAACGGCTCCTAAAAGGTCATCTCTGGGCACAAGTTGAGTTCCGGCATAATGGGAGGAATTTCTTTTATATTTATCTTTCCCCTTGTCTGTGTTTGTGATTGAGTGGAGACGTCTCAACTTAGGTTTTAGTGTACCTCACGTATCATTACCTCACACTTTGATTTATTTTCATTATCACCCGTTGAGTTATTTTCATGATAAGTCTTTGATTTATGTTCATTAAACCATTATTTGTTAATTTACTTGTGCTTGTCTATTCATTGTGGGTTTGAGTATAAACCCGTGTGCCTCCGTTCTGGAACATGCTCTGCCGCCTTCCGTCCCGTGCGTGCCATAATCTCCAAGGATTTTGGCTGTTCGCCTCCAACTTAAAACTGTTCGGCTATCCGTCCAGGTTGGTGTTAACCTGACTGAACACAACAACTGGGTCAGGAGTGGGATATAACCTAACCCCCCTGGACACAACAATATTAACTGTTCCACGATTTTACTGAAAAGCACATTGTGGCAGGGTCAATGGGTGGAAAACAATAAATGGGAGATGACATGAGATGGCAGTGCACTGCCTGCTTGAAGTCCTTCAGGAAAGAGTGGGATAGCACAACCTCTGGAAAGAATTTCCACAAATGGGACAAGCGAGGACTAAAAGAGTTGAGGTGTGGAGTAAGTGTTAATTTGGAAGTTTAACCAGGAATGGGCTACTGGAAGAACACGTCTATCCAAATGTTGTGGAGAGCTGGAGGGCTGGGAGAGCAGAGGGAGCCAAGCCAGAGGAGCGAGAGGACAAAAGAAAAAAAATGGAAAGGCCACTGACCTGCCTGCAATGTGAAAGCAACCATCCTTGTCTGATTGAATATGATAATCTCTCTGCCAGATATGATAGTCCGAGTTGAGTATTGTTGAGATATTGAGATCTGTTTACTCCAACCTTCCGAGGAGCTTCTCCTGATTGGAGCAGAGATGTGAATCCCTAATTAAAGGAAACCTCCAACACCCTGAGGGATTACTGGGGAAGTATTCCCATATTTTTTGTCCAATGACTATGCCTTGTAGGTTACATTCATTTACTCATGCCCCTCCCGACAGGCTTGCAGGAAATTTGGCTTGCCCCTGTTGCTCATCCATCCATTCATTGGGACCATACTCTGTACAGAGCATCGGTGTTGCTGAAGCAGTCTCCTGGGCTATTGGGCACAATCCTAGATGGGTTGCCACTCCTGTTGCTCAGTCTCATTGAAAAGGACCTTATAAGTCAACTGAGTCAAAGTCGTATGAATCAAAATTGAAATTTAAAAAAGTGTTTTGCTATAAGTGTGGAGAATGAAATGCACTTGTGCAGGTGTGCCAAGGATACCAAAGCACAAGAGGCTAAGGGAAGGAATATATGATGATTGAAGATTTTTCTTTTTAGATCCAAAAATACTTCACCTTTGAGAATAGCTTGTCATTTTCGAAAAGCGCTCGAGGCCATTTTTGCCCTTCTGTTTATTTCGGACATCTGGTTCTCAGTCGATGATATAAATGGACCCAAATATGTACACGTAACTGTTTACCTGTTATCATTTAATCCTATTTATTTCAACTGGCTTGGGAAGAATGTATTTCTTAAACCACTTTTTAAAATTCGAATACAAATATAAAATAATATACATACACGAAATGTATACAGTATATGTACATATACATAAACATCTACATCCACACAAACTGTATAACACACAATTTAAACTGGATATCATGGACCAGTGAAATACAGATTGTTTAAAAAATCAAAAATCGTTGAGCCATCTCACAAAAATGGCATAAAACTATTTTTTCCGGTTAGTCAAGCACCATTATGCTCAAACAGGAAGAGAAGGTCAGGAATTATTTGTCATGGGGGGGGGGGGGCATGGTGTTTCATGTTTCCATGTCCTGAACATACCCAAAATGGCTATCTGGAGCGGATGGAGGTGGGTCTGCCTGGGAGGGGGTTTTGGTATAACAAATTTTCGTTACAATGACTAATCCATAAAATGAATCTTTTCATGATGACTAGACTTTACTGTACATTTTTTGCGAGGCTGACATGATAGCCCAGGTAGCTTGCTCACTTATTGGTTCTTTTCCCGACCCAAATATAAACTATCACCCAGCTGTTTCACAGTCATTCATGGTAGTGCATCACTGACTGGGCAGTCTGTCAGATCAGATGTTAAGTAGGAGTCCCATCTGTCAGCAGTTGTTGCTGATAAACAATAAATATCCCACGGTGTCTATTGCAAAGAGTAGACCGTTGTCTGCTGGTATCCTGGTCAAATTCCAATTTTCCACCTTGACTATGAACGCCGGAAAGGAAAAAGGAAAACCACTCAATGTGTTCCTTACCCTAAGATTGTTTCAGCAGTCGTGACACCATGGAAAGGGCATTAATTCAATTCATCAACATATAATGCTGTACAGGGTGGCCTGAAAGTCGCTTTACCCCTGCTAAATTTCTCACATCTCCCTCCTTCTGTCTAAGAGGACTTGGTGACTAATTCAGCGGTGCAAGGAGAACGATGGAGTGCATACAGATACAATGACTTTAATTATTATAAGTACGACACAATGAAACCTGTATAATAAAAGTTTAAGAACGAATGCTTTACTGGGGAGGGGTAAATCCACCCTGTATATATGTGTATATGTGTATATGTATATATATATATATGTATATATATATATATATATATATATATATATATTTGCGGTTCTGCATGCCTCGAAGAGTCTACGGCAATTGCACCCAACATACAGTGATCCCCAGGCAGTTATTTCGTTAGTCTTCGTACAGTCAGATCTTCCCCTCACGTCTAGTGGGTTAACAGGACGAAGTGTATTGCATGGGTCTAATAGCTATATCTCTGTCTTCAATCCTGATTTCCATCCAACCCTTTCCTTTTATCCATGGTGCAAATCAAGTCAATAACGGCACCCAAGCAGCCTCCTGTGAAAGAATCACCAAGAAAAAAAAGACTGCCCGGCTGCACCCTTTCATTCAAATGTGCGTGCCAATTTACATCGGTGTCTCACCTTGCTCAACCTCCGCTCACCAAAAACTCACCACCATGACCACCAACATCTCCCGCACATGGGAAAAATCATCCCACACCTCCTCGCACCGCCACATCGATACAATTCACCACCAAACAGAGGCGTGCTGTGGCCCAGGTGTTTGGTACGGGGCTCTGGGCCATGTCGCGCCGGATGTGTGCATGAGACCGCTTCCAGCCCCAGGAGCCTGGCAGGGTGGGGCTATAACAGCCGTGGCCCAATAAGGAAGTGCGATTCAGGTCATGGCACGTCGCTTCAGGTTGTCACCCCACCCTTCGCCCGGGGCTTATAAAAGGTGGATCACGAAGCCGTCCGCCCTCTGCTCCTTTTTCACCTGCCTGCCTCGCCTTCATCTTCACCTGTTTGCCTCACCCCCTCCTTCGTCTCTGCTCCGCCCTCTCTTCACCGCTCCTCGTTATCTGCCTGTCGCTGCATCTACACTCGGGGTTGGTGTGCGACCGACGATCTTCTGGGATCAGTGCGGAGCACACGTTTCCACGAGCCCCTGAAAAGTGATTAAGCAGGAGATAACGTGCCGACTCTTGAGGTGAGATCGCTCAAGCGGAGCATCACACAGAGCGTACTGGTTTGCGCAGTAGGCCAACCAGGCTAGGTATTGCAAGGCCGTTAGTCCTCATCTGCTGTCTTTAGATATCTGCCGCACCACGGAGTTATCCGTGTGCGATGGCCTGCGATTCCGGAGTCTTGTGGGAACCCGAGGTAGCTTCCACCCCCCGTGGTCTTCTTGCCCCCGACCCCGGGCCCGCAACAATATATGTATGTATGTATATATATATATATATACATGCAGCATATATACACATACATATATCCATACATGTATATACGCAACTATATACATCTGCTTAGACATTGTGTAAGCATACGAACCGTGCTTCCCCATTGTCTTGCATCGCTCACCTGCATTTCTTTCTTCATTTATTTATATTTTCATTTTCAGATGCTTTCTGACAGTTCTGTGATTTTTTTTTTCCTGGTGTATCAGCTTCGATGTCCATCGGCACACAAAATTATTGTGCTTTCCCATTGTCTCAGGTCACTCAACTGCATTTTTTTTCATTTTTTTTTTTCATTTATTTATGTTATTTTCGGATGTTGTCCAATGATTGTGATTTTTTTCCCGGTGTACTGGCTTCAATGTCCATCGGCACACAACATTTCAGCTCTCTACGTCACCCGGAAGGTACCGATCTTTAATATCAATCAGTGAGTTAGTGAATCAATCAGTCAGTCAGTGGTTAGAAAGAGCTTTATATATTGGATGTATTTGTGTGTGTGTGTGTGTGTGACAAAAACTTCAAAATTGATCACTTATATCATTTAAATTCACCAAAACTTTACAGTATGGTCCATCAAGACCAAATATGATTATAGTATGTCCCCAAAATAATTTTCAGGTGTCCAGTGTGTCCCAGAACAACATCACTTTTGTTGCATTCGAAAGCACAAAAATATTACAATATGGTCCAACAAGGCCAAATATGGTGACGGTAATCACAATTCTTTGTCAAGTGTACAGCGTGATCCAGAAGAAAGTAGCACTTTTTGGAAATACAGTATCACCACTTTAAATTGCCTAGCGATGGTGGGCCGAGATGGGCACTCCTGGTCGGGGAGTGCAAATGTTCGTATAGAAAAGCAAGTCTGTGTTTGTTACATGCAAAATCGAAGATTTTTCAAGTATATTGGTTGGTCGATTTTGTTATTTTGTCCCTTTGTCTGTCAATCGCCTACAGGTCACAATTCCAAACCGATCGTCATGAAACTTTACTGAGTTGTAGAGGTAGTCTCAATCGAGAAGCCCATTCATTTTGAGGTCAAAGATCAAAGATTATCTTGAGGTCGAATTTCTAAAATCGTCATTTTTCATCCGATTGACTTGAAAGTTGAACAGTATTTGAATCGTCCATCACTGAATTGGGAAAGCAACTATTTTTGATGTCAAAAGGTCAAAGGTCAACTCAAGGTCAAACTTCTAAAATCATCAATTTTCATCCGATTGACCTGAGCTTTGATTAAGATTGTCAATTTTAATCTGAATGAAATGGACAATTTGATGTATCCACGGCAACCTTTGGAGAGGGGGGTGGATTTTGCAAGTATCGTGCTCTGCACGATGCCTTTTTCTTGTTTGTTTATTATATATTTCCAAACCCCTGTGCCAGTTTCCCCAAATTTGCTGCACTGTACTGCATTAGTTTTAGATGGGGAAGGTCATCACTAAAAGCTTTCAATTCTTAATCAAATGGATGTAAAAACAAAAACAAAAACATGAAATAATGGTGCTTTGGGTGATCCAGTGTCACATATCACATGACTCCCTGAGCTGGGAAAGGTGTGCAGCTTGGACTGCATGTGCGTGCTTGAAGGTCGATACACGAGAAAATCAAACCTATTACATTTAAATATATATATATATATATTTGTTGTATGCTGAATGGGAATTAATATACAAAGGGTTCACAGTCTCCACGGTGTTACTCTGAGTCTAATGAGTCATCAAACAATTCTGTGCAGCTTTAAACAAGGAAATGAAGCCATTTGGCCCATCATTGCCAAGCTGCACTCTCAACAAGGAAATCCAACACAGGTGGAGGCCATTCAGCCCATCATGCCTGCACGAACAAACTACCACACAACCCAAGATAATTTTAATTAATGAAGAATTTTTTTTCCTTTCTCTTTTTCCCTTTCCTCCCCTCGGAGAGGGGGCATGGGCCTGGTTAAAAACACACATCAACCACACAACCCCCCTTAACAAGACCCCCACCAACAGCACTCGTACACAACACCCATCAATACTCAAACTACCTAAAAGTCTTATCAATATCCCCATACCCCTCTATCTCCATCTTCCAGGTACCTATCTAATTCCAATTTAAACTTTTCTACTTTTTCTGCTGCACTTACCTTTCCAGGGACCATTCCATGCAGTAACTACTCTCTAAGTAAAAGTCCCCTGCCTTGCTACCGTCTTAACTCTCCCTCTTCTTTACTCTCAGGCTATGGCCCCTGGTTCTGTCACTGTCTACTCTGTTGAATAATTATCTGCACTTATTTTATCTATACCTTTATTATCTTAAACATCTCTATCATATACCCTCGCAACCCCTCCTTTCTAGTGAATAAAGCCCGTCTCCTTCAACTGCTCCTCATAGCTGAGTCTAGCTAGGCCCGGAATCAATCTAGTAGCTCTACGCTGAACCTTCTCTATGGCATATATGTCCTTCCGGAACTGTGATGACCAAAACTGCACACACTATTCTAAATGTGGCCTCACTAAATTACTGTACAATGTTAACACCACCTCTGATATATAAATGATCCCCTCCGAAATACCACAAACCTTCTTTGGTTACCTATAGCTGCCTGGCACTGTGCTGCCTGCTTACCTCCCGTATCTATTACCACCAGATCCTCTCCTGTGTGACATGCTCCAAAATGATCCCTTGCATCCTGTAATCTCTATTTTCATTGTTCTTTATCATCCCCAACACCTTACACTTGCTCAGGTTAAAATCTACCTGCCAGTCTTTTGCCCAATCCGTGCAAGTATCAATACTCTCTTTTATCTGTTCACCACCCCCTC
>CM068955.1:58830843-58854131 GCA_035128595.1 Eptatretus atami
CAAGCTCTTCCATCTTATTATTTAAACTTCTGGCATTGGTTTTGAATATATTTAACTTTTCCCTTCCTGAAATTCTATTTTCCTGCCTGGCCTTACTCATCCCAATTACTTCATCCGTTCCTTCCTTTATAGCTTCCCCACCCTCCGCTGACCTAAAAGAGCCTGAATTCCTTCCTCAATTCCCACTGCAAACCTTGCTGCCCCCTTTCTATTTAATATACGGCCATCATTCTGGAAACCCTCCCTTGGTCCCCTAAATGATTCCCACTGCTTCCTAAATGTAAAACCTTCCTCCTGACACCATTCTTCCAGCCTTGGTTGACGTCTATTGCTCTGCTCATAATTTCTATATCGTTTCCTAATCTTGGGAGGATCCCAGAAAACATTACCTCACAACCCTTTGTTTCAGCTGCTTACCCAATATCCTGTATCTATTTTTCAAAACCTTTGAGTAAACTTTCCGGACATCATTCGCACCTAGGTGCAACCAACTTCTTCCTGCCGTGACCCGATACAATATCGTTCACCCTTCCTTCAATATCCCTAACTCTCGCTCCTTCAAAACTACACAGAATTCTGTGTCTACAATCCTTCCTGCAGAAACACTCTCGAGTGTTATTTTTTTTTTGCTGCAGGTGTAAAATGTCCATTTATGGGCTCAGGTGTTTTCTTCTGGGTGTTTCTTCCCGTCACCAATTCCATGTGTTCTGCTGTTGTGTCCCTCTACTCTGCTGTTGGTGTGTTTCCCTCCTTTCCACTGTGTTCATGTATTTATGGCTTTGCATATTTATGAGTTGATCTGAGCTAACAACAATCTTCTTGATGCTTTACTAAAGTCTAAATAACCCAATCCTGGTCAAGTAGCCCAACTTGTAGTATCTAAAATATGGACTGATTTGAGTTCAACACAGCCTGGAGTTAGATGATGAAGGTTAAGAATGGCAGACACCAGAAAGCGTGAAAAGAGGAACTATATGGAGGGACGTTCCCAGTGCTTACATGACCACAGGCACGGCAATGATGACGACGACGTGTTATGGTGTTGAATAGTTCCTTGCACTTCATACACATTGTTGCATCCATGTCGTGGATCCACTGTGGAGCTCGTTTCCCCAGTTCAAAGAGCTGCATTACACACACACACACACACACACACACACACACACACACACACACACACACACACACTGCCATCAGGACTATCAATTATTTTATTGTCTAAAATGTTGTTCTATACTGTCAATTCTGCAGAAAAACCATTCCTCATTTATTATGTCTATACCCTTCATTATCTAAAATATCTCAATACAATCCACTCGTAATCACCTCCTTTCCCATGTATAAAGTCATCTCTCTTTTAGCCGCAACTCATAGCTTAGTCTAGCTAGCCTTGGGATCAAAGTAGTTGCTCTACTCCAAACCCTTTCTATGGCAGCTATGTCCTTCCTCAGATGCGGTGACCAAAATCCAATCCATTGGGACCATACTCCGTGCAGATACGTTGGTGCTGCCTAAACAGTCTCTTGGGTTATTGGGCACAATCCTGAATAGGTCGCCACTCCGACGCAGGTGACCAAAAGTGAATACAATAATGCAGATGAGGTCTCACTAAATTTCTCTACAGTGCAGTGGAAACACACGAACACTCCGTCTTTTGATTTATCATTTATCCCCCATGACACTTCCTATGTTAAATGATACAAGCGGGCACACCTGCTCTACGGGCAGGAGTACCCTTCTCAACCCACCTTGGTAGGCAATGTGCTGCGGCACAGTCTTGGAAATGCACTTTATCATTTTTGTCATTTGTGAAAGAAAGTTTATTGATCACAACACATCATATTCCATTTCATAAGACAAAGGAAGATGATTTGTTATACCGGTTACCACCAAAGGTGGTACTATTTCCGCCACCCGTCAATTTTGGAGTTTCGGTGACATACACGTTTGCACCATTATAGTAAGTTTTCCCGATCCATTTATGGCTTTGAGTGAATGGACAGTAATATTTCAATGTTATGGAATATGCTACAGCTTTAGACATCAATCTTCTTGATTTTTTTTTTTTAATGGCAATCATTTGTAACTATGTTAAAAAAAGGTATCCTATAACATAGTAAGTAACATCATTGTCAATTAGGAGAAAAAAACAACTACATTGTATATGTCGTCCTCAAAATTTACTCTTCTTAGAAACTTGTTGAGCATTTCAAAGCATATGTAAAATGCGACAGTGATACACTGATACAGCTTATTGTTTACCTCTATTTTCAGTTTTTGGCACAGATAACAACAGCCCAGAGGTTGTAATTGTGGGGGAAGATCTCATCCCAGGACTTTTACAGCACACATGACCCGAAAGATATGTCAGTTTGTCCATGAATATTTAACAGAGTAAAAAAAAACACTGATCACTGTAGCAAAAAGAAGTCCCATTACATTGGTCAGAGAATCATTTCACCTACATGCTCAACATTTTCTTCTTTCTCTTCTTCTTTTTCTTCTTCTTCTTCTTCCTCTTTACAGTGGTCTTTAAATGACTTCATATTGATCTCATATTTTGTTATCACATCCTGAAGAGCCTGTTGTGTATAGAGCAGACATCACCAGATAAATTGATCTCTCACAAGGAATGAGATCCACATCTCTATGTTTTATGAACCCTCTGCTAGATTTTTCTGACATTTTCTGTTTCTCTTTCAAAGTACGATTTCCTTTACTGTGCCTCCTCAAACCCTTGGCATCTATTCATTACACTCCTCATTAGTATGACACTTCATTTTTTATGAGCCTCTTATCTCCAAATTGAAAATGTTTATGTACTTACCTCCATCCATTCTTGCTTCTCTTTCTGAGTTCTACATGAAATAAAAGAAGTTGCTTAAAACTGTTATACAAACATGACAACAACCATGCAGTGCTTCACAACTATATTTTATAACCTACTCCAGAAGTTTAAAGTTGGACATCAAGGAGACTTGCTACAGCTTTAGACATCAATCTTCTTGATGATTTATTAAAGTCTCAGTAACCCGGTCTTGATTTGTTGACCAACCCCGTCATTTAATAAAGCAATGTTGCTTTTACTATGATAACTGCATCGTTCAGTTGAGAAGTTGCAATTAAGTTATCATTCCTTGTTACTAGTTCAAGTTTCTAGAAACTCCATCAATGAACAATCACCACATCATTTGAAACGGCATTCAAACTGAACAAGGCTATTTAAGTTTGCTTCTTTAAAAATAATTTCTCATCATGGTGATTGAATACATTCTCGAGATGATTTGTCTCAACAAAATTATATTAATCATACCTGAAATTGCTCTACACAGGGCATCCCATAAGTTACTATATCAGGCATTCTTGAAAGTGATCTTCATGGATTTAATTCACCCAATAATATTGTAGTTCTTCTTCTTAGCTTAGCTTGTTTTTCCTTCAATTTGTAAATAGGATAATTAAATGTTCTCACTGGTGTATCTTTTTCAACAACGTCTGTCTGTGTCCCCCCCCTCGCCAACCCTGCCAATTTTTGCCCCTGTGGCAAAGATGCATTTCAAAACACTTGATGACCATTATCCATTAATAAACATCACAAACTGTTCCAAGGGAAAGGTTCGGTGTGGGAGGGCCTTCATTACAACACAGACAATGCCAAGACAACATCTGCAATTTGACCAATGACCACTGCATGTGTTCATGGTTTACGTAGAACCATTCCCAGACCAGGTAAGAGTCAGGACAAAATCCCAGCTATCCTTGGCCATGAAAAATCAAATAAGGCAAGAGCAACAGGCATGACTCTTCTTTTTTTTACAGCGAGTTGACGTTACGTTTTTCTGCCAACTTCATTTATTTGAAGAAAAACGTTTAGTTGTGCTTTGCGTCGCCTCACCCACCCACTCTCTCAGGTGTACTCGATCCTATCTCTCGATCCCAACTTTTGTGCTTCAGCTGAAAATACAGGGTTTGTCAATGTGCTATGCCTGGTGTTGGCTTAATGGATAGGGTCCTGAGTTCCAAATCCTGCTCGGCTGTTGAATTCATACCACGTGGGGTTGACTCAGCCTGTCATCCTTCTGAGGTCAGCAAAATGTGTACCAGCTTGCTGGGATGATTGAGCGATTCGAGTATCCTGTGTTGTAGTGGCGACCTGTCCAGGATTGTGCCCAATAGCCCAGGAGACTGCTTTGGCAGCACCGATGCTCTGCACAGAGTGTGGTCCCAATGGAATGGAATGGCCAATGTGCTGGGCTGCTTTCCATTTGTTTTCATGGTGTACATTTATAAAAAATAGGGAGTATTCGTTTTTATAGAATTTGTCTTCACAAGAGTAGTGTTTGAAAGTGCTATTCAACTTATTGAAAGTCTCACGTGTTACTGCTGTTTACAGTTTACAGGAGATATGCCTCAGATAGAGATGGTTTCATTCATGACGTGAGATGATGGGGAATAAATGATAAATAAAAAGATGAACTGTTAATACTGTGCTGCATGGAAATTTAATGAAGCCTCATCTATATTTCAGGGAAATGGAGGTTATGTTTTCACCCCTGTGTGTCTCTGATTTTTTTTTTCTGTGAACAGAATATCTCAAAAAGTTATGTATGGATTCGGAGGAAATTTGGTGGACAGTTTGGGAGTGTAACAAGGATGAATTGATTAGATTTGTGGCCGAGTGGCAACCCATCCAGGATTGTGCCCATTAGCCAAGGAGACTGCCAAGGCAGCACCAACGCTCTGCACAGAGTATGGTCCCAATGGATGGATAGATTCAGATTCGATCTGGGTTCGAGAATTTTTAAGTGACTCTTCACCATTGAGAGATAGGGTGAAAAACGATATACAGGGTGTTCCACAAAGACCTGGGTAACTTTGGTTATTAATATATTTAGTCCCACAAATGATGCAATGATACCCTTTGTTTCATATGATAAGAAACTCATAAGGTTTTCTTTATTTTCAGGTCTGGTGGTTTAATGTAAAAGAAAATGGCGACTCCACAAGAGAAAACTCAGTGCATTGAATGGTTCTTTGAGACGAGATCCGACAAGCAAGTTCAGCATAATTTCTGTACAATGTATGGAAGGAATCTGCCATCATGGACTAGTACCAGAGAGTGGTAGAAGGGGTTTTAGGAGACTGGAAGTTGTCAGAAACAGAAAAGTACCAGTTGACCAAGCACAAGTGCATCAGACGTTGAACGAGTGCATGAATCATTTCAACAAAGTCCCAGAAAATCAATTTTACACGCATCGAGAAAATGGGGACTACCAACCACCACTGTACACAGGATTTTACATCAAAGACTGAAGCTTTATGCCGATAAGGTGCAGATTCTGCAGGAACTCAAATCAAATGAAGGACCCAAATGCAAGGCGCTTGCCTTGGAAATGCTCAGTCGCATAGAGGATGATGAAGATTTCCTGAAAAAGGTCATGTTCACAGATGAATCTTGCTTTCATGTATCGGGAAAGGTCACCCGGCACAATGTGAGGATCTGGGGCTCTGAAAAAACCCCACGTGGTCATTGAACACACACGTGACAGTCCAAAGGTCAACGTGTGGTGTGGCCTTCTCTATGACTGCTTGGTGGGTCCGTTTTTCTTTGCAGAGAATACAATGACCTCAGCAATTTACAAAAACATGTGGGAAGGATTCGCCTTCCCACACGTTGAAGACCTGCAACCAGATATTATTTTTGAACAGGACGGCACTCCCCCTAATTTGTCCTTAGTCTTTCAAGCCATCCTGAATGAAAAATTTCCAGGTTGCTGAATTGGCCAATATGGACCAATCACCTGGCCCACATGATCATCAGACATAACCCCCCTTGATTTTTTTTTCTGTGGGCGTTTGTCAAAGATGTTGTCTACAACACCAAGGTGACAAACCTGCAGGATGTTCGTTCTCAGATCACAGCTGCATGCACACTGGTGGACACAAACATGCTGAGCCGAACATGGCAAGAACTCGTGTACCACTTTGATGTCCTGTGCGTGAAAAATAGAGCTCACATTGAAGTGTATTGATGGTGTGCACAAAACTTTATGAGTTTCCCTATCATATAAACCAAAGGGTATCGTATCATTTGAGGGACCAAATATATTAACAACCAAAGTTGTCCAGGTCTTTTTGGAACACCGTGTATAGCACGATATCTCAAAAAGTTGTGGACGGATTGGTGGATGTGGTGGACAGTTTGGTTCTGTGACAAGGACGAATTGATTAGATTTTGGTTCAGGTCTGGATGAAGATCCAGCCTATCATTGGGATACAAAACATAAACTGCTCAGTCTGGTAGAGGTATGCACTCTATTGAGTGTTGTTCTTGCTCAGCTTTGGTCGCCACATCCAAGGATAGAAAGGGTTCAGCGTAAAACAACTCAATTGATCCCAGGGCAAGCTCCACTAAGCTATGAGTTGTGGCTGAAAGAGACAGGATTTTATATATGAGAAAGAAGATGATTACGGGTGGATTTTATTGAGATGTTTAAGATAATGAAGGGTACAGACAGAATAAGTGCAGAAGAGTTTTTCCTGCAGAACTGACAGTGATAGGATGAGGGGCCATGATTTGAAAGTAATTCTAATTCTGTTGTACCATACTCTGTTTCAGAACATCGGAGTTGCTGAAGCAGTTTCTTGGCAAGGGTTATACTAAGTGGTTTGCCATTGCCTTCCCAGGAGTTGTTTGGGCAGGAATTTGTAATTTGACCAGGGTGCAGGCAATAACTCACCTAATCTTTGTGAAGGACACTGTGGGGTCTTTAACATCCACAAACTAATGCCGTCAGACAGGACACCCAGTTTAACGTCCAGCTGAGAGACTGCACACAAGTTAATAAAACTCCCTGCCTGTGAAACACCCGGATGACAGTTTATAACTGTGCCAAGATTCAAACCCAGGATAGACACCTTGGAGATGAGTGTGAGTACCTCGAGGCCATCCTGCCAGCCCCTTGAGAGTAAAGAAGAGGATAATTAAGATTATGTTCAGGTTGTTCACTCAAAAAGCAGTTAATGCATAGAATGGTGTCCCTGGAAAGATAGTGACAGCAGAAACAGTACATATGTTTTAACTAGAATTAGATATGTACCTAGAGGCATTGTAGATTGAGGGCTTTGTGGATATCGGCAAGATTGCAAAGGCTTGATGGGCCTAATGGCCTCCTTCTGCATTGAGGTTCCTTATGAAATTGTTTTTGATCTATCCTCAATCTCCCGAGGGTGATGTGCTGATTGTCTCAAATTATTGACTAAATTGCCATTCTCATCTGCAGGCAATGATGACAAACTGTTACCCCACCCATTAGAACAGCAAGCTCTGCAATGGACTGAATCATAAAGTGTTTCATATAAGAAGCAGGGAAAATCATGGGACAGCGTGACAGTGAGATCACGCCAGAAACATAACATATGTAAGCCACAACAGTGAAAGAAGAGTTATAAAGTGAAGCATTCTTCAGTTGGTTATCACATCTACTTACACCTCTTTGTGGATGTAAAATATATGTGAATATTCAATGTATTTAGAAACCTTCAGATTGGTTTGTAGATCCAGAATGATACTCACCTGGTCTGGATGTCAAGGGCCCTTTGCTTGCCATATATGGAAAATGTAGATGCCTCTTCATTCTTCATATCATCTACAACCTGTTGGTGTTATTTGATTTTGAAAAAAGAAAAATTATTAAGGCAAAAAAATGGATTTTTTTTTTATCGCATGAGAGAAGAATCGGGATGTTGGTAACAGAAATATAAAGTCAAAATTTTGAAATGATGTAAGTGGAGAATGTGACAAGATAATGGGATATTTAAGGGGGAACATGAAATTAAGGAGGATGACAAAAGGAGATAGTGAATGAGTGGAAAGCACATCAAAGGTATTTCACTATTGAAATGGCCCAATGATGATCTTACCTTAAGATCAGCAATATCAAGGCATGTGCGAACAGAGAACTTGGTTCGCATGAGACGCATCTTGGGAACACAGTGTAGCAGCATGTTGTTGAACTGTAGAGAAAGAGAAGCTACACAGGTAAGAGAAAATTTATGAACAACAAAAACTGGTTGAAAACTAGAATGGCATTCGGTAGAGCATATACCTCTGTCAGGCTGAACTGTCTGCATTTTGTATCCCACTGACAGGCCGGATCTGGATCCGGACGTGAACCAATAATCTCATCGGCTTATTCTCGTCACCAAACCAACTCATCCTCCTAGTTTTGTCATAACTCGTCCACAACTTTTTGAGATATCGTGCTATATATCATTTTTGGCCACGTCTCTCAATGGTGAAGAATCACTTTAAAAATTATAGTATCCGGATCTTCACCAAAATCTAATCAATTTGTCCTTGACACACACATCCATGCTAGCAACCAAGTTTTGTGTGAATCCACCCATAACTTTTTGAGATATCCTGCTCACAAACAAACAGAGACAGATCGACAGACAGACAAATAAACAGGGGTGAAAATATAACCTCTGTCCACCATTGGTGGCGGAGGTAAAAATGCACTATGATGTGCACCCCAGGTAAAAGGGAGGGTGGGCAGGCCAAGGGGAAACCTGGTGACAAACTTTCGAAAAAGAAATGAGACACAAGAGTTACCTGGATGCAACTCAAAAAGATGGCACAAAACCTACAGAAATAGTATGATTTCCTGAGGAGCTCCATATGTCACCCAGCATTAATGAAAAAATTAAGCATTAAGCATAAGAAAAAATAACTGCAGAAAACTCCATAACTCCACAAAGATGTCCTTACCAAGAAGAGATGCCTTTCTTGAGGAACTCCGTTTCTGGCTGAGAGCTTGAAGATTGGTCCCTCCTTGATGAGTTCATTGCTGGGGTGAACAATATCAACCTCACCATCCAACAGCTCGTGGATTTCCAGCAGTTTTTGCATCTTCTCCTTCGGTTAGGTATTGAAGACAACAAAGTCATTATATACATCTTCACCTCTATCTGCATGATGATGACCATAATACCAGAAATGATTTATTAGTGTCCACAATTGGAGACCAATGCACGTCTTAATGGTATAATGAAAGTGTGCACTTTTATACCACCTGCACCTAAACTGTCACAAATTCTGTAGTAGTCACATTGTGCTTCATCTGTATGGTGGGAACCAGAGGACAAATCGGTTGATCTTGAATAAATTATTTGCAAATGTAACTTCATCAACTCCAATTCTACATCTTTATGTGGATAAAGGCACTTCCTAGGTGGTTGTTACATCAGTGATCATCAAGGCACCTGAATGGCTGAATGTTATAATGTTTACCACAAATGCACAGTGTCGATGACGGTTAACTTTTCGAGCTCAAGAGAAAAGGGTTGCCAAGGTGGCACCACGCTCAATGCACACATGACTTGGTGACATTACCATAGCATCAAAATGATGGAGCTCTTGATTCTGTACAGAGATGTTTTTCTCGAAGCAATGGCCTCCTACAAAGGTGAAAATTCAAATGCTGCAACACGATATTCTGTAATTATGTCTGTGGCTAACTCAGTGCCCCCTTAGCACTGAGGTCCCAGCCGTGTTTCAGCTGGCTCTAAAATACAGATCTCGTGCAGCAGGTCAGCTCTCCATGACTGCCCATGCAGCTAATTCTGCTACCCATTATAATTTATCAACTCTGACTAGATCTGCTCTGCTCTGAACAACACCCAATATTTCAAATGTGATTCTAACATGCTCCAAGCAAACACGAGCGAGCTCTGTATGGTACTGATTCAACTCTCCCTCGTCTCTCCCGACTCTCACGTGCTCTGAAGACATCAACACCTTTTTATTCCAACATACTGTACATCTTGTACAGCCTTTTTTAGTATACATAGTCAAGGCTCATGCAAGATCTAGAGTTAGTTCACTGAACGGATCAGGACACAACAGGCCAAAAGAAGCAGTTGAGAGAGGGGGGAAAACACCAACGGCAGAGTTGAGGGCCAAGATAGAGGCAGACTTGGACAAACAATGGGTATGGGGAGAAATTATGGGAAGAAGAAGATGTCGAGGGTGGACATGATTGATACAGAAGGAACCTCTCACGGAGGAAGACTGGAAACTTGGAAGGAGGAGCGATTGGGGTGGGGTGAACGAGGGCAGCAAGGATCATGGTTTTAGATTGGGGACGATCTGAGATGGTCGTGAACAGCTGTCTTGAAGGCCTGGAGGGAAGCGTGAGATTGAAATGAATGTGAAAGTTGGTTTTACAGGCAGGAGGAAAGAGGAATGAATGAATGGTGAGAAGTGATCTTGGATTTAAGTAGTTTAACCAGAATGAGGTTGATGGTGGACCATGTGAACCCTGCAGAAACCTTGGGGGGGGGGCATGGAAAGAGCAGAGAATGCAAAACCAGAAAGGAGGTGGTAGAAGACAGAGACCACTGACCTGTCTGTGATGGTGTGGTGATAGACCCATAGAGCTTCAAACCAGGTGATCCCAATAATCTTGAAAGCCTTCATTTCCATGGTGCCAAGATGAGCAAGGTGGGAAGCAGGGGAGCCAGCCCAGAGGTGAAAGCATTACTCCATTAAGCTTGAATGAAGGCCTTGTAGTTGGATAGAAGTTCAGGTGAGCCAAGAAAGGACCTTGTACAATGGAGGTTGCCCAGTCAGCAGTTGGCTTTGGAGGTCAACTTTGAAATGTGGTTTGCCCAGTAAGAACATGGCTAATTGTGAGACCAAGGAGAGTTTGAATGACTGAACTTCCTCAAAAGGATTGTGAAGAAAGTAGATGGAGGGTGTGCCAGATGGTCTTTTCGGAGAGAGATAGTGCGAGTGTGAGATTTGTAAGGATTGAAAGACATATTCCATGTGTTTGACCAGCTTGTGATTTTGTCAAGATCTGAAGAGAAGGAAGAGGCCACAGCCTTCCTGACTGAAGGACGAGGGATTTCACGGCAGAGGGTGGAGTCATCAGCAAATATATAAAGGGGATTTTCCAGAGAGTCAGAGAGATCCTTGATGAAGTCATGAAGATCAGGAATAGGACTGAGTCCAGAACACTGCCTTGTGGCACTCCAGCCTTGACAGGGAGAGGGGATTAAAGGAGTCCGTAAAGTGCCACATGTTGGCTATGAAGGCAGAGGAAGTCAGTAAATCTTGCGTGGAGTTGGCCTTGGATGCCAAAACCAGACAGTTTGGAAAGCAAGGCGGGATGCCAGACTGTATCAAAAGCACGAGATATGTCCAGAGAAACAGCCCTGATTACATGTGTGACATTGAAGGCGTCCATCCATTGTTGGATGAGTAGAAGCAGCATGTCCATGGTGGAGTGACCTGATCTGAAACCAAATGGGTGATCGGAGATGAGGTTGTTCGAGAAAAGGAATGATTTCATATCAACTGTGATGATGGATTCCATGACCTTACTGATGATTGGAAGTAAGCTGTTAGGTCTGTAGTTGGGAGCAGTTTTTGCACCCTTTTTTATGTAATGCAGTGATGTTGGCTGATTATCAAGCAGATTGAAGGTGGCCTAAGGAAAACGATAGAGTGAAAAAGGGCAGAGAGAGGATGTCAAAGAGCAGCAGAGCAGGATTTTAGGACTCATGAGCTGATGCCGTCCTGTCCAGTTGCAGAGTCAGAGTCGAGGGTTGAAAGAACATTCTCCATGGTCTCAGGTGCAAAAGACAAGAGTGCAGGAGCAGTTGAGTATGACAGGGAAGGATGAGTACTGAGAGTGAGGGGTTGCGGACACAAGCTTTGGAAGCGAACAAAGAATTGAGGCACTCAGCCTTCTCATGAGCGGAGTTGGCTGTGGTGCCATTTGAAGAGAGGAAGGGAATGGAAGGGAAGCATACATCAGAGACTGACTTCACAAGACACCACCAGGTTTTAGAGGAGGGAGACAAATTTGAAAGTTTATTCTGGATGTGTCCAGGGTGTCATCAACATGTGGTAGTGGATGAGAGTCTTTGATGGTAACAGCATTGATGCTCCTGTAATCCACACAGAAGTGATACGATCCGTCCTTCTTTGTAACAAGAACCACAAGAGAAGACCATGGGCTGTAAGACTCTTCGATAATGTCCTGTTGATGTAGTTTGTTGATTTCACCCTGCATGATGGCTTGTTTTGCAGGTGATGGGCAATACGCAAGCAATTTGATTGGTGTGGAATCGCCTATTATGATGTTGTGTTCAATAAGATCTGTCTGACCATAGTTGTGTGAATATGTGCTGAAGATTTCGAAGAATTCCATCAAGAGGCTCTCAAGTTGAGACTTTTCTTGGGCGGTCAAGCTTGCACTGTCAATGTTCACCAAAGGCTTTGTTCTTTGAGGAGCAGAGATGGTGGTATCCACAATTTCAAATTCTTTGTGCTGGTGGCTGGTCATGGAGTGGAACTGACCAAGGTTATGACCTGTGGGAAGATGCACAGGTTGTGTAGATGGATTGACCACCTGCACTGCTGCCAAGCCATTCTGCACTGTGGTTAGTGTCCTGGTCACAGCTAGACCTGTGGCATCACCCTTGCATGGTTCAAGGAGGCCCACATACTACTCCTTGACAGGAATGTGCACTGCGCTGCAATACAGACTGGCTGTCACAGTCATCTTGGACAAGGGTGGTACAGTCACAGGAGAGAGGATAACAGCATTGCTCTGCATTGGAATGTGGTGTTGTGACAGTAACAGAGGCAATTTGTTGTCACAGAATGACAAGTGTCCATGGACCAGATCAATGGTGACGTGGTATTGTGTGAGGAAATCCCAACCAATAATGACAGGATAATTAGCAATGCGGACGACATGGAACACATGCTTCAACATGTGACTTCCGATATGCAGCTGCACAGTGAGAGAGCCAAGCATTTCAATAAGATGTCCCGTTACAGATGATGCGAAAACAAAGGACTTCACTAGGGTTTGTGATCGCAGGGCTGGAATGGACTGGCGACATGTTTCTATAATGCGTGAGATGCCTAACCCCGTCCCTCCAGAATTAGTTGAATGAATGATGTGGGGGCTGCATCTGTTGATAGCTCAGAGATGTGTTGTTGACAACTCAGAGACAGAGCATCTAAGCACAAAGGACTCTGCCCCCCGCTGTAGGCATGGCCGTCTGTGCTGTGTCGCATAAGAGGTTGATGTTGTGCAATCACATTCACATCATGGTGCAGGTGAGCAAACTGTTGTGTCAGAAGATCAATTTTGTCTTCATTTTTTTTGGTTTGATTTTGTTTAATTTCCCGCAATTCGAATTTGATGTCCGAAATGGCAGCAGATAATTCAGCAACGTGTGCTGGAGGTGCAGAATGGTGTTTCCACTAAGGGGCTGCAGCAGTCAATGACGTGAGTGAGTTGGGAGTTGTGATATTCAGATCAAGTGGTGCACACTCACATTGGGCAGCCATCTTCAAAACAGCTTGTATTATAATCGTTGCTCCATGCTCATGCACTTTATAGTGCAGAATCCAAACCAGCCACAAATCTCCGAAAAACTTCACATTTCTTGGCTTCAGGGCCATATGTTGGAAAGGCCTCATCCACAAGGCTTCCAACCTCTAGCAGTTCTTTGGGTTTGCGAGGATGAGCATTCAGATACGTTTGGAATAATACCAAGTAGTGTATGCGTCCAAAAACGGCACTCAGACTATTCCTCGTTTGTTCGTAGTCATTCTTCCTAGCAGTGGAGAGGCTCTGCCAATAAGAAAACGCTGCACCTGACAGTCTTGCCTGTAACAGTTTTTCCTTGTCAAAGTGGAATGAAGAAACATTCAGAGCGACTTCAAACTGCATTATCCACAAATTGAATGATTCTGTGCCATCTCTTGTAAAGAGTGGAGGAAGCTCAAAGCAAAATGGCATTCCATGCTGTACTATGCCTGCTCTCACGGCCTGTGCTGCTGCCAGAGCTCACTGTTCTTCATCAGCCATTTGAAGAATATTTTGCTCTAACTTGCATTAAAAAGTCCAGAATACGAGATAAACTATACTTACAAGTAGAGTTGCTTCAGTAGTTCTTGAGAATGTGAAATAACTGTCCCTTTTCCGAATCCAAAATCACCGCTGCCACCAGTAGAACACCGCTTTGCATTGGTGGGTGTTACATCTGTGTTTGATACAGAATAACCAAAGGACCAGGAGATGGGTTTCGTCCAGCGGCAGTGTATATTCCTCATTACAGAAAGATACCGAGTAACAAGCATTCAAATATGGCGCAGCACGCACCGAGCCATAAGTACCAGAAGCCACACTTCCGTCTCCTCTTCGTGCCCAAAAACAACGACAGGAAGTAACTCAAAGGAAATCGGTAAATTCAAATAACTGCTCGTATAGTTAGCAACATTTGCTTATCAATACTTAGAATAACTATTGTCCTTACTCAAGCCATTGATCCAGTCTGTTTTCTCAACTCTATGCACATCCTGCTCCTTCTGACACACATACAGATATTTTCACACAACATTGACAAAAGTCTGGAAAAATAGGAACCATTTGCATCTGTATGCAATTGAGCAAGCCCTGCTTTGTGCCAATTTCATCACAGCACTCCTTTTAAGGCCATTGCAGATGAGCACGATTGGTACAATAAAACTGATTTTTGTTCCCCCTCTTCTCCAAATTGTGTCACTGGCATAACGATGCCTGCTGAGTCTTATTTTGAAACAATGCATGTCTTATCCTTCATCTAAGTATTGTAAATATTGAACATACCAGATTCCTGTATAAAATTATCCTGTTTCTAGAAACACAAATTGCTGGCAATGGAATTTTTCCATCCAACACACAAAACACACACACACACACACCACACCACACACACACACACACACAACACACACACACACACACACACACACACAATTGTGCAGTATCGGCTATTCCTAAATCATTCTTTTTTTTTCTTATATAAAACAGTGCGTATTTGGCTGTCCAACTTCATAAGGACGATTTGAGTAGGGTTGTATATGCCAATCTTTTAATACGATTGTGTATTCACTGGTCTATTTTTAAGGATAAAAAAAAAACTCGAAAAACATTTTCCTGATTTAAAGAGCAATTATGTCTCTTCTTTAGGAATTGTAGATGGTGACTTGCAAACCAAGCATCAAGGGTGGTATACAGAAGCGTTTAAAAACAAACAAACAAACAAACAAAAAACAATAAATACAACATGCAGGGAGGTGAAATTGGTTGCATGTGATGTGCAATGTGTGCAGATTAAAATGAATATTCATTTACATCCATATGATGTTATAAGCACACATGACACTAGGCCGAGGCTTCAGGCTTTGGCACGCTCACGAGGCTGTATTATAGTGGCAGCTGCAAGGCAGCTCATTTTGAGTTTTTTTTTGCCTTGTGCCTCCTGTACCAATTGTCATGTTGGTCTTGCATGTTTATTTTTATGTTCCCCATCTTGGCTGCTTGTTTATATTTTCATTTTTGTCCTGTTAATTGTGTGTTTTTGTTCGTCTTTTCCTCCCTGCTTTTCCCTCACCTTGCTCCTGCCCACCAGGCAGGAAGGGAGCCGTGTGCTTCCCTTGCTTCCACTTCCCTCCTTATCCTCCTCCCCCCTCATCCCTAGTGTTGTCCCTGCCATTTCCAGGACCCCGGTATGGTGAGCAGGCACCATAATTGCATCCTGTTTTGGAACACTAAGGATGGAGCAATCCCGATAAGTGAGTTATTTGGTTCGACAATATCATTGGATGTGCTGGGGTTTAAGGCTAGGGATTCCAAATTCTGGGTGAGGTTGACTAATGCTCGGTCAGCTGGGTCTCTGGCTGATTGGGCGGTCGAGGTCCTCTTTGACCATGAGAGGGTCATGACGGTCCACCTCGACAACGAGAGCATTTCTGATTATGATGTCAAATTGTGGTTGTCTTGATATGTTGATGTGAAAACCCCACCACGGTTTATCCAAAATGGTTTGGGGTTATGGACTGGGGCTCGACAATATCGCATCAAGTTCCAGGTCAAGGAGGATGGCACGGTCACCCGCAACCCTAATGGGATAATTATAGGGATGGACCGTGGGGCAGGTATTTTACGTGTGTCAGCCAAAAGTATCCCACAGGTGCAGTCAACTGGGTCACTTTGTGTCTGGCTGCAAAGAACAGTTTTGCTCTCATTGTGCTCAGTTGGGACATTTGAAGGACACTGCTCAGGTGCAATGCAACCTCTGTGGTGTGATGGGGCACACCTTCCGCTCCTGCCCGCAGAGCTATGCTCGCAGGATGTGTGCATCTGCAGGTGGGCTGGGGGTGTTTCCCCAGGGCCAAGTATGGGGTTTCCCTGCTGTGCCTGTCATGTTCTCCCCTCCCCCTACAGTTGAGGAGGATGAGGGGAAGGAGAAGGAGGATGAGAAGGAGAAAGCAAGGGAGGTGCAAGGAAAGGAGGAAGAGAGCAATTTGGACTGGTCACATCGGGTGTTGGGCCCACTGCGGTGGAGAGGGGAGGACAACACCGAAAATGTGGTTGTTTCAATGGTGGGGTCGGACGAAACAACCACCATTCAAGAGTCCCCGCTACCGGAGGTCGAAGATGACGGTTCCTCCTCCAGCTACAAGAACTTTGGCGATTCAGATGAATGGACAGTGAAAAGCACTGGAGAATAAAAGTAAGGCTCCCCAGGACAGAGCCCGACAGGGCATTTACGGGAAAAGACTCAGGATAAAGAGACTTGTGGGGCACAGAGATCCCCATGCACTCGAAGGTCAATCCAGGGCCGGGGTAGATTCAGGGAGGGACACACTAGACTGCGTGGGGGGGGGGGGGGGGGAGATGGTTCCCCCAGACATTCCCTTCCTGTTCCTTGCCATTCACACTCTTGCTCCCCTCAGAGAAGCTCCCCACCCCTCACTTTTGTTCCTCCTCTGATAGCAGTGGAGGTTATGGGGATTATTAGGGTGGGTAAATGATGATTTTGTTTGTTGATTTTTAGTTTTCCTGCTTTTGATTTCTGGTTTGATTCCTGCTTGACCTTGTTTCTGATTCTTTCTTCTTGACTTTTGTTTCTAATTCCTCTTTTGATTCTTGGTTAGAGTCTCGCTTTCATATTCTTGCCTTTGTTTCTTGCTGTTTGATTATTGTCTTTAGATTTCTCTTTTTGAGTTTATTGTTGAGATTTTTTTACGTTTTTTATTTTTTTTAACAATAAAAAAGGCTACTGCCATTGAACCATCGAACCGAAATGTCTCGGAAGATGAACAAAATAGGGTCACATTTGTACATGTTCTGTTGGATAAATATAATGTGGAGAAATAACGTTTTATTAGCCCCCGTTGGACTTATCCGGAATGGAGGCTTATGGATTTGGTTCCTATTTTCGTGTGTGTGCGTGCGTCCACAACCTTTTATCTCGGACATGTATGGAACGATTTTATTCATACTTGGCACAAAGATAACACATGATGGTGATCATATTCACATCATTTTATTTTGTGACGCGATCAAAGATGGCCGACTGGCAGCCGTTTCAGTTGTAAAAAAAGAAACCCGCGATATTGAACACGTCCCGAACAATTTTGCGGACATGCATTTACAGATGTTGTTCAAACTTGGCAGAGGGATAGGAATGATGGCTTATATCAGCTACTTTTTTTTTTCCAGATCAGATCCAAGATGGCCGACTGGCGGCCATTTGGTTACTTAAATGTGTCCCCAACCATTTCTCAGACATGCATGGTCCGATTTTGTTCAAATTTGGCAGAAGCACAGTACATGATGGCATACATGTGCACCTCACTTTATTTTGCGATCTGATTAAAGATGGCTGACTGGTAGATTGGCGGCCATTTTAGTTGTGAAAAAACCCGATATCGAACACGTCCTCAAACGTTTCTCGGACATACATTTACCAATCTTGTTCAAACTTAGCACACAGATAAGGAATGATGGCTTACATATGTTTGCCATTTTTTTTCTCAATCGGATCCAAGATGGCCGACTGGCGGCCATTTTTGTAGTTAAAAACTCGATGTTGAACACGTCCTCAAGCATTTCTCGGACACGCATGTCCCGATGTTGTTCAAACTTGCCACACAGATAAAAAAAAACGATGGCTTACATATCCATATCTTTTTTTTTTAAGATTAGATACAAGATGGCCGACTGGTGGCATATTAGTTGTAAAAAACCTGATGTTGAACACATGCTCAACCATTTCTCGGACATGCATTTACTGATGTTGGTCAAACTTGGCTCACAGATAAAGAATGATGGCTTACATATGCATGTCTTTTTTTTTTGAGATCAGATACAAGATCGCTGATTGGTGGCCATTTTGTTACTTAAATGGGTGTGTTTATGGTGCACAAGCCTTCTCAAGCCAACTTGTGTGTGTTACCTTATTATCCAGATGTCTCGGAGAGAATTGCAAAAGTAATGTGAAGTGCACATATTGGAGTGGCCCACAAACTGTATAATATTTTCGGTGTTTTAACCAAACTTAAAGGTGCAATACCGGATAGTGACAAGTCAGGTGTGGTGTTCAGCACCGGATGCAAGGACTGTGGAGAGGCATATATCGGAGAAACAGGGAGAAACCTCCATGCACGGCTGGATGAGCACAAAAGGTCGATGCGATTGGGTAACACAGATCAGTCAGCAATTGCATGGCAACACATACAAACGGGGCATCAACTGGACCGAGGAGGAACCTGCGTACTGGATGTCATGATTAATGCTTGAAGCCTGAATAACAGAGAGGTAGTCTAACAAACGAAACAGAGAGGTAGTCTTACAAAATCTCCCTATACAGTACAACCCATTGGTTAAAGCATTTTAAGAGGTTGGTGCAAGAGCAAAGACACAGGTAGGTTCAACAACAGCTTTGGTGTGCATATGCCACCACAATAAATCACCACCGCCACTGCAATGCAATGCTCCACACACTGCTATCACGCAACAACACACACTCACATCTTTCACCAGTACATGCACAACACATGCAGAAAGTGCATCAACCTGCACCCCCATCCTGATCCACAAGCAGAACTAAAACACGGTCTTTTAATAACCCAGAGGTTGGGGCATGCACAGTTAGCTGTGCTTACGCATAATTACAATAACAGATTAAATTTATATATATATATATATATATATATACATACATATTAATGACCAGGAATCAGTGGGAATCCAATGATGAGTGACATTTCTGCATTCTGATAACCAAAAGATGTGCACATGCTTAAACATGTGACTGGAAGTGGTTCGCTATAAATGGCCACGTATGGTTAGCTGTGCTTCTTGGCTTGAGAAGGCTTGCGGACCTCAAGCGAAACGTCGCCTGAGGAATCTTTCCTTTTTGTTAAAAAATTGGAGAGTAGAGTTTACTCAGACTTTGTTCTATCTATTGGTTCGCTGTGCTGTGTCGCTGAACGATATATAATATAAATAAAGCTTTCGAACCACTGACTCACTGACTAATTTTCAACATCGGTACCTTTTGGGTGACGTAGAAACCTGAAATTTTGTGTGCCGATGGACATTGAAGCTAGTACACCAGAAAAACAAAATCACAGAATCATCAGACAACATCCATAAATGAAAATATAAATAAATAAAAAAATTTTAATGAAAAAAATGCAGTTGAGTGACCCAAGACAATGGGGAAGCATGGTAATTTTGTGTGCCGACGGACATTGAAGCCAAGACTCCAGGAAAAATCACAGAACTGTTGGAAAGCATCTGAAAATGAAAATATAAATAAATGAAAAATCAAATGCAGGTGAACAACCCGAGACAATGGGGAAACACGGTTCATGTGCTTACACACCCCGCTAGTATATTATATACACACACACGAAGGTGGATATTTCGAGACCTGGGAGGGCTCCGTTCCACCTTCTGAAACCCGCATATGGAGATAACAACCAACAACACACACGGTGAAGTACAGTACTCTTTGAATGCCACTCCCCAAAGTAGAAGGATCAACAAAAAAGCTTGATTGTTCTGTTTAAAGGCCAAGCATTTTTTGTTTTAATTTTGTCATAAAATCCAATTAAAATTGTGTTGAACAAATATAATATGGAGAAATAACGTTTATTTAATGCGCATTTTTGCTATTTCATGCTGGGAAATTTTCACATCACTCTCTTTTTATGCTGCTCTGTGTATTTAACTTGCATTTGGTATCAATGTAAATATGTCCTCCCCTATTTTTTTGTATACATAGTCAAGGCTTGTGGAAGAGCGAGTACGAGTACACTGAATGAATCAGGACACAGCAGGACAAAAGGAACAGCAGAGAGAGATGGGGGAAACACTAACAGCAGAGTTGAAGGCAAGCCAGGGGGAGGCAGACAAATAATGGGTGTGGGGAAGAATGGGGGGGGGGCAGGAGAGAATGCATGGGGTGGAAAGATGGATACTGAAGGAAACTCTCAGGAGGGAAAACTGGAAATTTGGGAGGGATTGTGGTCATGGGGGGGGGGGGGGTAACAAGAGTAGAAAAGATCGTGTTTTGGAATTGGAGACAATCTGAGATGGTGGTGAACAGCTGTCTTAAAGACCTGGAGGGAAGAATGAGATTGAAAGAGATGTGGAAGAAAAACCCAGCTTGACCACACCCACACTGAGTCTTGGTCTCACCACACCTGGTTTGATTGTGCGTCTCACCACACCATATTTATGCAATGTGCCCATAAAACACCTGTTTCTAATTGATCGTTGACATACGAGTGTGCCTTGGTCATGGCGGGAGTATCCGTGATTTAAACATATCCGCAAGAGGACGTGTTCGATATCATGATATTTTAAGGGAAAATTGTTTGGGCAATTTAAACTGGACAAGGATGTTGATTTGCACAACTTTTACTTCATCAGCACCAATAACTGGACTCTGAAACAAGAAAATATACACATCTAGCTTTCAAGGGCCACAAAACACATTAATAATGGTTGCAAGGTAGTTCGATCATCACAAGCTTTTTAAATAAGTTGCCAAGCAACTATTTTCGACATAATGGGTTGATGTTGAAAAGGAGAGTTAATAGAACTGCATTCAAAACGACTCACATTCTTCCTTATTGCTGCATTGGAATGGTTTGCTGCTGTTGAAATTATCTGAAGTGACTCTGCAGAGGTTTGAGAACATACAGATTGAGATTAGCACAGATTGTTCACGGGTCATTGGGCGGCAAGTCATGGTACACAATTGGGTGGCAAACTCACTTTGAGCATTTTCGTAGTCAGGTGAGTCAGGTGGTAGATCCTTGACGTAGGTGTTGAGTAGAAGCTCATAACGTGGGATTCGCTGTATGGGCTCAAGCATATGGTGTTGTAGAGTTAGATTCCCACTTTCTGCCTGCCCCTGTATGTCAGGAAAAATGAGAATGAGGAAGTATTGGCTTTCGCTCTCAAGCTTGACGTTCACCCCTTCCTGTGTGCTCTTAGTATTGTCAAATAACTTGTCCCATTATCCATGCCTCATTCGCAAAGCTGATGTGCTGTTGCAATTCATGCCTCATTTGCAAACCTGTATTTCTTGTACAATGCTTTTGAATTGGACTGATCGCTGAAGCCAAGTGTTGAGCAGCCCCATAGCATGGTCAAAATTTTGCACATACTCTCCATACATTTTGAGGAAAGGTAAGAGTTTCTGCAGAATGTCTCCAAGTTGAGGGTTTTCCTTCCTGCAGTACAACGGATAAGAAGTTAAGAGGAACAAACATAACGTTGTGGAAAAATAATTTTGTCATCGGCCTTATTGACCCAGTTGTTGAACATTGGCACATTGTACCACTAAACAGTCTATAAACTAAAAGTATGTTGTTTTCCCCTTCATTTTTGAGGCACGAGCTGCCTGCCCTCAAATTCACAAAAAAAAACAAGCAGCTGCTGACTTTGTTCTGGTTTTAAGGTTGGGGTAATGGCTGTCACACCCTGATGGCTAGGCATTGTCAGTGTAGGTGGGAGAACTTTCAGTTTTATACCAGGTAACGCCCACCATAAGCGAGGCAACTCCTCGCTAATAGGTATCCTGGTCAGCCTGTCTCCTCTGTCTGGTTTGAGCCAACCGGATGAGGTCAACAACCGAAAAGAGTGACAATAATGTCAGGTTTACGAAAAACGAAAAAGCATTCAGTGTCAGAATGAGTCAGTGTGTTTTGTCAAATACTTGTAAAGCTGTTTTTAAAAAGTGTAATTCCTCTCAATGTTTGTGTTAAGATTTTCAACCTTGTGAAACTTTTGTTTGTCATGTGAGAGGTAAGACTTTTGTTGTTGATTGTGAATATTTGTTGGGATGTAAATCAAAGTACATTCATTATCTTCCCACTTGTGGAGATTGTGGATTGCAATATGTTGGTAAAACTTCTCAATGTTTACATCAACGTTTGAATGGACATACAGTAGATCTGGTGTATCGTCTGGTATCAAGACATATTTACAAAATCATGTCAATGAAGTTGGGCATGTTTTTAGTCATTGTTATATTAAACTTAAGGACTCAGTTTTTCGAAATGATTTTGATAATTCAGAGTGTAATGTTGAGCTAGGATGCAAAGAAGACTTTTGGATTTAGACCTTATGTGTGATCAATCCTTTGGGCCTTAATGACAGGGTACAAGATACTGGGTGAGTTTCTCAAGGTAATGTTTTTGGGAACGAATATTTTGCGAATCCAATCAGAAGGAGACCCAGAGGTCATGGGCATTGTAGTCGGTGTCGTGCAGCTCCAAAAATTGAAATTTCAGAGAAAATTGATAAACTTGAAGGTTTTTATGAAGGAAAGGTTTTTCATGATTTTTATGTTCTTCTGAGGTCATGTTCCAAACAAGTCTTAGCTAATATTCTCCGGAGTTTAGCAGGTTCATGTGACGTGTTCAGTTTTGATCGATGCTTTTTGTAGCAGGATTCTGATAAAGACGTCTACTCCCAAAGTTGATAGGACCCACAAGTTCTTAATTTGTGACTTTTCTAGAAAGCAGGTAGATAGGCATCGGCTTCATTCTATTTTTAGGGACACTAGTGTAGAGAGTTTATTTCCAGATAAAGTTAGGGAGCGAACCTCATTGAAGGTTTATTTCATTTTCACCAAGACCATAGGACAATCCTTATTCAATAATGGTAAATTTCTTTAAACTCTTAGTATAGGTAGGGTAAAGGACATTTTGGAAACTGGCTGTGCATGTTCGTCTTCCCCTTTTTTATATGGTCCTTGTGGACATGTAGTTTCTGGGGATTGAATGTAATTAGTAAGAGTGAAATTGGGGATCTGATGAAAATGGGAGCTAAATTTAGGGAAACCAGTAACAACCTTGGAGCTGCATTAGGTCTTCAATTGTGGATTCTGTCTAATTTTGTTAA
>CM068955.1:58855573-58870187 GCA_035128595.1 Eptatretus atami
GGTCTTGTGAGAATGTCTTTAGACTCCATCATCTCCTTTTATTTTAGTTTGGTTGGTTTTCATGTAAACAAGTTCCCATTGCATTGCATTTGATACAATAATATTGAATTGCTTTAGTGAGGAAAAATTTTAATGAACACTATTAATTAAACATATATATATACTAGCGATACCCGTGCACATGCACGGGATAGCAGTACAACATAGCTGGTAGCAGTACACGGGGAATGACAAAAATACGCATTGTGCAAAATGCAAGTGTACTATGGAACGCCAAGACTTCCCAAACATTGTCGGCATGTCCGCTAAGTGCCACAGCAATTTCATTAGGGATGTGACGGCGAGCCGAGTTTTTAGTGTGCAAGCTTGGTATTATAATAGATATATATATTTACCCTCGCCGAAGAAGAGGGTATTGCGTTTGGATCCGTCTGTCTGTCTGTTTGTCCGCGAAAAACATAACTTTTGTGTTTTTCTCCACAACCGCTTGTCGGATTGAGACAATTTTCACAAAGGTGTGTCTACTCATGTAGAATGTTTTAGTCCTAATTATGACGTCATATATCACGTGGTGTGGCAGCCATGTTGGAAAAACAGAAAAACTTTGGACTTCTGTTTCTCTGAAACTGCACTAAGGAAAAAATTCAAACTTTGAACACGGCAAGTTCTCCTCATGCGGAATAAGTGTGATTTTCTTTGACATCATAGGTGCCTTCATTGTGACGTCATAATTGCATATGTAGAATAGTACATCTGATCAATATGAACATTTTTGAGGGGAATTTAGGGATAAAATGGTCCACATAAAAACATTTGATGATGTGATCGGTCACGTGATTCAGCAGCCATATTGTAAAAAACAAACCCTTCAAAAATCTTCCACTCTGAAGTGGTTGAACAGAGGGGAGGGGGGAGGGAGGAGAGGGGAGGGGAGGAAAGAGGGGAGTGGAGAGGGGAGAGAGTGGAGCGAAAGAGGATGGAGAGAGTGGAGCGAAAGAGGATGGAGGGGAAGGGGAAAGGAGAGCAGGAAAGGAGAGGGAGAGCAAGGTGGGGTCGGAGAGTGAGCAAGAGGAATGAGGAGGGGGAGGGGGGCTAGGAAAGGAGGGAGGAAGGGGGGAGCTGGGAGAGTGAGGAAATGAAAGGGTGAGTCAAAGATAATGTTATGTTATATCAGCATGCACACACACCTTATATATAGGCACTTCCAGGTATTTACATCATAGATACATTCCTGGAAAACATCGTCGAAATGGAACATCAAAATCCCATTGATTTTTAATATGTACTAGACGACCCGTGAACCCGTTTGGTTCCCGTTGTGACAGCGGTTGACAAAAAATAATTTCAAAAATAAAATAAAATAAAATTAAAAGATAGCTCCAGCAAACTATACCGCTGAGGTTGTTTGCATTGATCAAATTCTCCCGAAGAGAACTTGACTGAATTGGGTATTGATTTTTTAATAATTTTTTCGTTGCCCGATTTTAACGAAACTAGATACTGCACACCGCAGGAGAATGGTGAGTAAGGTGGGCCGAAAATTTTTACGCTATCGTGCACCGTTTTGTCTGTATTTCGGGAACATACATACATACATACAATCATCTATAATTATATACAAGATGAGAGTTTTAGTAATATATAGATATTGATTATAGTGGAAATGCATTCGTGACAAAAAAAATTTCGGAGTGGAAATTTTTCAAAGCTGCTTTACTCACCGTCATGTGTTGCTTCACTCACCATAATCCTCCCGTTATGTTAAATGTTTGTTCTTTCTTTGAATTCGATCTCTAATTTTATTTATTTTGCCTTCCTAACTCCAGATTCCACACAGCGAACCCAGGTGAAGCCGCCTTCATGTTATTTATTTTCGTTGCACTGAACCGCTGGTTATTTATTACAGCGCGTGCGCTGTATACAATTGCACCGAGTTTGAAATGTCCCCGGCGTTGTCTCCCACGTCTCCGAGAGAGAATACACACACACACACACACACACACATTGTGCAGTATCGGCTATTCCTAAATCATCTTTTTTTTCTTAATATAAAACAGTGCGTATTGATGTCCAAACTTCATAAGGACGAATTTGAGTAGGGTTGTATATGCCAATCTTTTAATACGATTGTGTATTCACTGGTCTATTTTTAAGGATAAAAAAAAAACCTCGAAAAAACATTTCCATAAAAGACAAATTATCTCTTCTTTAGGAATTAGAGGTGATGCAAACCAAGCATCAAGGTGGTATAACAGAAGCGTTAAAAACAAAACAAAACAAACAAAAAACAATAAATACAACATGCAGGGAGGTGAATTGGTTGCATGTGATGTGCAATGTGTGCAGATTAAAATGAATATTCATTTACATCCATATGATGTTATAAGCACACATGAACTAGCGCGAGGCTTAGGCTTGGCACGCTCACGAGGCTGTATTATAGTGGCAGCTGCAAGGCAGCTCATTTTGAGTTTTTTTTGCCTTGTGCCTCTGTACCATTGTCATGTTGGTCTTGCATGTTTTTTTTTATGTTCCCCATCTTGGCTGCTTGTTTATATTTCATTTTTGTCCTGTTAATGTGTGTTTTTGTTCGTCTTTTCCTCCCTGCTTTTCCCTCACTTGCGTCCTGCCCACCAGGCAGGAAGGAAGGGAGCCGTGTGCTTCCCTTGCTTCCACTTCCCTCCTTAATCCTCCTCCCCCTCATCCCTAGTGTTGTCCCTGCCATTTCCAGGACCCCGGTATGGTGAGCAGGCACCATAATTGCATCCTGTTTGGACACTAAGGATGGAGCAATCCCGATAAGTGAGTTATTTGGTTCGACAAATCATTTGGATGTGCTGGGTTTAAGGCTAGGGATTCCAAATTTGGGTGAGGTTGACTAATGCTCGTCAGCTGGGTCTCTGGCTGATTGGGCGGTCGAGGTCCTCTTTGACCATGAGAGGGTCATGACGGCCACCCTCGACAACGAGACATTCTGATTATGATGTCAATTGTGGTGTCTTGATATGTGATGTGAAAACCCACCAACGGTTTATCCAAAATGGTTTGGGGTTATGGACTGGGGCTCGACAATATCGCATCAAGTTCCAGGTCAAGGAGGATGGCACGGTCACCCGCAACCCTAATGGGTAATTAATAGGGATGGACCGTGGGGCAGGTTTTTACGTGTGGTCAGCCAAAAGTATCCCACAAGTGCAGTCAACGGGTCACTTTGTGTCTGGCTGCAAAGAACAGTTTGCTCTCATTGTGCTCAGTTGGGACATTGAAGGACACTGCTCAGGTGCAATTGCAACCTCTGTGTTGATGGGGGCACACCTTCCGCTCCTGCCGCCAGAGCTATGCTCGCAGGATGTGTGCATCTGCAGGTGGGCTGGGGGTGTCTCCCAGGGCCAAGTAATGGTTTCCCTGCTGTGCCTGTCATGTTTCCCCCCCCCCCTACAGTTTGAGGAGGATGAGGGGAAGGAGAAGGAGGATGAGAAGGAGAAGCAAAGGAGGTGCAAGGAAAGGAGGAAGAGAGCAATTTGGACTGGTCACATCGGTGTGTTGGGCCACTGCGGTGGAGAGGGGAGGACAACACCGAAAATGTGGTTGTTTCAATGGTGGGGTCGGACGAAACAACCACCTTCAAGAGTCCCCGCTACCGGAGGTCGAAGATGACGGTTCCTCCCTCCAGCTACAAGAACTTTGGCGATTCAGATGAATGGACAGTGAAAAGCACTGGAGAATAAAAGTAAGGCTCCCCAGGACAGAGCCCGACAGGGCTTTACGGGAAAAGACTCAGGATAAAGAGACTTGTGGGGCACAGAGATCCCCATGCACTCGAAGGTCAATCCAGGGCCGGGGTAGATTCAGGGAGGGACACACTAGACTGCGTGGGGGGGGGGGGTGGGGGGAGATGGTTCCCCAGACATTCCCTTCCTGTTCCTTGCCATTCACACTCTTGCTCCCCTCAGAGAAGCTCCCACCCCACTTTTGTTCCTCCTCTGATAGCAGTGGAGTTATGGGGATTATTAGGGTGGGTAAATGATGATTGTTTGTTGATTTTTAGTTTTCCTGCTTTGATTTCTGGTTTGATTCCTGCTTGACCTTGTTTCTGATTCTTTCTTCTTGACTTTTGTTCTAATTCCTCTTTTATTCTTGGTTAGAGTCTCGCTTTCATATTCTTGCCTTTGTTTCTTGCTGTTTGATTAGTCTTTAGATTTCTCTTTTTGAGTTTATTGTTGAGATTTTTTACGTTTTTTATTTTTTTAACAATAAAAAGGCTACCCCATTGAACCATCGAACCGAAATGTCTCGGAAGATGAACAAAATAGGGTCACATTTGTACATGTTCTGTTGGATAAATATAATGTGGAGAAATAACGTTTTATTAGCCCCGCGTTGGACTTATCCGAATGGAGGCTTAGGGATTTGGTTCCTATTTTCGTGTGTGTGCGTGCGTCCACAACCTTTATCTCGGACATGTATGGAACGATTTTATTCATACTTGGCACAAAGATAACACATGATGGTGATCATATTCACATCATTTTATTTTGTGACGCGATCAAAGATGGCCGACTGGCAGCCGTTCAGTTGTAAAAAAAGAAACCCGCGATATTGAACACGTCCGAACATTTTGCGGACAATGCATTTACAGATGTTGTTCAAACTTGGCAGAGGGATAGGAATGATGGCTTATATCAGCTACTTTTTTTTTTCCAGATCAGATCCAAGATGGCCGACTGGCGGCCATTTGTTACTTAAATGTGTCCCCAACCATTTCTCAGACATGCATGGTCCGATTTTGTTCAAATTTGGCAGAAGCACAGTACATGATGGCATACATGTGCACCTCACTTTATTTTGCGATCTGATTAAAGATGGCTGACTGGTAGATTGGCGGCCATTTTTAGTTGTGAAAAAACCCGATATCGAACACGTCCTCAACGTTTCTCGACACATTTACCAATCTTGTTCAAACTTAGCACACAGATAAGGAATGATGGCTTACATATGTTTGCCATTTTTTCTTCTCATCGGATCCAAGATGGCCGACTGGCGGCCATTTTTGTAGTTAAAAACTCGATGTTGAACACGTCCTCAAGCATTTCTCGGACACGCATGTCCCGATGTTGTTCAAACTTGCCAACCAGATAAAAAAAAAACGATGGCTTACATATCCATATCTTTTTTTTTTAAGATTAGATACAAGATGGCCGACTGGTGGCATATTTAGTTGTAAAAAACCTGATGTTGAACACACCTCAACCATTTCTCGACATGCATTTACTGATGTTGGTCAAACTTGGCTCACAGATAAGAATGATGGCTTACATATGCATGTCTTTTTTTTTTGAGATCAAATAAAGATCGCTGATTGGTGGCCATTTGTTTACTTAAATGGGTGTGTTTTATGGTGCACAAGCCTTCTCAAGCCAACTTGTGTTGTGTTACCTTATTATCCAGATGTCTCGGAGAGAAATTGCAAAAGTAATGTGAAGTGCACATATTGGAGTGGCCACAAACTGTATAATATTTTCGGTGTTTTAACCAAACTTAAGGGTGCAATACCGGATAGTGACAAGTCAGGTGTGGTGTTCAGCACCGGATGCAAGGACTGTGGAGAGGCATATATCGGAGAAACAGGAGGAAAACCTCCATGCACGGCTGGAAGCACAAAAGGTCGATGCGATTGGGTAACACAGATCAGTCAGCAATTGCATGGCAACACATACAAACGGGGCATCAACTGGACCGAGGAGGAACCTGCGTACTGGATGTCATGATTAATGCTTGAAGCCTGAATAAAACAGAGAGGTAGTCTAACAAACGAAACAGAGAGGTAGTCTTACAAAATCTCCCTATACAGTACAACCCATTGGTTAAAGCATTTTAAGAGGTTGGTGCAAGAGCAAAGACCCAGGTAGGTTCAACAACAGCTTTGGTGTGCATATGCCACCACAATAAATCACACCGCCACTGCAATGCAATGCTCCACACACTGCTATCACGCAACAACACACACTCACATCTTTCACCAGTAAATGCACAACACATGCAGAAAGTGCATCAACCTGCACCCCCATCCTGATCCCACAAGCAGAACTAAAACACGGTCTTTAATAACCGGAGGTACTGGGCATGCACAGTTAGCTGTGCTTACGCATAATTACAATAACAGATTAAATTTATATATATATATATATATATATATATACTATATATATCATATTAATGACCAGGAATCAGTGGGAATCCAATGATGAGTGACATTTCTCATTCTGATAACCAAAGATGTGCACATGCTTAAACATGTGACTGGAAGTGGTTCGCTATAAATGGCCACGTATGGTTAGCTGTGCTTCTTGGCTTGAGAAGGCTTGCGGACCTCAAGCGAAACGTCGCCTGAGGAATCTTTCCTTTTGTTAAAAAATTGGAGAGTAGAGTTTACTCAGACTTTGTTCTTATCTATTGGTTCGCTGTGCTGTGTCGCTGAACGATATATAATATAAATAAAGCTTCGAACCACTGACTCACTGACTAATTTTCAACATCGGTACCTTTTGGGTGACGTAGAAACCTGAAATTTTGTGTGCCGATGGACATTGAAGCTAGTACACCAGAAAAACAAAATCACAGAATCATCAGACAACATCCATAAATGAAAATATAAATAAATAAAAATTTTAATGAAAAAAATGCAGTTGAGTGACCCAAGACAATGGGGAAGCATGGTAATTTTGTGTGCCGACGACATTGAAGCCAAGACTCCAGGAAAAATCACAGAACTGTTGGAAAGCATCTGAAAATGAAAATATAAATAAATGAAAAATCAAATGCAGGTGAACAACCCGAGACAATGGGAAACACGGTTCATGTGCTTACACACCCGCTAGTATATTATATACACACACACACGAAGGTGGATATTTCGAGACCTGGGAGGGCTCCGTTCCACCTTCTGAAACCCGCATATGGAGATAAACAACCAACACACACACGGTGAAGTACAGTACTCTTTGAATGCCACTCCCCAAAGTAGAAGGATCAACAAAAAAGCTTGATTGTTCTGTTTAAAGGCCAAACATTTTTTGTTTTAATTTTGTCATAAAATCCAATTAAAATTGTTTGAACAAATATATATGGAGAAATAACGTTTATTTAATGCGCATTTTTGCTATTTCATGCTGGAAATTTCACATCACTCTCTTTTATGCTGCTCTGTGTATTTAACTTGCATTTGGTATCAATGTAAATATGCCTCCCCTATTTTTTTTGTATACATAGTCAAGGCTTGTGGAAGAGCGAGTACGAGTACACTGAATGAATCAGGACACAGCAGGACAAAAGGAACAGCAGAGAGAGATGGGGAAAACACTAACAGCAGAGTTGAAGGCCAAGCCAGGGGGAGGCAGACAATATATGGTGTGGGAAGAATGGGGGGGGGGCAGGAGAGAATGCATGGGGTGGAAAGATGGATACTGAAGGAAACTCTCAGGAGGGAAAACTGGAAATTTGGGAGGATTGTGGTCATGGGGGGGGGGGGGGGTAACAAGAGTAGAAAAGATCGTGTTTTTTGGATTGGAGACAATCTGAGATGGTGGTGAACAGCTGTCTTAAAGACCTGGAGGGAAAGAATGAGATTGAAGAGAATGTGGAAGAAAAACCCAGCTTGACCACACCCCACTGATTCTTGGTCTCACCACACCTGGTTTGATTGTGCGTCTCACCACACCATATTATGCAATGTGCCCATAAAACACCTGTTTCTAATTGATCGTTGACATATGAGTGTGCCTTGGTCATGGCGGGAGTATCCGTGATTTAAACATATCCGCAAGAGGACGTGTTCGATATCAATATTTTAAGGGAAAATTGTTTGGGCAATTTAAACTGGACAAGGATGTTGATTTGCACAACTTTTACTTCATCAGCACCAATAACTGGACTCTGAAACAAGAAAATATACACATCTAGCTTTCAAGGGCCACAAAACACATTAATAATGGTTGCAAGGTAGTTCGATCATCACAAGCTTTTTAAATAAGTTGCCAAGCAACTATTTTCGACATAATGGGTTGATGTTGAAAAGGAGAGTTAATAGAACTGCATTCAAAACGACTCACATTCTTCCTTATTCGCTGCATTGGAAGGTTTGCTGCTGTTGAAATTATCTGAAGTGACTCTGCAGAGGTTTGAGAACATACAGATTGAGATTAGCACAGATTGTTCACGGGTCATGGCGGCAAGTCATGGTACACAATTGGGTGGCAAACTCACTTTGAGCATTTTCGTAGTCAGGTGAGTCAGGTGGTAGATCCTTGACGTAGGTGTTGAGTAGAAGCTCATAACGTGGGATTCGCTGTATGGGCTCAAGCATATGGTGTTGTAGAGTTAGATTCCCACTTCTCTGCCTGCCCCGATGTCAGGAAAAAATGAGAATGAGGAAGTATTGGCTTTCGCTCTCAAGCTTGACGTTCACCCCTTCCTGTGTGCTCTTAGTATTGTCAAATAACTTGTCCCATTATCCATGCCTCATTCGCAAAGCTATGTGCTGTTGCAATTCATGCCTCATTTGCAAACCTGTATTTCTTGTACAATGCTTTTGAATTGGACTGATGCGCTGAAGCCAAGTGTTGGACAGCCCCATAGCATGGTCAAAATTTTGCACATACTCTCCATACATTTTGAGGAAAGGTAAGAGTTTCTGCAGAATGTCTCCAAGTTGAGGGTTTTCCTTCCTGCAGTACAACGGATAAGAATTAAGAGGAACAAACATAACGTTGTGGAAAAATAATTTTGTCATCGGCCTTATTGACCCAGTTGTTGAACATTGGCAATTGTACCACTAAACAGTCTATAAACTAAAAGTATGTTGTTTTCCCTTCATTTTTGAGGCACTGAGCTGCCTCCCTCAAATTCACAAAAAAAAACAAGCAGCTCTGACTTTGTTCTGGTTTTAAGGTTGGGGTAATGGCTGTCACACCCTGATGGCTAGGCATTGTCAGTGTAGGTGGGAGAACTTTCAGTTTTATACCAGGTAACGCCCACCATAAGCGAGGCAACTCCTCGCTAATAGGTATCCTGGTCAGCCTGTTCCTCTGTCTGGTTTGAGCCAACCGGATGAGGTCAACAACGAAAAGAGTGACAATAATGTCAGGTTTACGAAAAACGAAAAAGCATTCAGTGTCAGAATGAGTCAGTGTGTTTTTCAAATACTTGTAAAGCTGTTTTTAAAAAGTGTAATTCCTCTCAATGTTTGTGTTAAGATTTTCAACCTTGTGAAACTTTTGTTTGTCATGTGAGAGGTAAGACTTTGTTGTTGATTGTGAATATTTGTTGGATGTAAATCAAAGTACATTCATTATCTTCCCACTTGTGGAGATTTGGTATGCAATATGTTGGTAAACTTCTCAATGTTTACATCAACGTTTGAATGGACATACAGTAGATCTGGTGTATCGTCTGGTATCAAGACATATTTACAAAATCATGTCAATGAAGTTGGGCATGTTTTTAGTCATTGTTATATTAAACTTAAGGACTCAGTTTTTCGAAATGATTTTGATAATTCAGAGTGTAATGTTGAGCTAGGATGCAAAGAAGACTTTTGGATTTAGACCTTATGTGTGATCAACCTTTGGGCCTTAATGACAGGGTAAAGATACTGGGTGAGTTTCTCAGGTAATGTTTTTGGGAACGAATATTTTGCGAATCCAATCAGAAGGAGACCAGAGGTCATGGGCATTGTAGTCGGTGTCGTGCAGCTCCAAAAATTGAAATTTCAGAGAAAATTGATAAATTGAAGGTTTTTATGAAGGAAAGGTTTTTCATGATTTTTATGTTCTTCTGAGGTCATGTTCCAAACAAGTCTTAGCTAATATTCTCCGGAGTTTAGCAGGTTCATGTGACGTGTTCAGTTTTGATCGATGCTTTTTGTAGCAGGATTCTGATAAAGACGTCTACTCCAAAGTTGATAGGACCCACAAGTTCTTAATTTGTGACTTTTCTAGAAAGCAGGTAGATAGGCATCGGCTTCATTCTATTTTTAGGGACACTAGTGTAGAGAGTTTATTTCCAGATAAAGTTAGGGAGCGAACCTCATTGAAGGTTTATTTCATTTTCACCAAGACCATAGGACAATCCTTATTCAATAATGGTAAATTTCTTTAAACTCTATAAGTGATAGGTAGGTAAAGGACATTTTGGAAACTGGCTGTGCATGTTCGTCTTCCCCTTTTTTATATGGTCCTTGTGGACATGTAGTTTCTGGGGATTGAATGTAATTAGTAAGAGTGAAATTGGGGATCTGATGAAAATGGGAGCTAAATTTAGGGAAACCAGTAACAACCTTGGAGCTGCATTAGGTCTTCAATTGTGGATTCTGTCTAATTTTGTTAACTTAAATTCTGGTGCACATTTGTTATCTGTAAACAGTTTCAATGCATGGTTTAACAGAGTTGTGAAAGTCCTGGATAATAGGACTTCCACAACTAGAAAGTTGTGGAAGGAAGGAAGTTGTTTTCCCTTTTTTTTTTTTAGGAATAGGAAGTTTTTTAGTCGTCGAGGCTTGCTTTCATTGGGTCAGTTTGAACCAGTGTTGAAGAAGCCGAGTATTCGTAAAGACATTCAGGATCTCCATGATAGCTACGTAATAGTTCCAGTGTATAAGGCTGCTAATAATTTTGTTGTGGTTTGTGAAAAGTTTTATGTAGAGGTTTTATTAAAGAGAGATGGGCATGGATACAATTGTGCTTCCATGAGTGTAAGAAATAGCACATATGTTCCTTGTCATAAGTCACTCCAAGATATTATCTCTGAGAATGAAGAAGTTTTAGTTAATAATTTCGGTATTAAATGAAAGAGGTAAATCTTTGTATTCCTCTTCTTTTCTGGATCCCTAAGCTTCATAAGAACCCATACAGATTTGGTTTATAGAGGGGCCAGGCAGTGTTCCACCAAACAGTTATCGGTTATAGTTAACTCAGGCTACACTTGTTAGGGAACAGTTCAGGAAATATTGTTTAGCAATTGAGAAGAATTCTGGTATTAACACTTTCTGGAGCGTTAAGTCTTCTTTAAAGTTCTTCGATAGAATTAGATGTCTCAATATAAAGTCAGTTGAAGTTTTTGATTTTTTTCACATTTTATGTCACAATTTGGATTTAGTACGAGTGAGGGATTCACTCTACAAAGTAATTGATACGGTTTTTAACTCTTTTAATAAGTTTTTATGTGTCAGGTTTGATAGATCATTTTCTAAAAAATAAATACTCAAGTTTTCATTGTTTTGAAAAGCAGAAGTTTAAGGATGCTGTTAATTTTATATTATTTAATACTTTTGTGTCATTTTGTGGGATAATGTTTCAACAGGTTAACGGTATTCCCATGGGTGGGAATTGGAGCCCCCTCCTCGAGACATTTTTTATTTTCTGTGAATTTTCATTTATGCAGAAACTGATGAAGGAGAAAAAAAATTAGGATTCGCTAAAATATTATCTCGTACATGTTGTTATGTAGATAATATTGTGTGGTTAACTATAATTCTTTTCAGAGGCAGCTTCACAAGATTTATCCAGATAACCTCATTGCAAACAGGAGTGGTAATGATTGTACAGTTGCTGCATATCTGGATGTGTTGGTTAGAATTGGACAGAATGGTTTTAGTACAAGTGTATATCTGAAGTTGATGATTTCAGTTTTCCCTGTCTTGTACACCTTTCCAGGTAGCAATCTACCAATTAAAATGGGTTACAATGTCTTTTCATCTCAGCTATTATAGTTGCAAAGATTTGTTCACTAAAGGATGATTTTGTGGAACGTGCTGAGAAGGTTTTGTCCATCATGTTAAACAGAGGATATTTGGCTGATTGTTTGATCAGGTCTTGTGAGAATGTCTTTAGACTCCATCATCTCCTTTTATTTTAGTTTGGTTGGTTTTCATGTAAACAAGTTCCCATTGCATTGCATTTGATACAATTATATGAATTGCTTTAGTGAGGAAAAATTTTAATGAACACTATTAATTAAACATATATATATATTAGCGATACCCGTGCACATGCACGGGATAGCAGTACAACATAGCTGGTAGCAGACGACAGACTGTACACGGGGAATGACAAAAATACGCATTGTGCAAAATGCAAGTGTACTATGGAACGCCAAGACTTCCCAAACATTGTCGGCATGTCCGCTAAGTGCCACAGCAATTTCATAGGGATCGTGTGACGGCGAGCCGAGTTTTTAGTGTGCAAGCTTGGTATTATAATAGATATATAGATATATATATATTTACCCTCGCCGAAGAAGAGGGTATGCGTTTGGATCCGTCTGTCTGTCTGTTTGTCCGCGAAAAACATAACTTTTGTGTTTTTCTCCACAACCGCTTGTCGGATTGAGACAATTTTCACAAAGGTGTGTCTACTCATGTAGATTTTAGTCCTAATTATGACGTCATATATCACGTGGTGTGGCAGCCATGTTGGAAAAACAGAAAAACTTTGGACTTCTGTTTCTCTGAAACTGCACTAAGGAAAAAATTCAAACTTTGAACACGGCAAGTTTCCTCATGCGGAATAAGTGTGATTTTCTTTGACATCATAGGTGCCTTCATTGTGACGTCATAATTGCATATGTAGAATAGTACATCTTGATCAATAGAACATTTTTGAGGGGAATTTAGGGATAAAATGGTCCACATAAAAACATTTGATGAGTGATCGGTCACGTGATTCAGCAGCCATATTGTAAAAAAACCAAAACCCTTCAAAAATCTTCCACTCTGAAGTGGTTGAACAGAGGGGAGGGGGGAGGGAAGGAGAGGGGAGGGAGAAAGAGGGGAGGTGGAGAGGGGAAAGAGTGGAGCGAAAGAGGATGGAGAGAGTGGAGCGAAGAGGATGGAGGGGAAGGGAAAGAGAGACAGAGAAAGGAGAGGGAGAGCAAGGTGGGGTCGGAGAGTGAGCAAGAGGAATGAGGAGGGGGAGGGGGGCTAGGAAAGGAGGGAGGAAGGGGGGAGCTGGAGAGTGAGAAAATGAAAGGGTGAGTCAAAGATATTGTTATGTAATATCAGCATGCACACACACCTTATATATAGGCACTTCCAGGTATTAACATCATAGATACATTCCTGAGAAACATCGTCGAAATGGAACATCAAAATCCCATTGATTTTTAATATGTACTAGACGACCCGTGAACCCGTTTGGTTCCCGTTGTGACAGCGGTTGACAAAATAATTTCAAATAAAATAAAAATAAAATTAAAAAAGATAGCTCCAGCGAACTATACCGCTGAGGTTGTTTGCATTGATCACAATAATCCCGAAGAGTACTTGACTGAATCGGGAATTGATTTTTTAATATTTTTCGTTGCCAGATTTATACGAAACTTGATATTGCGCGTCAATGAAAAAAAAACGGAGAAAAGAAAGTCGAGAAAAATTATTGTGCGTAATCTTCTAAACACAATTTTATTTATTAATGAACATGGAAGTATTAGAACAAAATGGCGATGTTTATTTTATGCTTAAAAATAAATCGTTCTTTGTTCTATACTAAATGTTTGAGATTTTTAAATAAATCATTTCAAGAAAAAATAAAAAGATAGCTCCAGCAAACTATACCGCTGAGGTTGTTTGCATTGATCAAATTCTCCGAAGAGAACTTGACGAATTGGGTATTGATTTTTAATAATTTTTTCGTTGCCCGATTTTAACGAAACTAGATACTGCACACCGCAGGAGAATGGTGAGTAAGGTGGGCCGAAAATTTTACGCTATCGTGCACCGTTTTGTCTGTATTTCGGGAACATCATACATACATACAATATCCATAATTTAATACAAGATGAGAGTTTTAGTAATATATAGATATTGATTTAGTGGAAATGCATTCGTGACAAAAAAAAATTTCGGAGTGGAAATTTTTCAAAGCTGCTTTACTCACCGTCATGTGTTGCTTCACTCACCATAATCCTCCCGTTATGTTAAATGTTTGTTCTTTCTTTGAATCGATCTCTAATTTTATTTATTTTGCCTTCCTAACTCCAGATTCCACACAGCGAACCCAGGTGAAGCCGCCTTCATGTTATTTATTTTCGTTGCACTGAACCGCTGGTTATTTATTACAGCGCGTGCGTGATACAATTGCACCGAGTTTGAAATGTCCCCGGCGTTGTCTCCCACGTCTCCGGTGGGTCCCCCCCCCCCCCCACGTGCCTCAAGACAGCCAATGACGGCCGTCCGGTAGATGCAGTGCGTAACCTCGACGAAATGGCAACAATTGACGGAAATACCCGAGTATTTCAATGGAAATTTGTGAAACAATGTGTTATATATGTGAAAACCATTTAATTTATTGCTTGACGGAAAAAAACAAGAAACGCGCCCCTCATGTACGAACGAACGAAAGACGTCACTTCCGCCCACCATCGCATTTCCGCGCCGATCGCCGAATGCTGAAAGCTAAGTTCTTATGCTATCATTCTTTTGCGGTCCCTGCCACGCTGTATCGAACGATTTCATTCCTTTTGTTATATATATAGGTGCTTATCACAATAATAACAATATTTTTACACTTTCAAATATTAAGTACGCTTTTAATTGTTTTCAACTGAAAACAAGCCATAAAAT
>CM068955.1:58870212-58899253 GCA_035128595.1 Eptatretus atami
TCCGGTGGTCCCCCCCCCCCCACGTGCCTCAAGACAGCCATGACGGCCGTCCGGTAGATGCAGTGCGTAACCTCGACAGAAATGGCAACAATTGACGGAATACCGAGTATTTCAATGGAAATTTGTGAAACTAATGTGTTATATATGTGAAAACATTTAATTTATTGCTTGACGGAAAAAAACGAAGAAACGCGCCCCTCATGTACGACGAACGAAAGACGTCACTCTCCGCACCATCGCATTTCGCGCCGATCGCCGAATGCTGAAAGCTAAGTTCTTATGCTACATTCTTTGCGGTCCCCTGCACAGCTGTATCGAACGATTTCATTCTTTTGTTATATATATAGGTGCTTATCAATAATAACAATATTTTTACATTTCAAATATTAAGTACGCTTTTAATTGTTTTTCAACTGAAAACGCATAAATTGCTTATTTTAACATTAATGTACTCATTTGCTTCACCACACACGCTGTATTGAAGGATTTCACTTTTTTGTTGCACTGAATTAAGTTATTTCTGTTGCACTCAAGAAACCAGTTCAATGAAGCTGGTTAATTTGGGCACATTCTGAAATTTTTTGTTCACTCAATATAATTCTCCAAGCAGTAGAAAAAGAAAAGTTTAATGCTTTGGAAATCTCACATTTTCTTTGTGTATATATATATGTGGAGAAGGAGGGACCATAGCCTTGCTTGCTTAAAGTAAATCAGTACATAGGCTTAGTTATAAGACTCGTTATTTCTTCAAATTATCAGATTTCACTCCAGATTTCGACACTTATTTAGTCAGGATGATATCTGATCCTCAAAACCGAAACATATTTCGATGATATGTTTTAATTAGCCGTGAGAGGAGATTGTGGAAAATTGCATCATATATGCATGAAATCGTCCAAGCTCCTAATATGAAAACTATAGCACTTACAAAAGTGATGTATACAGTGATTTGTAGCTATTATGAACAGGCATTGATATGAGTGGGGGAAGTGAACAAAAACAAAAAACCTCTGTTAAAATCGTTGCGGCCTGTTCCAAGTCAAGGCATGGTTGAGCAAGCCAAAAAAATGGTGGCTTCAGACCCAGCGAGGTAATCCAGGATATGCCTTAAGACCCCAGAGAGCGAGGTGGTTGAGGATGGGCCTGATAAAGGATATAATTAAATAAGGCTGTTAATTATCTTCAAAAGGAGTGATTTAATTAACCCAAACACCAATTTTCACTCATGCACTTCTTGGTGTTATCTTGGCGTGCATGCAAGGTTTCAGGTTGCTAGGTTTCATGGCTTTGGAGTTATGGAGGAGACATACACACACCACACACACTGCCATTTACTATTATAGACAGCAAATACAACCTGTCGCTTCGCTGACGGGCGTATTAAGGAGGGGGTTGAGAGAGGAGGGAGGGGAGGGAGAGAACAAGAGAGGAGAGAGGGAGGGGAGAGAGGGAGCAGGAGGGAGGGGAAGCTAGAAAGGGGGGAAGAGCGAGGAAGGAGGTGGAGAGAGTGGGAGAGCTATGCCTCACCAAACGTTGCTATAGCACAGGAGGGAGGGATGCAAAGAGAGGAGAGGAGAGAGGAGAGAGGAGAGAGAGAGAGAGAGAGAGAGAGAGAGAGAAGAGAGAGAGAGAGAGAGAGAGAGAGAGAGAGAGAGAAGATATATGAAAAAAAGAGAGAAAGGTGAGGGTGAGGTGGGTTAGTAAAGAGAATGATATGTTATGCTTAATAACTGAACACACACACAAAAACAAACTCATGCCAGAACAACTGTACACACAACAACACAACAAAGTTTGTAAAGTAATCCGCTGGCACATCTGCAAAAACTTTGATGTCCAGTTCAAGAAAATTTGTGGAAACATGAACGAAAAGTAATCACTGAAAACATGGAAGTACCTATCTCAAGTACGACCTAATGATCCATCAAGCGTGAACATCGAAAATGATATAATTAAATAAGGTCGTTAATTATCTTCAAAAGGGGCATTTTAATTAACCCAAACATCCAATTTTGACTGTTGCACTCCTTGGAGTTTTCTTGGTATCCATGTAAAGTTTCAGGCTGCAAGGTTTTATGGTTTTGGATTTATGGGGAGATACACTGCCTTTTATTTGGGGTGGGGTGGGGTTGGGGGTGGTGCTATGTTAATTAGGTAGGGTTTAATGCTAATTGCTCCAGTATGTAATTGCCCTTGACCTTTTCCTACGTTTTTGCATTTATAAAGCTGGCTATAAAAAGGAACGATGCTTTAAAACAAACAATGCAGGCCCACACCGAGGCTTGGATTGGTCAGTGTGACTTGAGATTGGGGAGCATGATCGAAGAGGAGATAGTTGGCTGAGGTATGCAATTGAGACAGAGTGTCTCGTTTTTTTAGTCTTTGCATGACAAATATGCAACGATTCTCGGGTGTCGTGCTGCGGTGAATTTGTTCGTGTGCTGAAATAAGATGCCCCATTGTTTCATCGGCTGAGTGAGGAGGTTGTACTTTATGAAGAGAGAGAAGGAGGAGAAGAGAGAGAGAGAGAAGAGAGAGAGAGAGAGAGAGAGGAGAGAGAGACACACACGTGTCTCTCAGCCGTAACTCGGCGTTATCCCATTGTGTGGTTGAGGAAGAAGGTGGGCCATCATTGTGAGTGGACCTGGGGTAAGAGAGGAGCGTTGTCGCAAATTAGTTTGTGAGAAGAAGCTGCACGGTGGTTGGTTAGCCTTGGCATTGAATACCGCCACATGAATTACCTCACGCACGTTTCCTATGCAGAGTGGCTTGGCACATTTTGGGTGCGGTTTCCCACGCAGGACGACGCGGTTCGATCCCAAGCTCCTAAAGATCATCTCTGGGCAAAGGTAAGTGCCAGAATAAAGGAAGGATTTTCTTATATTTCATCTTTCCCCATGTCTGTTACTGAGTCTATGTGGAGACATCTCAAATTAGCTTTAGTTTACCTCACGTTGATATATTCCCATTATAAATATTACATTTATATTGATTAAACCCTTATTTATTAAATTTTGCTTGTGTCTGTCTGTTCATTGTGGTTCAATATAAACCTTTGACCTTCCTTTTGGTGAACGCCTCTGTTATGTGCTTTGCTGCCCTCCATCCCACACAGGTCATAATCTCCAAGGATCATGTGTTCGCCTCCAAGGTAGAACCTTTCAGCTATCTGTTCAGGTCGGTGTTAACCGCCCCGTCCATGACAACTGGGTCAAGGGTGGGACACTACATATATTATATATATATATATATATATATATATAATATTAAGTATATATGTCCAGCATTTTGAGTATTCCCAGTCAAAGAAAGATTTCTCCTTGATTATCAAGTAGCACAACCCAAATGGAAAGCATCAATCTTGCACTCGTGTTTTTGCTTTAAGGCTCCATTATCATGATAAATCAGCTTTAAACGCAGAGCTTACATCAAATCTATATCCTGTAACATCATTGGTACGTATCGGGATCAGGAAGCAAAGTGAAGCAGGATGCCTCATTTGCATAGGGCAACATGTTATCAGTCATGTTATAATTTACATCAATTTGAATGACCAATCAATGCAAAAAAACCATGCAGATTAGAGAAAAACCTCAACAATAATGAGTTTACTGTCCTGAGAGAGATCGACCCTTGAACTTCCCAAAGACAGAAACCCTTAAAGTAAATTGTGGCAGAGAAAACTAAAAAAGTTTTCCTGTTGAGGAGAGTGGAAAGAAAAACGAAGGGGTTGTTACAGACTGAGTGGCATTGTTACCAAACGATGACCAGGCAGGTTGCCGTTCAAACCTGACCCTGGCCGAGTCATAGCAAAGGCTTTAAAAATGGTTACAGCAGTTGACATCCAATGGGTTTATATGTTTTCTTTGGGTAGATGGGCAGATATGTCCCCTTAATTCCCACCCTAACTGCAGTGGATAGAAAAGCACCGTCACTAGATTTCACCTCCTGCACCCAATGTGTTCTGGGAATTTACTTCCTTCAGTCCGCTGTTGAGTTTGTTGGCAGTCATTTCCAGCTATCTTGTGTACGTGTGTGGTGTGTGTGTGTGTGTGTGTGTGTGGTGTGTGGTGTGTTGGTTATCTCCATATGTGGGTTTAAGAAGTTGGAACGGAGTCCTCCCATGTCTCGAAGTATCCACCTGCGTTTCAGTAAGGGATCATGATTCATGGACTAAGTTGTGAAGTTTTCTTTTTTCTCAGTTTTGTTCCAAGGGCTCATTTGAAGTTAGTCACCGAGCCCCGGACAGCTTCCAACTGGAGTTTGTTTGTAGTATATTTCCAGGAATGGTTTTTGTGATCTCTGTAAGGTTCTTCTTTTTCATTCCTGTTGCTCCATTTACATTGGTACAATTTTGGATCTCTTCGTTTCCAGGATCTTTTCTCTTCATTCTTGAAGTCTTCGTCCATCCATCCATTGGGACCATACTCTGTGCAGAGTGTTGCTGCTGCATAAGCAGTCTCCTTGGCTATTGGGTATAAACCTGGACAGGTCACCACTCCAATGCAGGATACTTGAATGGCTCAATCATCCCAGCAACCTGATACTCATTTTACCGACCTCAGAAGGATGACAGGCTGAGTCAACCCCACTGGTACTAATTCAACAGCTGAGGGGGATTTGAACTAAGGACCTCTAGATCCCAAGTCCACCACTCTAGCCATTAAGCCAACACCTGGCATGAGGTCTTAGTTTTTGGTCATTTTCTTGATTTCTGCATTGTTTAGTCCAAAATCACTGGTATTAACACCTCACTTAGCAATGCCTTCTTCTCTTTTTTTGGACCTAAGTATGATATCTGGTCACAATGTTTGTTTTCGATGTTCACGCTTGATGGGATCATTAGGTCTGTATATGAGCTTCCATGTTTTCAGTGATTGCTTTTGGTTAATGTTCCCACAAATTTTCTGGAACTTGAATATCAAAGCTTTTGTAAATGTGCCAGCAGATTACTTTACAAACTCTGTTGTGTCGTTATGTGTACAGCTATTCTGACATGAGATGTTTTTTACATCCCAACAGGAGGTGGCTCATGTTTTCTGTTTCTATATTGCAGAACTTACTCCTGTCCGATTGACTTAGTCTTGCCATTTTTTTAAAGACGATGGTATGGTATACTTGGTCTTGGTGTACGATATAATTTGTATAATCACATACAACATAATCGTGCATAATTATGAATACAATCATGCACAATATGCATGTATATGTGTGTGCACACAATCATGACTCATAGATGTGAATGTGTATGTGGATGTCCTGTCTGCCACCACTGGTCATCATCTCCACATGTGGGCCCAAGCCTGAACAGAGCCTTCCCTGGTCTTGAAGCACCCTCTCCACCCAGCAAGAACCACGATTCTTGGACAAAGCCGTCTCCTCATTTGTGCTCTGTTTCTCCCTCTATCCCCTTCGTGGTGAGATATCGCTCCGCACAACCTCCCATTGACTTCCGCGGGGTTCGCTCAATCCCACACAGAGAACACTGCCCCCTCCCCCCCTCGCCCGGACATGGTGCACCACCACAACTGTTCGCCATTCCATATGCGGTCCCACGAAGCTCAGTCCCACCTGTCCTCAGTGGAAGGGAGTCAGCAAATCGCACCGCGGGAGGAATTCGGCAAAAGGGAGTCGTCCACGGTGGGAGAGAGTCAACAAAGCTCACAAAGCTGCATGACTAGGCGTGTCCCAAACACATGTCAATCAGCATATCAGATGCCACAAAAATGGTCCTCGGCCTACGGGAGCTATTATATTCAGTGCGGTCTTCGATCCGACCGAAGCTGGGTCCCACTTGTCCTTGGCAGGATGGAGTTGATAAAGCCCTCCAGGCTACATGCCCAGGCCGCTTCTCAAATGCATGTCAATCAGCATGATACCTCGTGCAAGTGCACAGCCCTCAGCTTCGAAGTTGCAATTTTTGGCTGTCTTCACTCCCATCATAGCTGTTCAATTTGGCATGTCATCGATCCCACCAAAGCTCAGACCCATTCATCCTTCGTGGGATAAAATCAGCAAAAGGGAGTCACCATAACTCTGTCCCTCATCCTTGGCCGGAAGGATTTGACAGAACCCAACAAACTGCAGGCCTTGGCCACATCGCAAACGCATGTAGAATGATGTGACACAGGGCACCACATGTGCTGTCCTCTGTCCACCAAAGCTGCCCTGCCTCGTGGTCTTCACCCCATCAAAACTGTGTATTTGGCATGGTCTTTGGTCCCATCTTTCCCCGATGAGGGGAGGCAGCAAAGTGTGGCACCGCCTCCTCACCACCATCGTGTGTGTGTGTGTGTGTGTGTGTTGTGTGTGTGTGTGTGTGTGTGTGTGTGTGTGTGTGTGTGTGTGTGTGTGTTGTGTGTGTGACAACTCTTCTAGCCTCTGAAATTGCAAAAAAAATAAGGTGAAAATGTTTTTTTTTTCAGTTACTACAATGAAGAATGAAGAGTGACACTTAAATGTACTTTTTAAGGTAGGTTGAAGGACTAAGCAAAGATTAAAATGAAACTAAGTGCAATAAATGCAGTGAAAGCATTAGAAAATTGTACTGACGTTGGTCGAACTGTTACTGGTAAAAGGAAAGTTATCCAAACCAACAGTTAGGGAAGGAGATTGCTCTGAGAGCTATACTGTATTCTGGCAAGTAAAATAGAAAGGAGAAGCCAAATTACTCATGGGCAACGCAAAACAGATCGTGACCGCTGTAGATTCAGCAAAATACAGGAAATACTGAAAAACGATTTTTGTTCAGTTTATTGTGTTTAAAAAAAAAAAACACGCTTTTGCTTGCAATAAAAATCCTGCGAGTTAAATACCGTCCCAATACAGTATTTTTTAAAAGAGAACTATTTTCGAAAGTGTTTTTGAAGTAGTTTTTTTGTGATGATTAACACAATCTCTCACTGGTTTGTGCAATTCACATTTTTATTCAGTCAGGGCGATTTCAAGATTCAGAACATAAATTTTGTTGGCTGCCTTTTAAGCTCCTATCCCGAGTTGCTCTGAGGGTAGGAAGAGTGGACCACGAAGCACCGACTGGCTCCACATGTAAACCAGACCAGATGCAACAGGTGTATGGGTTACCCCTTTCATGCAAGACATACACTGAACCGGGTGAGTTTTTAATGACAATGTAATTGCAACTTGGCAAATTATTCACCTGGACAAGCTCATTTTCCAGATTCCACAAAGAAAAATTTAAATGCTGTTTTTTTTGTTTCTTTCACCTGGTATTTGAACCCACAATCTCTGGAATATCAATCTATTGCCGTTGTTGATTTTATAGGGAGGAAGAACGAGGTGACGGAGGGTAAAAAAACAACTTAATGACTTACGGACAGCAGCGGAGCCACATCGTACGTAACAAGCAAGGGAATAAACAAACAGGAAAAGAGGATAGAGAGGAGGAAGGAAACAGCAATGTGCAATTTAGATGGTTGGGTTAAGTTGGGCAGAATTAATGAGGGTAGAAAAGATCGAGGGTATTGGAAATGATGGATGGCATGAGATGGTAGTGTACCACCTGCTTGAATCCCTGGAGAATAGAGTGGGGTTGATCAGGCATAGAAAGGTCGTTCACAAACGAGAAAATAGAAGAACAAAAGTGATGAGGTGTTCAGTATGATTTGGTTTTGGAAGTTCAAACAAGAGAAGAATGCATGCAGCCTGGAGGATCCGTGAGGGTCGGACGGCTGAAAAAGCAGAGGGAGCTAGACCGGAGGATAGGAGGTAAAATACAGAGGCCACATCTCCAATGTGAGCGCAACAAGCCTTGTTGATTCGGCTCATTGCAGGAGATATCGATGTTGTTGTTCTTGCTGTTGCTGATACTGTTAAACTGCTCTGGGAATGTCAAAGTGAGAACATTTCCATAGCTGAGAATGTACACTGGGAGGTCACCACTCCATCACAGAGTCCTGCTGAACCAGGCCTCCACAAATGCAGAATTTCTAATTGTCCAGGGTGCTGGCATAAAATGGCCTTCTCCTCCTTTTAAAAAAGCGCTATGGGATCTTAAACATCCATAACTGCTGGCAGATGGGCTAACATGATGTCCTCCAACGGACGGCGCATCAATTGATTCAACACTCTGCCTGTGAACTACCTCCGACCACCATACCCATAAATATATTTTTTATGGTCCTAAGTTAGAAGCAATCATGCTTCTATTACAAAATGATTCCAAAAAAGGTCACAGTCTTAAAATGGAGGCAATGTGCTTTCACTTGCAAGTTATAATTAGTCGGCAAGATTTGGACTTGACTAAATTTTAAGCACTCACATCTGCTTCTTTTATGTAATAGTAATCATGTTTTATTGCATCTCAACAAACATCCTTTGCAGAATAATGACATAATGTCTCAAGATTTTTAGATACGTCAGTCCTTGAAGGAGAATAAACTGCTAAAAAAAAAAGAAATGAATGGGTTGAACATGTAAAATGAGCATGAAAGCATTGGTGATAAAATGGAGGAAGCTGTGAAGCTGAATAATGATAATATTTTTTAGGAGAAAAGCAATTTTAATCGACAATGTAAAACTCGTCTTGATCAATGGGCCTAATCATGAAGGCTAGGCTCAGCTTACCCAACAATATGGTTGGGTCTAACTGAGACTATTAAAGGCATTGGCTCGGCAGTCAAAGTTTCTAATAAAGTTGTCTTGGTCTTTCCTTCTCACCTCCCAATATTATCAGCCCATCCTCGCTCGGCAGAAGACGGTGTTTTGCAATCACTTCTGTGTGTCTGCGTCTGGCGGGCCATAACTTTTTAACCATTTTCGCTTTTGTCATCAAATTTTCAACAAAGGTTTATTTTGAGAATATGGAGAAGTCAAATTAATAATTAACGTAATTTTCATTCTTATTATGATGATATTTTGTTCTCTGACCCTTTTTGGGATTTTTATTTCTTTAACATTTTTTTTCCTCAGCAACCACTTGTCTGATTCAAAATTTCAGGGTAGGAGCGACCCGCATGAGAATATTTTAATCATTGTGACGTCATACGTCATGTGGTATGCAGCCATCTTGGATTAAACGCAAAAAAATTTAAAACATTTCTCTGAATGTCTGATCGGAAAATTTGAAACGTGGCACTTCTCATTCTATCCCAATGGGAATAAGTGATGTGTGAGGATGAATCATCAGGGAAGTGGTAGAACGTCACAAATATTTGAAATGAAATCCTTGTTTACCATTGCGATTCAGTGTGTCAGGACGTAACATTTTTACCAATTGAGCATTTGTCATCAAATCTATAGCAAACCTTTATTATGAGACTGTAGAAAACACAAATGAATAAAATGTATCATTTTTCCTCCACCACCGAAGGTGAAGGAAGTTATATGTTCACCCCTCTCTGTCTGTTTGTTGTCTGTTTGTGTGCAGGATATCTCAAAAATTTGTGGACGGACTGGATGAAATTTTGTGGGCAGGTTGTGTGTTGTGAGAAGGATGAACTAGTAGATTTTGGTGAAGATCTGGATCGGGATCCGACTACTATTAATTTTTAAGTGATTCTCACCATTGAGAAATAGGGCCAAAAATGAATACCCGCACGATGTCTAAAAAGGTTGTGATGGATTCAGATGAAACTTGGTGGACATGTTGGGTGTGTACAAGGAAGAATGCTTCAATCTTGTGAAGATCGAATGCGGATCTGACACATTTTTTCAGTGATTCTTCACCATTGAGAGATAGGGCTCAACGAGAATATTCACATTAAATATTCAGAATATTAAATTCACATTAAATATTCACAGATATTCTATTAAACGAGGTTAATAGAATCAAAGAAAATATAAGCACGACATCTCAAAAGTTGTGGACGGATTTGAACATAAATTGCTTATTTTAACATTAATGTACTCATTTGCTTCACCACACACGCTGTATTGAAGGATTTCACTTTTTATGTTGCACTGAATTAAGTTATTTCTGTTGCACTCAATGAAACCAGTTCAATGAAGCTGGTTAATTTGGGCACATTCTGAAATTTTTTGTTCACTCAATATAATTCTCCAAGCAGTAGAAAAAGAAAAGTTTAATGCTTTGGAAATCTCACATTTTCTTGTGTATATATATGTGGAGAAGGAGGGACCATAGCCTTGCTTGCTTAAAGTAAATCAGTACATAGGCTTAGTTATAAGACTCGTTATTTCTTCAAATTATCAGATTTCACTCCAGATTTCGACACTTATTTAGTCAGGATGATATCTGATCCTCAAAACCGAAACAATATTTCGATGATATGTTTTAATTAGTCCGTGAGAGGAGATTGTGGAAAATTGCATCATATAATGCATGAAATTGCTCCAAGCTCCTAATATGAAAACTATAGCACTTACAAAAGTGATGTATACAGTGATTTGTAGCTATTATGAACAGGCATTCGATATGAGTGGGGGAAGTGAACAAAAACAAAAAAACCTCTTGTTAAGAAATCGTTGCGGCCTGTTCCAAGTCAAGGCATGGTTGAGCAAGCCAAAAAATATGGTGGCTTCAGACCCCAGCGAGGTAATCCAGGATATGCCTTAAGACCTCAGAGAGCGAGGTGGTTGAGGATGGCGCCTGATAAAGGATATAATTAAATAAGGCTGTTAATTATCTTCAAAAGGAGTGATTTAATTAACCCAAACACCCAATTTTCACTCATGCACTTCCTTGGTGTTATCTTGGCGTGCATGCAAGGTTTCAGGTTGCTAGGTTTCATGGCTTTGGAGTTATGGAGGAGACATGCACACACCCACACACACTGCCATTTACTATTATAGACAAGCAAATACAACCTGTCGCTTCGCTGACGGGGCGTATTAAGGAGGGGGGTTGAGAGAGGAGGGAGGGGAGGGAGAGAGAACAAGAGAGGAGAGAGGGAGGGGAGAGAGAGGAGGCAGAAGGGGGGGATGCAAGGAAGGGGGGATGAGCGGGACGAGGGAGGGGTAGGAGGCGGGGAGAGCTATGCCTACCAAACGTTGCCTACACTGGGAGGGAGGGATGCGAGAAGAGGGGGAGAGAGAGAGAGAGAGAGAGAGAGAGAGAGAGAGAGAGAGACAATGAAAGAAGATAATAATGAAAAAGAGTGAAAGGTGAGGGTGGAAGTGGGCGTTACGAAAGAGAATGATGTTGTTACGTTTAAAATATAGTACAGCGAGAGAGAATATTACAAATCAATAATACAATGTATGACATGTTATTATGTATGTTTTATGCTTTTTGCTTTTGTGCTTATGTTTTTGTTTTTTGATAAAAAAAAAAAAGCTTTAAAAAATGCATGCTTTAGAAAAAAGCATGTAAATGCTTTCGGAGAGAGAGGAGAGAGGGGGTATATAGAGAGAAGAGAGAAGGAGAGAGAGAGAGAGAGTACTGGAGAGGAGGGTAGAGAAGAGAAAGGGTAAGAGGGTAGACAGAGAGAGGGGGTAGAGAGAGAGAGAGACATGAGAGAGAGAGAGCGAGAGAGAGAGAGGGGTAGAGAGAGAGGAGAGAGAGAGAGAAGAGAGAGTAGAGAGAGAGAGTATGGAGAGGAGAAAGGGTAGAGAGAGAGAGGCGAGAGAGAGAGGGTAAGAGGAGAGAAGGGTATGGAGGAAGAGGATGTGGTGGTTCGTATAGTCAGTTAGCTGCAGGGTAAGCTATCATTTCTTGAGGTGCGACTGTGTCGCTGATGAAGTGCCTCTGTACAGTACAATCACACTGGACTGGTACTCAAATTTCGCCGACCTCGGAAGGATGACAGGCTGAGTCAACCCCGGTTGTAGTTAATTCAGTGACCAACGGGGCTTGAACTCAGGACCCTAGTATCCAAATCCACACCTAACCACTGAAGCAAACACCTAGGCAGGAAGAGGATATTAGAGATAGGAGAGATGTGAGAGAGAGAGGAGAGAGAGAGAGAGAGAGAGAGAGAGAGAGAGAGAGAGAGAGAGAGAGAGAGAGAGAGAGAGAGAGGAGAGAGAGAGAGAGACAGGGTGGAGGGAGAAAGATAAACATGGGATGCGGACAGGATGAGGGTTAAGGGAGAATACAACAGGTGGATAAAATGGAGACTAGCAAAATTTGGGAGGGTGGGGGTGGTTTAACGGGTGTAAAAAAGATAATGGCTTTAGATGGGGGATCGTCTGAGATGGTGGGTGGTGAACAGAGGCTAATATATTAGGAGAGAAGGGTATTGAGAGAAAGGGAGAGGAAGAGGGTATTGAGAGAGAGAGAGATAGAGAGAGAGAGAGAGAGAAGGAGAGGAGAGAGAGAGAGAGACGAGAGAGAGAGAGAAGAGAGAGAGAGAGAGAGGAAGAGAACGCAGAGAGAATAAAAAAAAAAAGAGAGAAAAGGTGAGGTGGAGTGGGGTTAGTAAAGAGAACTTTATGTTGTTTTGCTTTAAAATATATACAGCGAGAGAGAATATATACAATGTTTACATGTTATTATGCTATGCTTTTTGCTTTAAAATGTTATAAAAAATTTTAAAGCTTAAAAAAAAAAACTATGTTTAGTTTCAAATATATTCAGCAATACAATATATATGTAATATATATATATATATTTATATATGTACATATATATATATATATATAATATATTACATAATACTATTTAATTATTATATATATATACCTAGTAGAGGAGACATGAAAAGAGAGGAAAGAGAGGAGGCATGAAAAAAAAATGAAGAGAGAAAGGTGAGGGGTGGAGGTGGGGTTAGTAAAGAGAATGATATGTTATGCTTAATAACTGAACACACACACAAAAACAAACTCATGCCAGAACAACTGTACACACAACAACACAACAAAGTTTGTAAAGTAATCCGCTGGCACATCTGCAAAAACTTTGATGTCCCAGTTCAAGAAAATTTGTGGAAACATGAACGAAAAGTAATCACTGAAAACATGGAAGTACCTACTGCTCAAGTACGACCTAATGATCCCATCAAGCGTGAACATCGAAAATGATATAATTAAATAAGGTCGTTAATTATCTTCAAAAGGGGCATTTTAATTAACCCAAACATCCAATTTTGACTGTTGCACTTCCTTGGAGTTTTCTTGGTATCCATGTAAAGTTTCAGGCTGCAAGGTTTTATGGTTTTGGATTTATGGAGGAGATACACTGCCTTTTATTTGGGGGTGGGGGGTTGGGGGCGGTGCTATGTTAATTAGGTAGGGTTTAATGCTAATTGCTCCCAGTATGTAATTGCCCCTGTGACCTTTTCCTACGTTTTTGCATTTATAAAGCTGGCTATAAAAAGGAACGATGCTTTAACAACAACAATGCAGGCCACACCCCGAGGCTTGGGATTGGTCAGTGTGACTTGAGATTGGGGAGCATGATCGAAGAGGAGATAGTTGGCTGAGGTATGCAATTGAGACAGAGTGTCTCGTTTTTTAGTCTTTCGGCAGCGACAAAATAGCACCGATTCTCGTGTTCGTGCTGCGGTGAATTTGTTCGTGTGCTGAAATAAGATGCCCCATTGTTTCATCGGCTGAGTTGAGAGGTTGTACTTTTATGAAGAGAGAGGAGAGAGAAGAGGGAGAGAGAGAGAGAGAGAGAGACACGTGTCTCTCAGCCGTAACTCGGCGTTATCCCATTGTGTGGTTGAGGAAGAAGTGGGCCATCATTGTGAGTGGACCTGGGGTAAGAGAGGAGCGTTGTCGGCAAGGATTAACGTTTGTGAGAAGAAGCTGCACGGTGGTTGGTTAGCCTTGGCATTGAATACCGCCACATGAATTACCTCACGCACGTTTCCTATGCAGAGAGTGGCTTGGCACCATTTTGGGTGCGGTTTCCCACGCAGGACGACGCGGTTCGATCCCCAAGCTCCTAAAAGATCATCTCTGGGCAAAGGTAAGTGCCAGAATAAAGGGAAGGATTTTCTTATATTTCATCTTTCCCCATGTCTGTATCTGAGTCTATGTGGAGACATCTCAAAATTAGCTTTAGTTTACCTCACGTTGATATATTCCCATTATAAATATTACATTTATATTGATTAAACCCTTATTTATTAAATTTGCTTGTGTCTGTCTGTTCATTGTGGGTTCAAGTATAAACCTTTGACCTTCCTTTCTGGTGAACGCCTCTGTTATGTGCTTTGCTGCCCTCCATCCCACACAGGTCATAATCTCCAAGGATCATGTGTTCGCCTCCAAGGTAGAACCTTTCAGCTATCTGTTCAGGTCGGTGTTAACCGCCCCGTCCATGACAACTGGGTCAAGGGTGGGACACTACATATATATATATATATTGTTATGTCCAGCATTTTGAGTATTCCCAGTCAAAGAAAGATTTCTCCCTTGATTATCAAGTAGCACAACCCAAATGGAAAGCATCAATCTTGCACTCGTGTTTTTGCTTTAAGGCTCCATTATCATGATAAAATCAGCTTTAAACGCAGAGCTTACATCAAATCTATATCCTGTAACATCATTGGTACGTATCGGGATCCAGGAAGCAAAGTGAAGCAGGATGCCTCATTTGCATAGGGCAACATGTTATCAGTCATGTTATAATTTACATCAAATTTGAATGACCAATCAATGCAAAAAAACCATGCAGATTAGAGAAAAACCTCAACAATAATGAGTTTACCTGTCCTGAGAGAGATCGACCCTGAACTTCCCAAAGACAGAAACCCTTAAAGTAAATTGTGGCAGAGAAAACTAAAAAAAGTTTTCCTGTTGAGGAGAGTGGAAAGAAAAACGAAGGGGTTGTTACCAGACTGAGTGGCATTGTTACCAAACGATGACCAGGCAGGTTGCCGTTCAAACCTGACCCTGGCCGAGTCATAGCAAAGGCTTTAAAAATGGTACAGCAGTTGACATCCAATGGGTTTATATGTTTTCTTTGGGTAGATGGGCAGATATGTCCCCTTAATTCCCACCCTAACTGCAGTGGATAGAAAAGCACCGTCACTAGATTTCACCTCCTGCACCCAATGTGTTCTGGGAATTTACTTCCTTCAGTCCGCTGTTGAGTTTGTTGGCAGTCATTTCCAGCTATCTTGTGTACGTGTGTGTGTGTGTGTGTGTGTGTGTGTGTGTGTGTGTGTGTGTGTGTTGGTTATCTCCATATGTGGGTTTAAGAAGGTGGAACGGAGTCCTCCCATGTCTCGAAGTATCCACCTGCGTTTCAGTAAGGGATCATGATTCATGGACTAAGTTGTGAAGTTTTCTTTTTCTCAGTTTTGTTCCAAGGGCTCATTTGAAGTTAGTCACCGAGCCCCGGACAGCTTCCAACTGGAGTTTGTTTGTAGTAATATTTCCAGGAATGGTTTCTGTGATCTCTGTAAGGTTCTTCTTTTTCATTCCTGTTGCTCCACTTATCATTGGTACAATTTTGGATCTCTTCAGTTTCCAGGATCTTTTCTCTTCATTCTTGAAGTCTTCGTCCATCCATCCATTGGGACCATACTCTGTGCAGAGTGTTGCTGCTGCATAAGCAGTCTCCTTGGCTATTGGGTATAAACCTGGACAGGTCACCACTCCAATGCAGGATACTTGAATGGCTCAATCATCCCAGCAAGCTGATACTCATTTTACCGACCTCAGAAGGATGACAGGCTGAGTCAACCCCACCTGGTACTAATTCAACAGCTGAGGGGGATTTGAACTAAGGACCCTCAGATCCCAAGTCCACCACTCTAGCCATTAAGCCAACACCTGGCATGAGGTCTTAGTATTTGGTCATTTTCTTGATTTCTGCATTGTTTAGTCCAAAATCACTGGTATTAACACCTCACTTAGCAATGCCTTCTTCTCTTTTTTTTGGACCTAAGTATGATATCTGGTCACAATGTTTTGTTTTCGATGTTCACGCTTGATGGGATCATTAGGTCGTATATGAGCTTCCATGTTTTCAGTGATTGCTTTTGGTTAATGTTCCCACAAATTTTCTGGAACTTGAATATCAAAGCTTTTGTAAATGTGCCAGCAGATTACTTTACAAACTCTGTTGTGTCGTTATGTGTACAGCTATTCTGACATGAGATGTTTTTTACATCCCAACAGGAGGTGGCTCATGTTTTCTGTTTCTATATTGCAGAACTTACTCCTGTCCGATTGACTTAGTCTTGCCATTTTTTTAAAGACGATGGTATGGTATACTTTGTCTTGGTGTACGATATAATTTGTATAATCACATACAACATAATCTTGCATAATTATGAATACAATCATGCACAATATGCATGTATATGTGTGTGCACACAATCATGACTCATAGATGTGAATGTGTATGTGGATGTCCTGTCTGCCACCACTGGTCATCATCTCCACATGTGGGCCCCAAGCCTGAACAGAGCCTTCCCTGGTCTTGAAGCACCCCTCTCCACCCCAGCAAAAAACCACGATTCTTGGACAAAGCCGTCTCCTCATTTGTGCTCTGTTTCTCCCTCTATCCCCTTCGTGGTGACGATATCGCTCCGCACAACCTCCCATGTGACTTCCGCGGGGTTCGCTCAATCCCACCCAGAGACACTGCCCCCCCTCCCCCCCCTCGCCCGGACATGGTGCACCACCACAACTGTTCGCCATCTACATATGCGGTCCCACCGAAGCTCAGTCCCACCTGTCCTCAGTGGAAGGGAGTCAGCAAATCGCACCGCGGGAGGAATTCGGCAAAAGGGAGTCGTCCACGGTGGGAGAGAGTCAACAAAGCTCACAAAGCTGCATGACTAGGCCGTGTCCCAAACACATGTCAATCAGCATATCAGATGCCACAAAAATGGTCCTCGGCCTCACGGGAGCTATTATATTCAGTGCGGTCTTCGATCCGACCGAAGCTGGGTCCCACTTGTCCTTGGCAGGATGGAGTTGATAAAGCCCTCCAGGCTACATGCCCAGGCCGCTTCTCAAATGCATGTCAATCAGCATGATACCTAGTGCCAAGTGCACAGCCCTCAGCTTCGAAGTTGCAATTTTTGGCTGTCTTCACTCCCATCATAGCTGTTCAATTTGGCATGGTCATCGATCCCACCAAAGCTCAGACCCATTCATCCTTCGTGGGATAAAATCAGCAAAAGGGAGTCACCATAACTCTGTCCCTCATCCTTGGCCGGAAGGATTTGACAGAACCCAACAAACTGCAGGCCTTGGCCACATCGCAAACGCATGTAGAATGATGTGACACAGGGCACCACATGTGCTGTCCTCTGTCCCACCAAAGCTGCTGCCCTCGTGGTCTTCACCCCCATCAAAACTGTTGTATTTGGCATGGTCTTTGGTCCCATCTTTCCCCGATGAGGGGAGGCAGCAAAGTGTGGCACCGCCTCCTCACCACCATCGTGTGTGTGTGTGTGTGTGTGTGTGTGTGTGTGTGTGTGTGTGTGACAACTCTTCCATGAGCCTCTGAAATTGCAAAAGAAAATAAGGTGAAAATGTTTTTTTTTCAGTTACTACAATGAAGAATGAAGAGTGACACTTAAATGTACTTTTATAAGGTAGGTTGAAGGACTAAGCAAAGATTAAAAATGAAACTAAGTGCAATAAATGCAGTGAAAGCATTAGAAAATTGTACTGACGTTGGTCGAACTGTTACTGGTAAAAGGAAAGTTTATCCAAACCAACAGTTAGGGAAGGAGATTGCTCTGAGAGCTATACTTATACTCTGGCAAGTAAAATAGAAAGGAGAAGCCAAATTACTCATGGGCAACGCAAAACAGATCGTGACCGCTGTAGATTCAGCAAAATACAGGAAATACTGAAAAACGATTTTTGTTCAGTTTATTGTGTTTAAAAAAAAAAAAAACGCTTTTGCTTGCAATAAAAATCCTGCGAGTTAAATACCGTCCCAATACAGTATTTTTTAAAAAAGAGAACTATTTTCGAAAGTGTTTTTGAAGTAGTTTTTTTGTGATGATTAACACAATCTCTCACTGGTTTGTGCAATTCACATTTTTATTCAGTCAGGGCGATTTCAAGATTCAGAACATAAATTTTGTTGGCTGCCTTTTAAGCTCCTATCCCGAGTTGCTCTGAGGGTAGGAAGAGTGGACCACGAAGCACCGACCTGCTCCACATGTAAACCAGACCAGATGCAACAGGTGTATGGGTTACCCCTTTCATGCAAGACATACACTGAACCGGGTGAGTTTTTAATGACAATGTAATTGCAACTTGGCAATTAATTCACCTGGACAAGCTCATTTTCCAGATTCCACAAAGAAAAATTTAAATGCTGCTTTTTTTGTTTCTTTCACCTGGTATTTGAACCCACAATCTCTGGAATATCAATCTATTGCCGTTGTTGATTTTTATAGGGATTGGAAGAACGAGGTGACGGAGGGTAAAAAAAACAACTTAATGACTTACGGACAGCAGCGGAGCCACATCGTACGTAACAAGCAAGGGAATAAACAAACAGGAAAAGAGGATAGAGAGGAGGGAAGGAAACAGCAATGTGCAATTTAGATGGTTGGGTTAAGTTGGGCAGAATTAATGAGGGTAGAAAAGATCAAGGGTATTGGAAATGATGGATGGCATGAGATGGTAGTGTACCACCTGCTTGAATCCCTGGAGAATAGAGTGGGGTTGATCAGGCATAGAAAGGTCGTTCCACAAACGAGAAAATAGAAGAACAAAAGTGATGAGGTGTTCAGTATGATTTGGTTTTGGAAGTTCAAACAAGAGAAGAATGCATGCATCCTGGAGGATCCGGTGAGGGTCGGACGGCTGAAAAAGCAGAGGGAGCTAGACCGGAGGATAGGAGGTAAAAATACAGAGGCCACATCTCCAATGTGAGCACAACAAGCCTTGTGATTCGGCCTCATTGCAGGAGATATCGATGTTGTTGTTCTTGCTGTTGCTGATACTGTTAAACTGCTCTGGGAATGTCAAAGTGAGAACATTTCCATAGCTGAGAATGTACACTGGAGAGGTCACCACTCCATCACAGAGTCCTGCTGAACCAGGCCTCCACAAATGCAAGAATTTATAATTTTGCCAGGGTGCTGGCATAAAATGGCCTTCTCCTCCTTTTAAAAAAGCGCTATGGGATCTTAAACATCCATAACTGCTGGCAGATGGGCTAACATGATGTCCTCCAACGGACGGCGCATCAATTGATTCAACACTCTGCCTGTGAACTACCTCCGACACCACCATACCCATAAATATATTTTTATGGTCCTAAGTTAGAAGCAATCATGCTTCTATTACAAAATGATTCCAAAAAAGGTCACAGTCTTAAAATGGAGGCAATGTGCTTTCACTTGCAAGTTATAATTAGTCGGCAAGATTTGGACTTGACTAAATTTTAAGCACTCACATCTGCTTCTTTTATGTAAATAGTAATCATGTTTTTATTGCATTACTCAACAAACCATCCTTTGCAGAATAATGACATAATGTCTCAAGATTTTTAGATACGTCAGTCCTTGAAGGGAGAATAAACTGCTAAAAAAAAAAGAAATGACAATGGGTTGAACATGTAAAAATGAGCATGAAAGCATTGGTGATAAAATGGAGGAAGCTGTGAAGCTGAATAATGATAAATATTTTTTAGGAGAAAAGCAATTTTAATCGACAATGTAAAACTCGTCTTGATCATGAGGGCTAATCATGAAGGCTAGGCTCAGCTTACCCAACAATATGGTTGGGTCTAAACTGAGACTATTAAAGGCATTGGGCTCGGCAGGTCAAAGTTTCTAATAAAGTTGTCTTAGTGTCTTTCCTTCTCACCTCCCAATATTATCAGCCCGTCCCTCGCTCGGCAGAAGACGGTGATTTGCAATCACTTCTGTGTGTCTGCGTCTGGCCGGGCCATAACTTTTTAACCATTTTCGCTTTTGTCATCAAATTTTCAACAAAGGTTTATTTTGAGAATATGGAGAAGTCAAATTAATAATTAACGTAATTTTCATTCTTATTATGATGATTATTGTTGTTCTCTGACCCTTTTTGGGATTTTTATTTCTTTAACATTTTTCTTCCTCAGCAACCACTTGTCTGATTCAAAATTTCAGGGTAGGAGCGACCCCGCATAGAGAATATTTTAATCATTGTGACGTCATACGTCATGTGGTATGGCAGCCATCTTGGATTAAACGCAAAAAAATTAAAACATTATTTCTCTGAAATGTCTGATCGGAAAAATTTGAAACGTGGCACATCTCATTCTACTCCCAATGGGGAATAAGTGATTGTGAGGATGACGTCATCAGGGAAGTGGTAGAACAGTCACAAATATTTGAAATGAAATCCTTGTTTACCATTGCGATTCAGTGTGTTCAGGACGTAACATTTTTACCAATTGAGCATTTGTCATCAAATCTTTAGCAAACCTTTATTATGAGACTGTAGAAAACACAAATGAATAAAATGTATCATTTTTACCTCCACCACCGAAGGTGAAGGAAGTTATATGTTCACCCCTCTCTGTCTGTTTGTTTGTCTGTTTGTGTGCAGGATATCTCAAAAAATTGTGGACGGACCTGGATGAAATTTTGTGGGCAGGTTGTGTGTGTGTGAGAAGGATGAACTGATTAGATTTTGGTGAAGATCTGGATCGGGATCCGACTACTATAATTTTTTAAGTGATTCTTCACCATTGAGAAATAGGGCCAAAAATGATATACCGCACGATGTCTAAAAAAGTTGTGGATGGATTCAGATGAAACTTGGTGGACATGTTGGGTGTGTGACAAGGAAGAATTGCTTCAATCTTGGTGAAGATCCGAATCCGGATCTGACAATTTTTTCAGTGATTCTTCACCATTGAGAGATAGGGCTCAACGAGAATATTCACATTAAATATTCAGAATATTAAATTCACATTAAATATTCACAGAATATTCTATTAAACGAGGTTTAATAGAATCAAAGAAAATATAGCACGACATCTCAAAAAGTTGTGGACGGATTTGAATGAAACGTGCTGGATAGGTTGGGTGTGTGACCACGACGAATTGATTCGATTTTGGTGAAGATCCAAATCTGGATCTGGATACGATAATTATTTAATTCTTAAATTGATTCTTCACCATTGAGAGTTAGGGCCAAAAACGATATATCGTATGATATTTCAAAAATGTATTGGGCAAGACATGTTCTCGTGGATCAGGAATTATGTGGCGGAGGTATGTGCTGTACCGAGTGCTCTTATAGTTTTTAACTGTTGCTTTCATCACATTTATTTCAAGTGCAAAGCAGATGTACATGTGCTTTGCATTTTGAGATGCTTTCTCGTTATCATTATTATTATTATTATTATTATTATTATTATTTTCATTCTCTCTCTCTCTCTCTCTCTCTCTCTCTCTCTCTCTCTCTCTCTCTCTCTCTCTCTCTCTCTCTCTCTCTCTCCCTCCCTTCCATGAAACTTTTATCTTTTATCACTCTCCCTCTTTCATTTTTTTGCATATGCAATAGATAAATATAGCCACTGAGGAAGAAGGAAATTTATAACATAAAATAATTCAAATATTACATTTATATGCAATAAAGGGGCAAGATGGCCGAAAGGTATGCAAAATCACCTCTAAGCTGTCTAGCCTGGGTTCAAATGCTGACCCAGCTATAAACTGTCATCCTGGTGTTTCACAGGCATGGTGATTCATCAACGTGTGTGCGCCATCCCTCACATTGACGTTAAACTGGGCGTCCCGTCTCCTGGTATTGGTGGATTTTAAAGATCACATGGTGTCCTTGGCGAAGAATTCTGAGCTGTCGGCACCATGAACAAATTCCAAATTCCTGCCCTAATTATCCCGCCCCCTCCGGAGGGAGGGATTGGGATATTGTAATCGTCCGGTTTGTTTGTCTGTTTGTTGTTGTCTGTCTGTCTGTTAGCAACTTTACGGCAAAACGGCTTTAGCAAACACTATCAAATTTAATCCACACATGGGCAATGAACCTTGGACGACCCCATTAACTTTTGGTCCAATTGGATCAAAGGTCAAGTCACGAAAAGATCAAAATCGTTTTTCACTCATAACTTCATCAAAAATGATCTGATTTACTTCAAACTAAGCTTATAGTGAACCTATTCTATTTGTCACTTATAATCCTACCATCCTATAGTGAAAAATGCATATTTGTGAAGATCGGTAGGGTCCGAAGTTTTGGGGGTCATGGTCATCGGTCAAAATTACAAATTTTCCATTAAAACGAAAACATGGTTACAAAAATACAACTTTACGGGAAAACGGCTGGCTCAAACACTGTCAAATTGTATCCACAGGTGGGTAATGAACCTCGGACGACCCCATTAACTTTTGGGTCCAATTAGGTCAAAGGTCAAGGTCAGGTCACGAAAAGGTCAAAATCTTTTTCGCTCATAACTTTGTCAAAAATGGTTTAATTGACTTCAAACTAAGACTAAAATATTCCTTATTCTATTCCTTATAATCAACATTCAGGTTAAGGATATATCAAATTTAATTGATCCCCAAAATAACTATGCCTTAAATGGGCAGGATTTGTTGTGCCTGGCACCACTTGTTACTGCTGGGAAGGCAACGGCGAACCACCCAGTATAAATCTTGCCATGAAACTACTGCAGCACTGATGCTCTGAAACAGAGTATGGTACATCAGAATCAGAATGTGGTAAAGAGCGTTGCCATGCAATGGTGGGAAGTTCAAAGAATACACATTGCCAGAATCCAATCTACTGTATAGAGCAGTGTTTGTCAAGGTGGGGCGTGGCAATATTTTGGTGGGGCATGAGGATAGAATATGATATTCAATATATGATCGCTTTCATAGCTTTGCTATGAGTTCCCTTCTTGGTTGACTCAGCCATTTTTGGTGGATTTATCTGAAGTACCAGAGCAATACCAAGAGGAGTTATGCGAGTTGCAACAAATGAGTCTGTGAAAACTCATTTCAAGATCAAAGGAACCATGATGTGCTGTCTGAGGAGAGCGAAAATAAATACCCAAACTCGACTACTTTGGCAAGGGAAAATTTGATATTCCATCATCTTATTTCGTCGAATGTAGATTTAGTGTTGTTACCGATTTGCTGCAAGCCAAGAGAAATCGACTGGAATCACGAAACGTGGTGATTTAAGGCTGAAACTGACAAAATTGGTTCCTCAAATCAAACAAATCTGCAGCCAACGTCAAGGGCAGGGTTCCCATTGAAGTGAGTAGCAATTGAATAAAATTTGCAATAAAGTTTTAATAAAGCCTTTTGAATACATATGTAGTATAACTGTAGTGTCTGTCTCCAATCATGGTGGGGCGTACGATTTTTTTGAAAATCAAAGTGGGGCGTGGGACAAAAAAGGTTGAGAAACACTGTTATGTATAGAGTTTAGCAGGCCGTGGAACAAAATTAAGTCGAAGAAAACAAGCGAAAATTATTTTCCCGTTTTTTCTTTTCTTTCAAATATCCATTGATAAATGAGAGAGATTGATGCAATGGTTCCAGATTCCTCATGATTTATTTTCCTTCTTGAGCAAAACTTTATTTCTGATCTGTTTACGTTTCATTATATGTTTGTTTTTGCGTTTTAAAGCAAACAGTCCTCATCGCATACAATATTTGGTTGTAAATATCCTCTGTCAATGCAGCTTCTTATGATTATTTGGTCATTATCCTTATCAATCAATTATCATAATTATCAATGTCCAGCACAATATTCAGGCCCTGAATTGTATAATCTGATAAGATGTCTGCACATCTGAGAAATGGTGAGCTGTATCCTTACCATTTGTCCATTCTTCCCTCAAGCTCTGGCAGCAGAAAATGCTCATGGAATTGTAGGATCGATGAAAGGTTCGAGAAAATACCATTGATGGTCTCTGCTGGGAATGAGCCCTTGCTCTTGGCTTCTTCTATGAGCCGGGTGTAGAATACCTAAATAATCAGGTGGACATAATAAACACGTGCAGGTGCTGGAGTGAACAGTAATCATGAGTCAAAGTGACTTTTCATGTCATATTATTTGAAGCTTCTTATGGGCTTCTTGTGTTGTCCAAATGTGGTTTCAGGGTTTTTTTTTAAATTTCCATCTACAAATTGTCATCATGTTATGTGCCAAGAGCACATTAGTCACTGTTGTTGGATTGGTACACCTTTTATTGTGAGATTGACACACCTTTTCACAAAACGTGTCATGTCTACGCCTGACAATTTGGTTGCTGTACTGGTACATAATGACGTCCACTTAAATTTTGTGAAAGGCACCATGGAGTATTTCAAGCATACAAGCCAATGCCAGCAGATGGGATAACTAGTTTAACGTCCTCTCTGAAGGATGGCATACTGAAGGACGCAATGCCCTGCCTGCGAAGCACTTGGGCCAGGAATCGTACCTGGACTACACTGGCCAGAGTAACAGGTGTAAAGGCAGCTTTGAATCTGGCCACATTATCAGTACAAAGAGGAATGACAACAGGATAGATTAGATGTAGCGTATTTAGATGTAGCGTACTTGCCATGAGTTGTCTTGTCTGGGTTTGATTCTTAGTCCACCAATAAACTAACCATGGTGCTTTCACAGACAATGGAATTGCATTAATTAGTACAATGTCCTCGGAGGGGATGTTAAGCCGACTGTCCTGTCTGCTAGAATATGCTTTTGGACGTGAAGGACTCGACGGTACCTTTCACAATTGTAGGCTATGTGCGCCGGTACCCTGGCCAAAGTCTAAAGCTTTGCTCTCATTTAAGGCAGCTTCGGCAGCATCCTATGACTGAGTAGCGACTTCATCTAGGGTTAATTCTTATTAAGAGGAACGTTCATGATCAGTAGTGGGTACCCTCCTTCCCCAAAAAAGGGTGTGGTAAACATAGCACTCACGAGTGCAACATCCTACTCTGGTGAAGATACCATGGGGATCTGTAACCTCCACAATGGAGGAAAGGCAGCCAGCTTAATTTACGCTGACAAAGGACAGCATGGTCCACAATGCAGTAGATGCAGATGGCAGTTTTAATCGGATCTGATTCCACAAGGAATAGATACATTGATGACAATCATGCTAGCGACTGAGCTGTTCCACTGCTCATTCTGAAAAAGTCACTTAATGTACTGATACTTATTTTTATTCAAATATACAGTACAATGCAAACCTGTCCATGTCTGCATGCCACACTAACCAATTATTACCTTATCAAGTAGCTGAAGCCGTTGTACGTATGCTCGCTCAGTAAGGAGGAGTTCAAGTGCCACGTTGTACAGCTTTTGGACTGGTTCTGATGTCTGGAGAACACAAGATTTCATTATTTTGCATAAAAAATATTTCCATGAAGTATGTGCTCATTGGGCTCTTCAGAGGGCCTGTGAGGATTTCCCTTGATCTGCCATTTCATTTAATGCTATGGCTGGCAGTATGGCAACTGCTTCCACTGTACATTTGATATTAAAATTAACTTTTGACAAGCCTCAGTTTTTATTAGCCAAATGGAAGAATTACTTTATGGAGGATTCACTAAGTTGCAGTCAATTATTAATTGTGGGTTTATTTTCCTTTACTCTTAGCAAATCTCACAAACAGGAGAATGATTTTGATGGATTGGTTCCATGGAGGACCATTCGTGTTGTATCACATTTTCGACTTAACCAGGGTTTCAGAATATTAAGTTATTTGCTTGTTTATTTATATATTATTATTAATGTGTAATTGCATATGTAAACCTGTCCCCAGATCTGTGGTGTGAGGAATCTCTGGGTCGCTCCTGGGAGACCGATTGGCTATCTCCTTACTATGGGCCTGACCTGGGCTAATCAACAACAACAACCTGTCCCTCATTCAGCATCCACAAAAAGTAGAGAGAGAGAGAGAGAGAGGAGAGAGAAGAGAGAGAGAGAGAGAGAGAGAGAGATAGAGAGTGAATTAATGAAATGAATGACCATCCATCAATAAGAGAGAAAGAGGGGAAATATGAAGGAGGAATGACATGACCAGAGAGAAGGAGATTAAGGAGAAGAGAATGTGAAACACACACATGTGAAACGTAGTAGTTATGGTGTATAGAATCTGCAAATCCAGGAAGAAGGAAAGAAGGGTTTATTGATAAGATGGCATATATGTCTCAGCTCTTCATTGGCTGTCACCCAACTTACAATAACCTGATTGAGTGTTTCCAGTTTCCTTGAGCAGTTGGGAACTGATGTTGATCTACTGTTTGAATCTTCCCCAGAAGTGTGTCTTTCAAACAGATTGTGTTTTTTCTCCTCCATTAATGGCATCAAATCGGTTTCTTGTAAAGCACCAATGCCTGTTCCACGAAAAGCCTCCTCACTTCTGTAAAAAGAAGAGTAAGATTGGATGGACTCATGGCTGGTTCCTTCCCACAAAGCAAGAGAGCATGTTCAACCAGTTAATACCCCTTCCGTAGCGCAAAGTGAACCATGGTGAGCTCTTCTGATTCTTTCAGATGTGCACAACAGATCATTTCTATTGTTTTGTCCCTTCCTTACAATCGTATTGTTTCTGTCATTTACCTAGCCGCCACCCCCACATCACTGCAGCTCTTTATCTCCTGTGCATAGCAGGATTTAGCACAGCTCAACTTGGTGTACATTGCAATGTGAAAGGGCATTATTGTCACAAAAAAACCCTGCTGGCATTCAAATTATTCACCACCATATGAAATCCACCACCAGTGGCTTATGCCTCATCTCCACCAGAAGATTGTGCAATAAGAGACTTTACCACAGCTTAAGTATTGAAAGAAGGAACTATAATATTGTTGTGGTTTTGGGAAACTTCTATTGTAAATGTGCACTCACGACACGTAGGTCCTTCAGCGTAGTTATTTTGTAATAAATGTTTAGAATGATCCCTTACCTTTAGATGGGTCAGTGCGATCCAAACTGCATTGGAACGGGTAGATTAGCATTCAGCCCCTATTTTTATTTTGCACATGGAAGGTTGTCGGCAAGGCATTGGCACTGGAAGCCATTTGATGCGAGTGTGTGCCGATCCCTTCCTTCCATTCCCTTTATCGTTAATTTCCTCTCTCTTTCTCCTTTCTCACACCACACGTAACTACACGCACTTTAATTTCATACAGACTGTACTTTGACACGATCTCTTCCTCCACGCACGTAAGGCAATCACGACATTAAGTACAGCGATATAACCTCAAACTCCCCGGCTCGAAAGGAGATCCCTCATCCCACAACTCTTAACCCCATTGTAAGCCTTCGTGATGGCTATCACGCGCCTGGGTGATGTTTGGTCACCATTGACCTGAGAGGAATCGGCTCCATTCATTTCCCCATCATCATTCTTGCACACATTTGGTGGTGTGCGCCTCAAATCAGCTGAATGCTCGCTCACCTTAAGTGGTGGCAAGCGCGGTCCAACTCTTGCGACAATCAGAAGCCCTGACTGAGAGGACTCGCTGCAGAAACTTGAATGGGCGGGCCGATGGAGGAGGAACGCCAATCTGCGCACAGGCCCCGACAAATGGCGCACACATTATCGAAGCTTCCATGCCGGACTTATAAAAAGAGTGAACCCTGGAGCATTTACCTGCTTTCAATGGTCTATGTTTGCTCTTTCACAACAGTCGTATGTTTGCTCTTTTTCAACGGTCGTCGGTTTCTTCTTTTCCGACTGCTTTTTCACGGTCGTGTTTTGCTCTTTCTCAAAGGTCGTTGGTTTGCTCTTTTCACAAGTCGTATGTTTGCTCTTTCTCAAGGTCTGTTTGTTTGCTCTTTCACAACAGTCGTATGTTTGCTCTTTTTCAACGGTCGTTTGTTTGCTCTTTTCAACGGTCGTTTGTTTGCTCTTTTTCAACGGTCATTTGTTTGATCTTTTCAAGAGTCGTATGTTTGATCTTTTTCAACGGTCGTTTGTTTGCTCTTTTCAACGGTTGTTTGTGTTGCTCTTTCTCAACGGTCGTTTGTTTGCTTGTTTTTCAAAGGTCATTTGTTTGCTCTTTTTCAACGGTCATTTGTTTGCTCTTTCTCAAGGTCGTTTGTTTGCTCTTTTTGAACGGTCGTTGTTTGCTCTTTTTCAACGGTCATATGTTTGCTCTTTTCAAACGTCGTATGTTTGCTCTTTTTCAGAGTCGTATGTTGTATCTTTTTCAAGAGTCGTATGTTTGATCTTTTTCAACGGTCGTTTGTTTCTCTTTCTCAACGGTCGTTTGTTTGCTCGTTTTCAAAGGTCATGTTGTTTGCTCTTTTTCAACGGTCATTTGTTGCTCTTTCTCAAAAGTCGTTTGTTTGCTCTTTTTGAACGTCGTTTGTTTGCTCTTTTCAACGGTCATATGTTTGCTCTTTTTCAAACGTCGTATGTTTGCTCTTTTCAAGAGTCGTATGTTTGATCTTTTTCAAGAGTCGTATGTTTGATCTTTTTCAACGTCGTTTGTTTGACTTTTTCAACGGTCGTTTGTTTGCTCTTTTTCAAACGGTCGTTTGTTTGCTCTTTCTCAAAGGTCAATTGTTACTCTTTTTCAACGGTCGTTTGTTTGCTCTTTTTCAACGATCGTTGTTTGCTCTTTTTCAACGGTCGTATGTTTGCTCTTTTTCAACGGTCGTTTTTGTTGCTTTTTCACAATCGTTTGTTTGCTCTTTCTTCCAACGATCGTTTGTTTGCTCTTTCTCAAAGGTCGTTTGTTTGCACTTTCACACAGTCGTATGTTTGCTCTTTTTCAACGGTCGTTGGTTACTCTTTCTCAAAGTCGCTTTGTTTTGCACTTTACAACACGTCTTGTTGTTGCTCTTTTTCAACGGTCGTTGTTTGCTCTTTCTCAAAGGTCGTATTGTTTGCTCTTTTCAAACGGTCGTTTGTTTGCTCTTTCTCAAAGGTCGTTTGTTTGCACTTTCAAACAGTCGTTGTTTGCTCTTTTCAACGATCGTTTGTTTGCTCTTTCTCAAAGGTCTTTGTTTGCTCTTTCACACAGTCGTATGTTTGCTCTTTCTCACATCGTTTTTCTTTTTTCTTTTCTCAAAGGTCGTTGGTTGCTCTTTCACAACATCGTTGTTTGCTCTTTCTAATGTCGATTTGTTTGCTCTTTCTCAACGATCGTTTGTTTGCTCTTTTCAAAGGTCGTTTGTTTGCACTTTCTCAACGTCGTATGTTGCTCTTTTTCAAGAATCGTATGTTTGCTCTTTTCAACGGTCGTTTGTTTGCTCTTTTTCAACGGTC
>CM068955.1:58899353-58916131 GCA_035128595.1 Eptatretus atami
GTTGTTTTGCTCTTTCTAACGATCGTTTGTTGCTCGTTTTCAACGGTTGTTTGTTTCTCTTTCTCAAAGTCGTGGTTTGCTCTTTTGAACGGTCGTTTGTTTGCTCTTTTTCAAAGGTCGTTTGTTTGCTCGTTTTTTAATGGTCGTTTGTTTGCTCTTCTCAAAGGTCATTTGTTAGCTCTTTTTCAACGGTCGTTTGTTTGCTCTTTTTCAACGATCGTTGTTTGCTCTTTTCTCAACGTCATTTGTTTGCTCTTTTCAACTGGTATTTTTGCTCTTTCTCAACGATCATTTGTTTCCTCTTTCTCAACGATCTATGTTTGCTCTTTTCAAGTCGTTTGTTTGCTCGTTCTCAAAGTCATTTGTTTGCTCTTTTTCAAAGTCGTTTTTTCTCTTTTTCAACGTCGTTTGTTTCTCTTTTTCAACTTCGTTTGTTTGCTCTTTTCAACGGTCATTTGTTTGCTCTTTTTCAACGTTGTTTGTTGTCTTTTCAAGAGTCGTATGTTGCTCTTTCTCAATGATCGTTTGTTTGCTCTTTTCAACGATCGTTTGATTTGCTCTTTCTCAACGACGTTTGTTTGCTCTTTTTTCAACGTCGTTTGTTTGCTTCTTTCTCAAAGTCGTTTGTTTGCTCTTTTTCAGACGGTCTTTGTTGATCTTTTTTCAACGGTCTTTTATTTGATCTGTTTTCAGAGTTGTTGTTGCTCTTTTTCAACGGTCGTTTGTTTGCTCTTTTTCAACGGTTGTTTGTTTGCTCTTTCTCAACGGTCGTTTGTTGCTCTTTTCAAAGTCATTTGTTGCTCTTTCCAACGATCGTTTGTTTGCTCTTTTTCACGTCGTTTGTTTGCTCTTTTCAACGTCGTTTTTTTGCTCTTTTTCAACGGTCGTTTGTTTGCTCTTTTCAACGGTCATTTTGTTTGCTCTTTTTCAACGGTCGTTTGTTTGCCTTTTTTCAACGGTCATTTGTTTGCTCTTTTTCAACGGTCGTTTGTTTGCTCTTTTTCAACGGTCTTTGTTTGCCTTCGCACGATCGTTTGTTTGCTCGTTTTCAACGGTTGTTGTTTTGCTCTTTCTCAAAGTCCTTTGTTTGCTCTTTTTCAAACGTCGTTGTTTGCTCTTTTCAAGAGTCATTTGTTTGCTCTTTTCAACGGTCTTTTTTTATCTTTTTCAAGAGTCGTATGTTGATCTTTTTCAACGGTCGTTTGTTTCTCTTTTTCAATGTTGTTTGTTTGCTCTTTTCACACAGTCGTATGTTGTCTCTTTTTCAAACGGTCGCTATGTTTGCTCTTTTTTCAACGGTCGTTGTTTCTCTTTTTCAACGGGTCGATAGTTTGCTCTTTCTCAAAGATCGTTTGTTTGCTCTTTCTCAATGATCGTTTGTTTGCTCTTTTTCATCGGTCGTTTGTTTGCTCTTTCTCAATGGTCATTGGTTTGCTTTTTTTCAACGGTCGTTTGCTCTTTTTCAACGGTCGTTTGTTTTCTCTTTCTCAACGATCGTTTGTTTGCTCTTTCTCAATGGTCGTTTGTTTGCTCTTTCTCAACGATCGTTTGTTTGCTCTTTTTCAACGGCCGTTTGTTTGCTCTTTTTCAACAGTCGTATGTTTGCTCTTTTTCAACGGGCATCGGATACTCTGTTCCCTGAGGCTGGACGTCATTTATTTGCTCTTTTTCAACGAGTGCCAGAAACTCTCTTCCCTGAGGCATGATGTCAACGGGCACCGGACACTCCGTTCACAGAGGTCACGCTTCTGGTTATTAGCACTTTCACTCCTTTCGTTTTTACCTCACGAACTGTCATCACGAGCAAGGAGCTGAGGCTGCGAGGGCGTGGGCGAAGCCAAGCCGATTAATAGGACTGAAACCAAGCTACACTACAGACACACCTGGTAGGATCGCACGCTTCGACTATCCCCTCACAAATCTTTTCTGCTGCACCTTTCTCAGTTTCCCTTTTCAAATATACTCGCAACACTCACACACAAACATCACTCTTCTCCACACACCCTCGTCACCTCACAGTCTTTCTTCCCACTTTGTTCCCTTTGTGTTCAATAGCAAGGGCACCTCTCCCACCCGGTTGGCTGAGGCCTCAATTCCTCACTCCCTCGCTCTCCCCCCTTTTTGCCCCTCGGTTGAGAATGCTGGGGCCCGTGTACTGTGTTAGTGGTAGGTAAGGTGCTTGTTAAGTTTGCTCTGTGTGTCTTTTCTCTTTCTTTGATCTGATCCCATTGCTGTACAAATTGCTTAACCCTCGTTTCTCCCCGTTCCATTAAAATCTTGCATGGTCTTCCCCCCCCCCCCCCCCCCCCCCCGTTTTTCCACCATTGGTCTAGCACTGTGACATTTAGTACACAAAGCTTGTACCAGCTATTATTAGCCCCATTGGACTTACTCGGAAATGGGACTTATGGATTCTTCATTTCCTTGATTATGGTCTTGATTTTCGATGGTCCGTACGTGCGTGCATGCGTCCGCAACCATATCTCAGATATGTATTGATCGATTTTATTCATACTTGGCAAAAAGACAACACATAATGGTACACATATGCATATCATTTTGTTTCGCGGTGCGATCAAAGATGGCTGACTGGCGGCCATTTTAGTTGTAAAAAACGCGATGTTGAACATGTTCTCAACCATTTCTCGGACATGCATTTTCCAATGTTGTTCAAACTTGGCACGCAGATAAAGAATGATGGCTTTCATATGCTTGTCATGTTTTTTTTCTCCAAGATCATATCCAAGATGGCCGACTGGTGGCAATTTTGTAACTTAAATGTGTCCCCAACCATTTCTCTGACATGCATGGTCCAATTTTGTTCAAACTTGGCAAAAGCACAGTACATGATGGCATACACATGCACCTCACTTTTATTTTGTGATCTGATCAAAGATGGCCATCTGGTAGACTGGCAGCCATTTGAGTTGTACATATGGGCTAGCCCTTTAACTCCATACAGCAAAATTACTAAAACAACGAAGGCTGTGACATTTTATGTCTTCTTACTTGTTTATGTGGGAGCAAGATGTACCAGGTAGACTTCCCTGAGGGATACGCCATATCTGGTTCCAGTGCCTCTGAACACTGATGGGAATGACACAGCTGGAGCTTGTGAATGCACTTGATAAGGTTAAAATCAACTTTTTAAATGATGATATTGTTATGGGCCAGGGTAAGGAGCTCGCCACGAGGAGAAGCACTCGAGTTTCTCCTGAACACCCGCTCCTGAGGCCGGCGATGACAGATATTTCCACGGTCCAACGAGTTGTAGTTGTTACACAGCCGTAGCCACTTGACTTAGACTACCGGTCTTGCAGGGTGATGCTTCAATGTTTCCATAATACCTTTTCTGTTGGACCCCTGTGTCCAGCAGCTCCCCATGAACCAAACCACATTCTGGCCTTTTCATACTGCCCTCCTCCGCACTAATGGGGGGGGGGGCTCTCTTTCTCCCTCCCTCTCTTCCTCTCCTCCCCTCTCTCGTTCTCCCCTCTCCCTCTCCTCCTCCTCCTCCCCCTCCCCCCCTCTCTCCTCCTCCCCCCCCTTCCTCCCTCCCTTCCCTTCCCCCCTCTCCTCCCTCCCCCCTTCCCAAGGATGAGGACCAGCTACGAGCACCTTTCTCATCACAAGATCTCGCCTCTCCTCTCCTCTCATGCCGCTTCTGTCCTGGCCTCAGTAACGATCCTGAAGAGAGCCCTCGGCACAAAACTGTGAAACAGAAAACTTCACAGCTTGGTCCGTGAATTGTTAACCCTCACCGAAATGAGGTGGATACTTTTAGCCCCCCCTTGGAGGACTCCATTCCACATTCTGAAACCCCATATGTACATACCAATCAACGACAACACACTGCACACACTTTGAGACCAAGCAGGTCTCTGTTTAACTTCCTGAAACCCACCCACATGTGGAGATAGCAGGCAACAACTTGCATGTACACACACACACACACACACACACACACACACACACTGAGACCTGGAAGGCTCCATTCCACTTCTGGAACCAATAATGGAGATACCAAACACACAAATACACACACGCGACGGTGGATACTTCGAGACCTTGGAGGGATCCAGTGCACCTTCTGAATCCCGCAAATTGAGCAACAACCAACAAGCAAAACGCACGCACGCACACACACTTTGAGATGTAGCAGGTCTCTGTTTCACCTCCTGACCACACCCACATGTGGAGATAGCAGGCAAAAACTTGCAGGTAAACACACACACACACACACACACACACACACACACACACACACACACACACACACGACAAACGCAAGAACTCTGTTTAAAGATTTACCTTGAAGCAGTTCTTTGAAAGAGGAATTCAAGTGGGAAATTAGCAAAATTCAATTTAAAAATATATCAAGGCACAGAACACATAATGTTGATCATGCTCACAGCCAGATCACGGCAACACCTGGTCGGATGGACCTTATGCATATATATGTATATATATATATATATATTATATATATATATATATATATATATATATATATTATATATATATATATTGTTACGGCTGTGGAAATTCGCAATATACCATAAAGGTTCCTTAGATCAGTTATGACGCTAAGTTTATGTGCAGATAGTTCCCACCGTTGTTTAAAGGGAATTCGTGTGATTCATGGGCTGCGACGCTTTGAGATAGCCGTTTTTCTTTTCTATTGTTATTTTGGAGCCAGCATTGTAACAAACCTCCACACAAACAACCGCACACCAACTACGCACAACGCAACACCGCTCACACCACCCCACACACCACCACCAACGTCGCTCTCAACAACCGCTCCGAATGGCAGAACAAAAAGCACTCGTGAAGCCTGTGGGGTTTTTTCCCGCCTGATTCTCCCGCCTGTTCTTCCCCGTGCTTGGTGTGGGGGAGGTGCGATCCGAGCGGGGGTCAAAGGTCATGTAAAGGAGGGGGTCTGATTTTGGGGGAATAATTCCCTGGCCCCGAGCAAAACTGACTTTCCCTCGTCCCCGACGTGCGGGGAGGGGGAGCGAGAGGGCACGCCCCTTTTTGGGAAGCTTCCAGAAGGGAGGTGGAGCCAGAAACGGGGCGGGGCAAAGGGCGGAGCCCCGCTTTAAAAGGCGAACAGACGCGAGCTCGTTCGTTCTGGGTCTCTTCTCGGTTCATGCTGGCTCGTACGTTCTTGGTCTTGTGGCGCTGGTCACCCTTGGGCTTCTCTTATCCCTCCCTTCGTTTGGACCTCTTTGTTTGGACTCTTCGTTTTGGGCTTCTCTCTCTCTGGTCCTGAAGCCCTTCTGCCCTTCAGTCTTTTGCTTGTTTGGTCGTGGGTCGTGGAAGCACCAGCAGCAATGCCGGAGAGAGCTCGCTGACCATGCAGGGGCCCGGGTCAGGCGCGGCTACGCAAGGCCGTGTGAGTCGACGTCGCGACCTGCCCACCGTCGCCCACGAGGGCGGCGGTAAGACCCTTCGGTCTAACGGGACCCGTTCGGTCCTCCAGGTCCCGTGCCATAAAGGTTTACGAACCCCATCTACCTCCCTGCCTATGGGAGGGTTTTTCTTGTTTTTTGTATGCATGCTGTGCGCCGTGTCCTGCCAAGTAGAAACTGTGTAAGTAACTGTGCATGTAAATTGATCCTTGCTTATAGTCGGTCGTCTCTTTGTTTTGTATTTCTTTCTTGTGTTGTGTGTGCAATATGTGCTTTAAATAAATGTCCTTGTGTGAAATGTATCCCGTTCGTCGTCTTTTTCCCTTTTGAAGTGCCATCTTCAATCGCGGAAATAAATAGTAGAGGTTTTGAACGCCCGGTAAACAGAATCACATCCAGCGAGGTCGGCGATAACATCGCTCGGTTATCACTGTAGCACAGAACTGACCGCTTAAGGGGTTCGTGTCCTAGGCCGACCTGCGGCGAGGTACGATCGCCCGTCGACTACTCGCGCAGGTACTTAGGTAGGTCGAATTTGGCGAGCAACCCTATCCTGCGCGGGTGGGCAATTGGCAGATCGTGGTGAGGTTAAACCTCCACCCGTGACTGGCTCCTGGCGGTAGTTCCAGGAGGGTCACGACTGAATTGTCCGTCCGGTGGGCGACGCGGTTGCGATTGGATACGCAATCGCTCGCACGCCATGCGGGCCAGAATTCGTAACAATACATATATATATATAATATATTATATATATATATAATATATATATTATATATATATATATATATATATAACGAAGACCACAAGGGGAAAACCAGAGATTCAGGATAAGTCAATTTTGAAGAAACTGAAAAACAAAGTTTCAAGACTTTGGTGGACTGTTAAATAACTGTCATATAGATTTCTTTTCCAGTAAAAGGAAGAGTGATCTTTGGCCAATCAAATTAAGCAGGTAGCATTTGCCAAGCTTCTGTGTTATTTAATTTAAGAGCAAAGAACGAATCAATGTTGCAAACTGACATCACTGGTTATTCCTTGTTCAATAATTGCCATGCAATTTTAACCCAGGATGTGTAGCAAATTCATGCTTGTTGGTTATTAGCATACATTACATGACTTTGGTGATCACAGATTATTTTTTTCAACATTAAACGGTCATTGTTTTTTTGTTTGATTGGTGTTCAACGCCATACTCAAGGGTATTTCGCTTATATGACGACGGATTCTTCATTTCTTACTCCGTACTACTAAATATGGAGAAACCGGGAGGAAACCAAGGATAAACCACCCGCGATAGCCGGTCACCTCATGTGACTCCCTCATATACCTAAGCAGGTTGATTGGGCGGTGGGTACATCGAATGAGGATGGGTACTCAGACGCGCTAACCATTAAGCCACGGCGTGGGTCCCATAAAAGTCACAATAAAGGTTTGACCAGGCTTGAACCACGATATGCACCAACTACGGAGCCCATGATATAACCAAATAGGCCATTGTAGTGCTCAGAGTTTATGCTGTGAAAGTTTTACAACCTTTCATTTTTTAGTTTCTCAACTCTGAATATTGTGTGGAACAGTTAACATGAATGAAAGGAGATAACCAGGAGTAAAGTACTGACAACTCTGGGTTTCTACTTGTTCAGCTTTGACAACACTTGTTTTTTCATTGCACGGCTAAACTTTATACCATATAAATTATGTGACACCCTAGTTATTGTTAAAGTAATATTGTGAGAGGAAACCTTATGTTGCCAACTATTGGCAGGTGCAATAACCCTGAAATTATAAAAAGTGACATCTCTGGTTTTCCCTTTGTGGTCTTCATATATATATATACACACCACATATATAATATATATATTATATATATATAATATATATATATATATATACATATTATATATGTGGATGTCAATAGTGAGGGGTGGATTATATGAGGAGATTGCATCAAAGGTTAAACAAAGCGATATCCTGTAAAATTAAATTTCACATTTTCAGCGAATGAGCCACCTCCCAAGACACCCACCTCACGGCACCGCAGGGCCCAACACAGGCGGAAATGTACGTCTGTTTCATCGATGTTCCCCTGAGAGCATGGATACTTTTACCGAACTGAACAACCAAACAACTTGTAAAGCGCTCGCCAAGTGGCTTATGAACTCAAGCAAGCTCTCCATCGAAACGGTTGTTAAGAAACGGCGAGTTTGGCACGCGATTAGCAAACACATTTAACATACACCTCCTGGAGATGCCTGAAATGTCAAGCCATGAACGCTGATGTCTCCGGATGTTTATAAGCATTGCAATGTCCCCAGAGATTTGTAGCTATGAACAGGCATTCGATAATATGAGTGAGGAAAGTGAAAACAACAACTTTATCATTAAAAAATAGCTGCGGTCTGTTCCAAGTCAAGGCATGGTTGAGCAGGCCAAAAAACATGGTGGCTTCAGACCCCAGCGAGGTTACCCAGGAAATGCCTTAAGACCCAGAGAACGAGGTGGCCGAGGATCACCTGATGAAGGATATAATTAAATAAGGCCATTAAATATCTTCGAATGGGGTGTTTTAATTAACCCAAACACCCAATTTTCACTCTTGCACTTGCTTGGAGTTTTCTAAGTAAGCATGCAATGCTGGGTTTTATAGTTTTGGAGTTATGGAGGACACGCATGCACGCACATGCACACACACATACACACACACACACACACGGTGTTAGTGTGTGTGTGTGTGTGTGTTAATGTTAGTGTTATATCCACTGCTTCTGCTTACTTGTATGAACAGGAAATGGGAGGAACTCAACACCTCCCATCCACGGATATTTCTTGGACGTATTTCCATGAGTCCAGTTTGCATTCAGGAACACAACATTTGTGGTGAACAATTATGAAAAAATCTCTTTCATTTAAATGCTTAAAATTGTGTTTAAAAGATTATTTGAATTACAGATTTCACGCCATGCAATGGCAGGTGAAAATTGCCTCTGCTAGCAGAAGCTATTCACTGAAAATTCACACACAGCACATGCCTCAAAGGTGAAGTCTGGTATTCTCAGTACACCTTGCTGGTGTGTAGATGCAGCATATGTAATTTTGAGTAAAATTAGCTTTGGTAATGTATTAAATATCCAAGCATCAGGCCGAAGTAGTAAAACAGCCCAAGACCAAAAAAAAGAAAAAGAGAAATCAGAGATTGCAGACCCTCGGCAGAACTTGTTTTTGTGTGGTGTATTTTGTGTGGCGTTTGTGTACTGGTGTGTTACATAATTAATAACAGCATAACTAGAACTGTCACTTTATAACTGCTGTCACTGATGACCGGGCACCAAGACGTCCCGCTTTGATGCAACCCCACTTTTATTGGACACCTGACCCTAACCCTGACCCATGACATTTTTATCATTATGCAATTGAATGTAGAATGGGATTAAAATAAATTCAATTCAAATCAAATGGAAGACCAAATAGGTATGTACAGTTCTGCCATTGGAATAATCAGAAATAACCAGAAAAGCAAAAAGCAAAGATAAAGTCATCAGGAGGAACCAAGATAGGATTCGTGTTTCAACTGCTACTCCTCTACCCTCAAACCCATCCAGGCACAGCCAAGTCAGCCTTATTCAAAAATAGAAAAAAAACCCTGCCCCCCCCCCCCACCATAATATTCCTTAACAGCGAGGCGATGGGTTGTATTTGCTTGTCTAACAATTTCAAGAAACAAGTACATGAATAATTATAACCATATTCAATACAATTATTATCATACATTACAATGGGAATGCACAAAAATAGTTCTCATGAGTCATTCAAAGGTCTGACAAGATAAGGCAGTGAACTTCGATGACATCTTTCGGTTTTGCATCTGATTTCCCTGTACTTCTCACGATGGAGTAGTTTTGCCGTCACTCAGACTGCTTTGGTGGCAGCCATTGTGGGAATCTGTCACAGACAGACAGCCAATTTGAAACATAGTTCAGTGTGTCAATGACTCAAAGTCTGTTAGGCCGGGGGCCAGTGGAACCTACCTTGCACTCCCTCTGCGACAATTTTTCACTGATACCACAGTGTTCATATATATCCCCAGTATCAGAAAAAAGATGTTCCCAGAAAAATAACTCATTTGCACTATGCTTTATTAAGCTGTTTCCATGGCACCATCAAATAGACGAATCTCGAACAAAACAAAAAAGATCGGCAAATGTCAATATCTCTGTCAAATATAAAACAGTAAATACACAAATTGGTTGTCAAATTAAAGCTTATACTTTACGTATTAAAATGATATTTTGTGTATGCAATTAGTTCATTGCATGTTATTTAAATTAACTTAAGACAATAATTCCCAACAAAAATGCAAGAATCCATTTTCTTTCCTTGCAATTACCACACCATGTCAGTTGCAGATCAAGCCAGGTTGGCGAATTTTTTTTATAATCTTTTGAATTTTTTAAGTAGATTAATTAGCATGAAATACACAAGCACATGAATCGTTTCCGAAAAATTCATGTTAAATCAAATTAATCTGAAACAATTACCTGGGCCTGATATAATACTAACTGTGACTAATGATGGTTGTGGTGTTTAAAGGACACTAACTCTTTTCTGTTTGGGGAAAGTAGTGGCAAATATTGTTAAAGGCATGATATGCTAATTAGGTTCCGCCATTATGGAAATTTACATTTTTGTAAATATCTCATCTTCCGGTATACAGACATTTGTAAATGAGGAGTCTACACCTATGTTTGGAGGGTCAATTAATTAAGTGAACAGATTTCCTTTGCTGTCAGAGATGTTGAATAGTCTTTATGGATGATATGTTAATTATAATCCCCGATCACCAGTAAGGGGATCAATATGTTATCGTTTTTTTGCGTGCATGTCTGTGTGTTGTCACTTTTCGCTTCCGTCGATGTAAATGTGAGGTTGTATGGCTCTATAGCCTGGAGGTGTAGGATGCATGCTGTGATATCATAATCTACAGCTTGACATTGCTCCTTCTAGTTGTGATTGCATAATTCTTATTGTCATATACAACAATACATGAATAACCAATTTGATTTGTTTCTTGCAGACATAGTGCGTTGATGGCCCAATTCGTTGCACGGAGATGAAACCTCAAAGAGAAAGCAGGAACAGACTGATGTCAGTGCAAAAAAGAGACAGAATGTATCCTGCATTGTGAGGGAGCAGAGTGATGGATTCACCTATTTGTCAGACTTGATGCTTAAGTTGGAACAGTTCACTTGCGTCATGTATGGCAAGAGTCGATTTCAGGAAGTGGTGAAGTAAGGGTGCTCATGATAAGGTAGAAAGTGTGGGACAAGCCTCTGGACGCGGGCCCAACATTGACCTTGGGAAACTACCTCCATGTAGAAAGTGCTTAGAGCAGCACATCCGAAGAGCTAATTATCAAGCAGCTGTTTGGAAGCTTCTCATATCGCAGATCCCAATATACCAGATGACATGCAGGAACATGGCTGGACATACACAGATGGTGTTATGGAGCCACTGTGGATATCAGGCGATATTCTACCAAGAAGTCGATTGGTTCACTCGCAGGATGCACTGGAAGAAGACAGTAATGATGAGGATGATGACGAGCCATGCGAATGTGAAGATTGTGTGGACTCGGACATTGAATAGTATGATGGCCAAGAGGACATAGCAAGCAAACATCAGGCTCAGAATCTGCGAACTAAGGACACTTCTTCTATATATGACTGATAGTTAATCAAAAAGCGTGATTATCAACTGGTCGACATTGTCAAACTCAGATGTGTGCTACGAAGTTTGCTAAGACTCCAACAGATTGCAGATCATCTACTCATAGTTTTTGCCATTGTATCGATCTACTTCATAGTAGAGTGCATGCAGGCGAACAATGTGAAGATAAACCATTTGTCAGATCTGGTGTGTGGCGGTAGGCTTTCAAGCATCTGGTAACTCTGGAAGAAAGGGGATGCAGTAAATATTATAAGATTAATGTTTTTTAATCCGAATGCATTCAAAGTGTGAGATCTTCAATTACTGCACTCAGATGGACCATATGAATACATTTTTGCTGTATATGCTCTCCTTTAGCTGCAAAGAATTACACATCAGTTTAACTTTTGTGCCTACAGGATGGTCACTATTTCCAGCCTCTGGTAGGATACATTATGATATAATGACATCCACTCACCTTATTTACATACCACTGCATTTTAACATATTTGATTTAACTTCAAGGCCCAATCTTATCAAAATATGTAGTCATGATGCTTACGTGAAACTCAAAACGGAGGACACATCGCTCCTGCATTCCGTTCATAGGGAATAAAGATGTATAGGAAATTCATTGTTCTATGACTTTTGCATGTAATTAAGCTATCCAAACATTATTCTACATCTCTGACAACAAAGGAAATATGTTCACCTTATTCCTTGACCCAACAAACATATGTGTAGATTCCTCATTTACAAATTTCCATGTACCAGAAGTTGAGATATTTACGAAAATAAGAATTTCCATAATGGCGATCCTAATTAGCATATCATGCACTTAAAATTATTTCCACTACTTTTACTCAAACAGAAAATAGTTATGTTTCCCTTAAACACCAACAGACATCATAAGTCTCAGTTATGTATTATATCAGGCCCAGGTAATTATTTCTATTGATTAATCTGATTTCGCATGATTTTCGAACGATTCATTGTGCTTTGTATTTTATGCTAATTAGCCTACTTTTAAAAAATTCAAAAATTTTAATATATTTTTGCCAACCTGGCTTGTATCTGGCAACACTTAAGTAATGTTTTTTTGAACAAAAAACTGACATGTGTGGTAATTACAAGGAAAGAAAATGGAAATTCTTGCATTTTTGTGAGAATTATTGTTTTTAAGTCAAATTTAATCAATATGAAAATGAGCTAATTAGCATAAACAAAATATATTTTAACACGTAAATGTATAAGCTTTAATTTGACACCAATTTTGTGATTTTATATTTATATTTGACAGAGATATTGACATTTTGCCGATCTTTGTGAGATTCGTCTATTTTTGATTGGTCGCCATGGAAACAGCTTAATAAAGTATAGTGCAAATGAGTTATTTTTCTGGGAACATCTTTTTTCTGATACTTGGGATATTATATGAACACTGTGGTATCAGTGAAAAATTGTCACGGGGGTGGGGGGGGGGGTGTAAGGTAGGTCCCACTGGCCCCCGGCCTATGTAGGTTAAGTACCTGAAGAGCATTCTCATACAATTCGTACTGGTCTATTTTGAATTATCCTCAAGTGCGTTTTTGAATTTGTTCAAGCATATTTGACTGATGGATAGTCAGAGAAGAATGCCATACTGGTGAACAGTACTCAAGAAGTGGTCTCATGTATGACTTGTACACCATCATCAGGTCATTTTTTGGGGCACCAACGTGATTCAGGTTGCGAAAAACATACATCTTTGTATGTTCTTCGCTTTGGATGCCTTCTTCGCTTCTTCGCTTGAAGAAGCTTTGGATGCAATGTACTGGACATGTTCATTCCATTGGAGATCCTTCTGGATTATTACACCAAGAAGTTTCATGCTCTCGCAGTCCTGGAGCTGCATGCCGTTGATTTCTCTTGGACTTTGGGCAGGTAGATTGCACATAAAACAGACACTTATGTGTTGGAACTTCGCTGGATTCAGTTGCATATTTGACTGCTGAGAGTTGCTGGCACCATTCCTGAAGCAATTTCACCACCTCCGGGATGACACTGGGTGATGTGATGCAGCAACTCTCTGCAATGGTTAACTCGTCAATGTATTTCCATCGTGGGACTTGGGCTTGGTCAAGTGCGTCATTAATAAGCGTGAGAAAAGTCAGAGGTCCTAATCGAGTCCCTTGTGGGACTCCTGCTATGGTGGTGAGTGTTCCAGACAACTGGCCTTTATACCGCACCTGTTGGCTTCGCCCCGACAGAAAGCTACACATCCAAGGAATCAATTGTGGTCTTGCTCCAAGTTCATACAGCTTTCTGATCGCATTGTTGTGGTCAAAGACCTTAGAGATATCTGTAAATACCAGAGTCGACACCATTCTTGGTTCATCTACTTGCATTTGAAGATAGTTCAAGAGATCTACTAAGTAGTGAGCAGTTGAGACACCATCACGGTTTCCGAACTGTTATGGATCAATGTTAAGTCGAATGCCTGATAGCCATCTGTACACGAACAGCTCTGCAAGTTTGGCAAAATGGTTTGTGAGTGAGACAGGCCTCAATTTGTCAAGTTCAGGTGCTGTGGTTTTGGGAATGGGCACCACAATCGACTGTTTCCACTGGAAAGGTACAGTACCCCGCTCAGAGGTACAGTTGATGATCTCGTAAAGAGGTATGCTAAGCTCCAGCGCAAATTCCCGAAGCAATCTTGCCGAGATACCATCAGGACCTGGGCTTTTCCCAGCTTTTGTTTGACGCAGTTCCTGATAGATGTGCCAAGGTTGAACTTTGAGGTGTAGTATTTGGAGGTCCCGGTAAATATGCAGGAATATTCGCTGGGTCCAAAACCAGAATTTCATTTCCAATGTTCACAAAATTCATGTTAATGGCGTCTGCTATGGCAGTGTGCTCTTGTGGGTCTACTCCCGGCATATGGAGAGTGGATCTTCATTGTTATTTTCTGGTGACGAATACAATGAAGCAATGAAAATTGATGATACTTCTCTTGGTAGTATCTGTGGGTGAATTTGTGTCCAAACTACCTCAAACTCCTCAGGTACAGGAATATTTGTTGGCATCACATCCATACTTTACTTAACATAGAGGACAACTCCTCCCCCACGCCTCCCCCTTCGATGTTTGACAGTATGATATACTCAAGGATGGCATACTTATTTGATGGCGTGTTTTCTTGAAACCAAGTTTAACTAACAGCAACAATATCAGGTTGTAGTGCGTGAACTGTCGCATAAAACTCATCAAACTTGTTAGTCAAGGCCTGGGAGTTCACAACATAAACGGAGGGAAGTGAGAGGAAATGTTTCCTTAAGTTGTTAGGCCTTTCCACTTTTACTTGCCTGAAGTTTGATTGACAAACGGTAACCTCGAGCTGGGCAGTGAGCAGTGAGACATAATTCGAACAGGGATAAGGTGCCTCAAGTGTGCTCCTCCACGGCGACAATGACGTCGACATCTTGCAATGTCACAATCGTTAATTGTACATAACGTGTCATCATTCAGCGTAACCAGTGAAGCATTCTTAGGTAATGCCAGCAACTCCTTTTTATTGGACCATGGCCATCGCTGAGTTGGCTGAGCTTTTATCTGACATAGCATCAAAGGTACCGAGTTCCAAAGCTGCTGATCCACACCGCCCGTGAACGGCCCACCAATGCAGAGCATCCAGTGAACGATACAGAAACAAACAACAACCAGTCCTTCACACCGGGTGTGGCAGGCCATGGTCCTGCCCCCATCAACAACAGGTCCTACACCCTCCCCACAAAGCGCCGAACAGCCTGGTTGGATCAGCCATGAGACGCAACTGAAGATTTCATTTCTGTTTCCCATCATTGACCTGGACGCCATTCCCGAGAATGATCGCCAGAAGCTGCAGGAGTTGGCCAAGGACAAAGCACTCGCTAGCAGATTGTCCATCTAGGAACAGCGCTGGTGGCAGCAGGACATGACACACACACACATTTGGGGTCTGCCTTATATGTCTTTCAATCTGTCTTTCAATCCTGAGTCTTTCAATCTCTTTCAATCCTGACAAATCCCAAACACTCATTCTCACTGAAAGGAAGACTATAATTGCTAATCTCAACACAAAATTAGCCATCTGCATGGGTGGCATAACAAGTTAAAGCAAATTGGAAATAAATTACCTTAAATGGTGATTCATCCACTGTGGAGAGAAGAGATGCTGATGTTTTGGGCCTTACCTTTCGTTGGAGCAAAATAATAATGGCTATTTTGCTTCAACGAAGGGTAAGGCCTGAAATGTCAGTTTCGTTTCTCTCCATGGCAGATCAATCACCATTTTAGGTATTTTATTTCTGTTTTGGTTTGATTTCTCTTAAAGGACTATATGGCAAACCCTCCCATCTACTTTCTTAACAAACGTCTCAAAGAAGTTCAGTCACTCAAACTCTTGATAGTTAGGGAATTTTAGCAAATTGTATTGACCATCTGTGAAAAAATTGCTTACCAAAAAATTTCTCACTGCGTATTCATCTTGGTGTCTACTAACACCTATCAATTAGTGCAAACCAAATCCTTGTGGAAAATTCTGGGGAGCCAATCAAAGTTCGGGTGCTCAGAGGGCCTGCGCGAAAAATCGGAAAAATTAACTTTTGCCAATATTGACTTGTGGGATGTCTAACTAGGGGTTTTTGGGGTGCTGAATTGAATCCAACTATTAGATTTGAGGAAAAATGAATCCCTGACCGTAAAATATTGATATGAAACATTTTTAGATATCTCGGACTGTGTTTTGCGGTAATTTGGCTCAATTGATTCAGATTGTTCAAATTGTGCTGAAACCAGCAAACAACATTTTTGAAACCACTGCTATATTGTTGGTTATACTTGTGCTCATGCTCAGTAGAATTATCTGTGTTAGCTGACGTTAGCTAAGAGCTTTAAGCTATAAAATTATTGTGTACTGGACTCAATAGAAGTTGAATATATTCAACGTAGAGTGGACCTATTATGTTAAAACACATCACTGTATGTGTGTTCTGTCTGTTTGTGTCAAAATTTCATGTCCTGTCTGTTGTTTACAAAAAAATGTCTTATTTTTTTTAGGACAGTATGGACAAGGATGTGACTGAACCTGGCTTGAGGTGTTTCATCTGTGGTGGTTCCGGGATTGAAAAGCATACGCTCTCAAAAGTCTCCAATAAAGGCCACCCACGGATCTTATCACATCTGTGAGCTTTGTGGCGATGCGGCGTTGATCGGGAGACTAAATGAGGACTGGAACAACGGAGAAGACAGCAAGTTGAGATACCATGTGGATTGTAAAACAGAGTTGTACAGTCGTGCGAGAAGTATATCCACTGCAACTGAAACAGCTAATCGTAAGTTTTTTTATTCATCATTCAAAGGAGTAGCATTGCAAATTAAAACGACAATAATAATCTCAAATTGCTTTCTAAACAATAATTTTATTTCCATAGAACAAGATGAGGAGGGCCGATGCTCAGACAGGACGAAAAACGGCTGGATATCATCTGGGCAAAGTACCTCACCTGGCTCCAGCTCTACTTCCCAAACACCATCAGCGCATCTCATCTACCCTGATGTTTGCATATGGTAGATAAGATGCACTGATGGTGTTTGGGAAATAGAGCTGGAGCCAGGTGAGGTACTTTGCCCAGATGATATCCG
>CM068955.1:58922529-58934898 GCA_035128595.1 Eptatretus atami
GCCCCAATCCCGTCATCTGGTGAGCTGCCCTGCGGAGGGCAGCTGCACAGGAGTGGGTTTTCAGATTTCTTTGTAGTACGTTTTGCAGAATGAAGGGTTTTTACAGTGGCCGGAGTACAAATCCTGCCACCAATCTCCTAAAAAGAAAAGTAACCCAACTGCAGGAGGACGTCCGCAGACACAGTTGGGCACTAGATATGGATGGCCGTTGGCTCATTAGGAGCTCCTCCACCCTTTGACAGGTTTTGTTTTTAATCCTGCTGGGTTTTTAATCCTTCACCAGGAAACCTGGTGGGGGAGATGGTTTAGTCGCCAACAACCCGACCATGAAACAGCTTAGCACAGGTTTACATGGTACCTGTGGCAAGTCACAGATCTAATCTGGCCTGACCTGACCTGACACGGTGTGGCCTGACCTGACCTGACACAATCTCATGCAGGAAACACATAAAGCAAATTCTATAATATAAAATATGTTGGTCGACATATTACATACAAAATAAAATTTTCAAATTACTCGCACAATACCCAACAAACTAGCATGTAACTAACTGCACGCTGTCCATTGGAGGGATGTTAAGCTGGAGGTGCCGTTTGCTGGTGGATGTTAAAGATCCCACTGTTCCTTTCAAAAAGAGTACACCATTATGTGCTGGTATCTTAGCCAAATTCCAAAGTCCTGCCTAAATGTAGAGGGGCATGCCATCAGTGGCACAATATGCCTTCAGTAGCACACAACCACTAGACTGAATTCAAAATTGAAATCCGGTCCATTATCCATTTCATCGTCGAAGTTGAGGGACTAAATCGCAAAAACATTCAATATAGAGTCTCTGAAGAAAAACGAATGATCCAATGAATCAGAATACAAATAATAATAATAATAATATCGTTCCTTTCACACCGTAACGGAGCATAGGGCTACCGAGGCAATTTCATTGGCAAGGAGTACAGTTCTGGACAGGTCGTCACTCCAACACAGGTTACTCCAAATGGTTATTACCCCAGTACATTGATACTCATTTTGCTGACCTCAAAAGGATGACAGCCTGAGTCAACCCCACCTCATGTTAATTAAATGGTAAAAAAAACAAGGGCTTGAACTCAGGACTTTAAGGACCCAAGCCAGCCACCTTTCCCACTAAGCCGACGCCAGGCTTGAATCAGGATATACCAAATGTTTTTCCATTCAACAGGGAAATTGATGAGCAAATAGAGATTGCTACATTCATTTTGGTTTCACATTCACCCCTAACATTTCGCACACTCGTTCCTCCAGGCAATAACTGCCTTACCTCACAGTGAAAGTCTCAAACTTGTCAACCATGGACATCACGCTGGGAACTTGTGGGCTTGACTTTTGCATTGCCATGTAGTTCTTGTATTGTTCAATACGGATCCGTTTCATTGGTGGTTTTCGTTTGAAAGGTGTATGTTCCATATTCAACCGAGTTCTGACATCTCTTGACTCGAGTTCTGACATCTCTTGGCATTTTGATTCTGTGGGAACATCAGCTTTTTGTGAGCAATCTCAGAGTAGTTGAGCTGCATCACACTCTGCACTAAACAAATAATTCTTCCTCATGATCTGTTTAAACTTGCATTCAAAGGTGCTGGAAAATTAAGCAAACAAAAATAGTTTTGGAGGTTTATTTTCAGCATTCATCAGTGAGTTAAGTCTGAACTATATAGTTAGTTAAAGTAACTTAAAATTTTTGACAGTATCTCTTTGTGATGAAATAAATCATGTTAAGTCATATTATTATCCTCTACATCTAAACCAAAAGTAAGAAGCTCTGCTTGGAAGTCAAGATTACAACAGACCACTCCGCAACTAATTTGGATACATACACCTGCTAGCATTACAGCAATTGATGTAATAGCAATAAAGGATGCATTTTTCTTTACAAATAAAGTATTTTTCAAGTAGAAGAAAAAAAAAGAGGTAACTTACCTTTCTCTTTATCCTTACTATGTCTCATTCTTCCATGTTGCAGACTTGAGTCTCCCTGCATGATGAGCATGTAAATAACAAGGCGTCCCAACAACAATCTTTTATATCGCTGCTCCTGCAAATAGGCTTGCTCCTCACAATAACTTTGCTCTGGCTCTGCGGTTATGGTTGTGAAAAGTGTCCAAGATTGCATGCATAGCCTTTATACTAACCAAAAGGAGGAAGCTGTGCTTTGTTATTTCATTATTTGTCAAGAACCAGTTGCTTACTTACAGAACGAAATGGGAAGTGATAAATTATTAAAGTAAAACTGTCATGTATTACATCCTATTTCTATAGTTGTAATCAACACAAATTTGCAAAGCAAACATACAAAAGCAATCACAGACAGTTTCAATAGGAGTTGGAGCACATGGGGGGGGGAAACACCAACGTCACATAAAACCAAAAGTTGAACTTTCTTTTATTTGTATGATCTTTGTTGCAAGTTGAAGCATTAGAGGCATATGCGTACTCCCCAAAGTCTCAGACCTTAACTCCAACTCTTTTCTTCACAATGATCATTGGAGTTTCACGACAGATACTGTAGATTGAAAGAGTAAATTAACAAGGTCCAATCAAAATGGGAACAAGATACATAACAAAATCCACCGAATTATTAATTTCTCACAGTTAAGATAACAGTCTGATGCTTATGACACATGATTTGACAAAGGAAGGTTAATATGTGAAAGACAGCAAAAAAATTATTTTACTTGCGAATATCCACATTCAATAAGGAAGAAGGCATGACCGAATAGTTTAGCAACCAAACAGGCAAGGCTTAGGTCCAACATTTCGACCATCGGGTGTTTTTCATCTGGACTCAGTGCAGACATCGTGTGCCACATGTGAAGTAAAATCCCAAGGGTTGGGGGACATTATTCCATGACCATCTGCTAATGGTGATACCCAACGTCGTTTTCCTAACCATCTTAAAGTGTTAAATATGATGAATAGGCGATGGTGAAAATGACGAGAGAAAAAATTCTGCAAAAATAACTTACATTTTTAAACATGGCTTTAAAACAGTTACAGAGCAAACTGGAATTCCACTCGGTGGAGCGCATACCTCCACCAGGCTGAACAGTTTACATTTTGTATCCCACTGATGGGTCAGATCTAGATCTCTATCTTCACCAAAATCGAATCAATTCGTCCTTGTCACACACCAAACCTGTCCACAAAGTTTCATCCAAATCCGTCCACAACATTTTGAACTAGAAGGGCACTCGGTGGAGCACATACCTCTGCCACACAATGCTTGACCAACGAGAACATATCGGGCCCAATACATTTTTGAAATATACGATGTAATCGTTTTTGGCCCGATCTCTCAATGGTGAAAAATCACTTTAAAATTAGATAATTCTCGTATCCAGATCCGGATTTGGATCTTCACTAAAATTGAATCAATTTGTCGTGGTCACACACCCAGCCTGTCCACCACGTTTCATCCAAATCCGTCCGCAACTTTTTGACATATCATGCGATATGTTAGTTTTGCCCTGTATCTCAAAGGTAAAGAATCACTGAAAAAATTATTGGATCGTCTCCAAAATTTAATCTCTCCTTCCTTGTCACACACCCAAAGTGTCCACCAAGTTTCGTCCGAATCTGTCCACAACTTTTTGAAATATCCTGCACAGAGACAGACAAACAGACAAACATGAAGAAGCCGTCATGCAGAGCACAATACTTGCAAAATCCATGAAACAAATTTGACCTCAAAAATAATTGGTGGTTGAATTCAGTGACCTGATGTGCAAATCCTCTTCAAATTTCAAGTCAATCGGATGAAAATTGAGGATTTTAGAAATACCACCATAGTTGTTAACCTTGGGCCTATGTTGACCTTTTGCTCCATGTTGAACTCAAAAATAATTGGCTGGTTGAATTCATTGACCTGAAATATAAATCTTCTTCAAATTTCAAGTTAATCGGATGAAAATTGAGGATTTTCGAAATCTCACCGAAGTTGCTGTCCTTAGACCTTTGTTGACCTTTTGACCTCAAAAACAATGGGCTTCTTCCATATGATAAACTCCACCACGTGGTGGAGTTTCGTGAAGATTGGTTTAAAATTGTGACCTGTCGGTGCTAAACAAACAAACAGACAGAATAACAACATTGACTGCCCAATATACTTTAAAAATCTTTGATTTTGCAAGTAACAAACAGACAGAGAGAGGTGAAAACATAGCCTCCTTCACCTTCGGTGGTGGAGGTAATAAGGTTCGCATCCGTCAGAGAGAAACAAAGAGACAGTTGGGGCGAAGAAAAGGCAGACACCTCTAACCTGGAGCGACGGCTCTGGGAAGCTGGCGCGTCCCCCTGGACTGTTGGTCGATTGCGAAAGTGAACTTGGTGCTATTGCATCCTTTGGTTTGTTGAATCGGCATTCTCAACCGTCACTAATAGGTACTCTCTGATGTTTGGTTTTCAAATTTTTGAGAGTATTAGAGATATCACAATGATGAACAAGGTCTATTGAACAAAGTGAGCATGCAACTTTCGGACTGTGTTCTTTAACCTTCCTGAAATAGTTCCAAACTGCACTTCTGAGCCTTTTGAATGACATGTTGTCAAAACTTTATCAGTTGATGTATTGCCCATCCATCCATCAGCAAAACAATCAGCATGCTTCACCGGCCAACTCCAAAAGCCTTGCTATTCATTTAAAAGGAAAACGCTCTTGGGGCCTGTTTAGTTTGCAGGTGATTTGCCTTTGCTGCTATTTTGCAAATGCTATGCCCCAGAGGCATGTTCCTTTTCAATTTATACATTACCAGGCATTGTGTAACAGGAAGATTCCCAACAGGGATGAAAATAAAATTTCCCCCGAAAAAGTAGGAATTACTTGGAATTGATGTTGATTCCAGTTCACCACTTGATTCCTTTCAATTCCGTGGTTGGAATCGAGTACTTTGGAATCGATTCCACCTGCCACTACTGCACTAGGCACTCAAGCAAGCATTCCAATGAAACAGTTGATAAGGAATGGCTGCCTGGGTCATATTAAACATGGTCTGGAGACATCCGGAGACGACCAGCATATCAAACATTGTGTGAATTGATTGGACAGATGAACGGTTTTTTTTTTTAGCAGTCGGAACTACTGCTAAGGTCAATTCCACAGTTTAAATTTTGAAATTCAGTTCAGGTTAAGAGATTCCAGAACTTACCGCATTTCAGCTGTCATGCTTATAAACGTCCAGAGAGTTGTATGGTGATGGAGGTGGGAGGGGGTTTGGGAGGAGGTAAGCGTTAGGTGAGGGGAAGGGAAGGCAGACGGGCGGTGGAGTGTCAATTACGATTCATGCTGTCTCATCTAAATGATTCTGCAAAGAATAACAGTGAAGATGGAAACAAAATCACGTCTGTAATACATTTTCTACTGGTCATACGAAAACACCACCCAGAAATAAACACCGTCCAGACACATCCGAAGACAACCACCATCCGGACACGTCCAGAGATAACCAGCATCTGGACATGTCCGGAGACAAACGCCGTCCAGATACAAACATTGGCCGGAGATAACCACCGTTCAGAGATAACCACTGTTTGGAGATAACCACCATCTGGAGATAACCACTATCCGGACATATCCACCATCTGGACATGTCCGGAGTATCAAATAATGTGCGAATACAACAATGTCCGAATTGTTCAAATGAACCCTTTTTTTAGCAGTCAGAACTGCTGCTGAGGTCAATGAAGAAGTTTAAATTTTGAAATTCGACTCAGATTAAGAGATTCCAGAGCTTATAAATTTTTTGGAAACAAAATAAAAGCACAAACACTGCCGTCTCTGCATTTATAAGCATTGTGATGTATCTCGCGATTCGTAGGTATGAAGATGAGGCATTCGATGATATGAGTGAGGAAAGTGGAAAACACAATTTTGAGTGCTTTATCATTTAGAAACCATGGCGATCTGTTCCAAGTCAAGGCATTGTTGAGCAGGCCCCAACAAATGGTGAATTAAGACCCCACCAAGGGATAGCTAGCTGATAAAGGTTCTGCAACAAGGATGAAGCCTTGATAAAGGATAATTAAATATGGCTGTAAATTATCTTCAAAAGGGGGTGTTTAAATTTACCCAAACACCGAATTTTCATTCAAGTACTCCCTTGGAGTTCCCTTAGTATGCATGCAAAGATTCAGGCCACATGTTATCCTGCTGTTTAGCAATTAAGGGGCATACACAAAATATGTGTTGCTGTAGGGGGATGAGGTTCCCAGAACGTCACTGTGGTGGATGAGGATGTCAGAGCCACAGTCACATGATGCCACCTTCATCTTCATGGGCACAACTACCTTGGATGTACCTTCACTATGACACAACGTGTTGATTTAGTACAATCAATCTTGCTTTCGCTTAAATTCGCCCAAAAATGACAGCAGTGCTGCTTAAATCATTGATTTGAGGATACAAGATGACATTTCCTAAAATGATAAAGTAGGAAGTTCAAATAGAAGTCAAACATGTGGAGGAAGCTGAAATATGGCAACAGTAAATCGTTACCTAACACCATACACTACATAGCGAAAAGTATGCGGACACCACTTCTAATTAGTGGATTCAGCTAATTCAGCCACACACATTGCTGACAGGTGTATAAGATCAAGCACGCAGCCATGCAATCTCTGTCGACAAACATTGGCAGTAGAATGGGTCATGCTGAAGAGCTCAGTGACTTTCAATGTGGCACTGTCATAGGATGCCACCTTTTCAACAAGTCAGTTCGTCAAATTTCTGCCCTGCTATAGCTGCCCCGGTCAACTGTAAGTGTTGTTATTGTGAAGTGGAAATGTCTAGGTCAACAACAGCTCAGCCGCGAAGTGGTCGGCCACACAAGCTCACAAAATGGGACCGCTGAGTGCTAAAGCGCGTAGCGCGGAAAAGTCGTCTGTCGGCGGTTGCAACACTCACTACTGAGTTCCAAACCGTCTCTGGAAGTGACGTCAGTACAAGCACTATTCGTCAAGAGCTTCATGAAATGGGTTTTCATGGCTGAGCAACTGCACACAAGCCAAAGATCACCATGCAAAATGCCAAGCGTCAGCTGGAGTGGTGTAAAGGTCACTGCCATTGGACTCTGGAGCAGTGGAAACGTGTTCTTTGGAGTGATGAATCACGCTTCACCATCTGGCAGTCCGACGGACGAATCTAAGTTTGGTGGATGCCAGGAGAATGCTACCTGCCAGAATGCATAGTGCCAACAGTAAAGTTTGGTGGAGGAGGTATAATGGTCTGGGGTGTTTTTCATGGTTTGGGCTAGGCCCCTGAGTTCCAATGAAGGGAAATCTAAACGCTCCAGCATACAATGACATTCTAGACGATTCTGTGCTTCCAACTTTGTGGCAAAAGTTTGTGGAAGGCCCTTTCCTGTTTCAGCATGACAATGCCCCCGTGCACAAAGTGAGGTCCATGCAGAAATGGCTTGTCGTGATCGGTGTGGAAGAACTTGACTGGCCTGCACAGAGCCTGACCTCACCCCATTAAATACCTTTGGGATTAATTGGAACGCCGAGTGCGAGCCAGACCTAATCAACCAACATCAGTGCCCGACCTCACGAATGCTCTTGAGGCTGAATAGAAGCATATCCCCGCAGCAATGTTCCAACATCGAGTGGAAAAGCTTCCTGAAGAGTGGAGGCTGTAATAGCAGAAAAGTGGGGACCAACTTCACATTAATGCCCATGATTTTGGAATGAGATGTTGGACGAGCAGGTGTCCACATACTTTTGGCCATGTCAGGTAGTTGCCAACTCTACGACTTTGGTATACTTGAACAGCCTCCCCATTTTATTGCCCAATAGTAGTGAAAAATACTGCTTTCACAAAATAATGTTTCATCAAAGTTTTTGATAGATTTTCATGTTGTGACAAGGTTTCTGTTGGCCTCGGGATGTAAAATCATCAGGAAAAACATGATGATTCTGCTTTAATTTCACATTAAAAGAATGTCTTCGAATTTACAAATTTAAGGTTAAAATTACAAAATTTCCCTCCCGTGGGAGGAGGAACACCCACCTCCAAAATTTCCACCCCCTCTTTGTCGCTTCGCTCCCTTGCACCATGGAAACTATCCATCCTTCCTCTTTTTCTTCTCTCAATGTCGGCAACTATGCAACACTAAACCCTAACAGCTCGCCCACAGACAGAGACCTCGTGTGCGTGTGATGGGTTCTGCACTGAATGAGACTCATGAGCTAGAATGATTTGATAAAGAAGTTGACACACACAGCCTAAAGGTACCACGAAGCAATATAGTGTCTAATATGGAACTTCCATTTACACTTTGAAAGATCGAGGATCAGTCTCTGAGAATACCTGAGTACGAACTTTATTTTATTGTTATTTTGTTCCCCATATTTTCAGTCGAAAATGTCCTTTATTCGGAATAAATATTATGCATTATGTGATTGTGAGAGGGAAGGCTATTTTGGAGGGGGGTATTTTGTTGGAGTCACGTATTTTTAGGTGAAGGTGGGGTGGTCAGTCGAGGCCTCAGTGAATGTCACAGGGGAGAGGTGGGTATCAAAACACTGCCCCCCAAAAATGCACGTATTTTGTGTATTGGCTCGAAGGCAGAACCAGTGCAACCCAGGGCTGGATGAATGTAAACTTGTGAAAATCCCTGTGAACCTTGCACAATGCCCGTTTTTTTGGTGTTGGTGTTCTGTAGAGATCTCTTCAAGCAAGAATATTCGATGTTATATACATATGTATCAGCATGAGTCCTTCGTGCCATGGGATTCACGTGGGTCATAACAGCCCCAAATGCTCTTCATTCGAAGGAAAATTCAGCTTCTATCGAATTATCCCGAATAACGCTCTTGTGCCCTCTCACGGCGCCAACGAGGAACTTTTACAAAGTGTCTTTCCAAGTTCAGGTTGATAAATGTCCACCGGCTCAGTTTCCATGTACGAGGCACAGTATGTTGAACGCGCATGTCCACTGATACTACCTTTTATCTTCATCTGGCAACCACCTTGAAAGACATAAGCTTACCCAGTCTCATCCCAAAGGGTATGATTCTCGCTTCGGGTGTGTGAGGTCCCTGGTTTAAATCCCAGATGAGCTCTCCCCTTTTTAATTACCTTCTCCTGTGTTAAAGTTCCATGTAATTTTACCAGACTCAGTGGCTTAATGGTTAGAATGTCTGCTCTGAGTCTGGGAGGTTGGCGATTCAAACCCCGACCAAGTCATACCAAAGACTTTTAAAATGGTACACGATGCTTCCTTGATGCTCAGAATTTAAAAAGTATAGAGCACGGACAAACAACCATAGGTTGGCAACTGTTGTGCAGACTTTGATGGGCCTTATGGCCTCCTCCTGCATTGGAATTTCTTGTATTTCAAGAACCAGCTGGCGAGGGTGGTGGTCGTGAAGGGGGTGAGAATAAAATTAGATAATCAAAAATGAGAAAAGGAAGTGAAGTCGGGATGATAGAGCAAAAGGAGGGTAGTGCAGTGCTGGAATGGGGGCGAAATGGAGAGGTTGCGAGATTGCGGTCAGGGGCATGGGCAGGTATATAATTTTTTGTGCCTTTTTGACATGAGAGATGTGCAAAGGACTTGATTGCAAGTTTTCACATACTGTAAAGTGAGGTGGCTGGAGTGGGGAAATTACGTTCCCCTGTACATTTCTCCGTAAATATCTATAACCTGTTTTAATATGTCCAGGACAACTGTGCACACATTTCGAGACCGGTTGTCACCTCGTAGGTGTGTGCACTGGATTTTTATGACAAGAAATGCACACATTCCATAAGAAAATGCACAATTTCAGAAAGTATTTTTTTTTAAACTTTATTTAATTCTTATCGAAAATTCACAAACCAGACACCAAAGTATGCCTATTTATCATCGGTAATGATTTACCAAAGTATTCCCACCCCAATGAAGAATGGCACAATTTCCTTAAAGGCTGTTCGAGTGTGCGCCAATAACATCGAAAACCCGGCAAAAAATACGCTTTTCATTATTGTATCAGAACATTATGGTGAACAGGTCACGACTACTGGACTCAGATACTTTAAACAGATGTTTAAATTTACCCAAATCATTAGGCTTCACAATGGGGTATGTTCATTGACGTAGCATATCTAACGCCTGCCTGAACAATTGGACAAAAAGTTACCCCACCCCCTAAAATCAAATTCATTCAACGAATTCAGTATAATTAATATGAACCACAGACATACTTTTCTATTTGAACAATCTTGGCCAAGTTATTGAAACACAAAAACTGTATAGTTTAGTCTTCAAATAAGTCTGTTTGGTTATTACCTCCACCATCAAAGGTGAGGGAGGTTATGTTTTCACCCCTCTCTGTCTGTCTGTTTGTCTGTCTGTTTGTCGCCTACAGATCACAATTTTAAACCGATCTTCACGAAACTTCACCACATGGGAGAGTTTGTCATAAGGAAGAAGCCTATTGTTTTGAAGGTCAAAAGGTAAAAGGTAAAAAGGTAAAAAGGTAAAAGGTAAAAAGTTCATGAAAAGTTTTTGAAGGTAAAAAGGTCAACATAGGGCAAAGGTTAACAACTTTGGTGAGATTTCTAAAATCCTCAATTTTCATCCAATTGACTTGAAATTTGAAGAGGATTCATATTTCAGGTCACTGAATTCAACTCGCCAATTATGTTTGAGGTCAACATAGACCAAAAGGTCAACATAGGCCAAAGGTCAACAACTAAGGTTGTTGAGGTATTTCCTCAACAACTAAGAGGTATTTCCATAATCCTTAATTCTAATCCGATTGACTTGAAATTTGAAGAGGATTTATATTTCAGGTCACTGAATTCAACCAGCCAATTATTTTTGAGGTCAACATAGACCCAAAGGTCAACATAGGCCCAATGTCAAAAACTAAGGTGGTATTTCTAAAATCTTCAATTTTCAACCGATTGACTTGAAATTTGAAGAGGATTTATATTTCAGGTCACTGAATTCAACCAGCCAATTATTTTTGAGGTCAACATAGACCAAAAGGTCAACATAGTCTCAAGGTCAACAACTAAGGTGGTATTTCTAAAATCCTCAATTTTTATCCGATTCACTTGAAATTTGAAGAGGATTTATATTTCAGGACACTCAATTCAACCACCAATTCTTTTGGAGGTCCACATAGGCCAAAAGTTCAACAGAGGCCAAATTTCTAAAATCGTCAATTTTCATCCGATTCACTTTTTAGGTCATCTCGGTAGAGATGACCTAATAAAGCCGGACCAAATGTCCGTCCGTCCGTACGTTCCGTCAACAATTTTTCTTTCCGATCTTGATGAAACTTAGTATGTGGGTAGAGGTCGTGAGTGTTGCACAACGATAAACTTTTGTCCGGGTTCAAGGTCAGGGACGAGGTCACGAGGTCACGTAAGTTATAAAAATCGCCATTTTCAAAACCGATCTAGTCTGCCATTCTACAAGATATTCGGCAACTGTTTATTGATTATGATAGTAAAATAATTATCTTGTATCTAACCGGACAGATTTTTGAATTTCCGTCCCGTTTGGCCGCCACGTAACCTGGAAGATGGTCAAAAACACCTCCCGGTACAAAGAAAACTTTTTACTTCCGATCTTGATGAAATTTGGTATGTGGGTAGAGGTCGATGAGTGATACCCAACGACATATTTTTTCCCGGATTCGAGGTCAGGGTCAAGGTCACGAGTTCACAAAGTTGTGAAAGTCGCCATTTTCAAAACCTATCTCGTCTGTCATTTTAGGAGATATCTGGCAACGGTTAATCGATTATGATAGTAAAAAACATTATAGAGATGACCATCACCCCCACACGGGGGTAATTTTTTTTTTTTTGTATACCTTGTTGAGGCTCGTATGAGAGCTAACACACAACACACAGCAAGGGACGCATAAGACAAGAGGGGTGGGAGTGGAAGGATAAAACAGTAGGGAACAGAGACATTAGGATATCTTTGAAAGGGAGAGGGATGGGCGGGAAACACGGGGTATACAAGATGGACATTACAGGACTTTCAGGAAGGAAAGCAGATAATTTGAAGGAGGTGGGTTTGGGGTGGATTAACGGGGGTAGAAAAGATTGAGGATTTGGATGGGGGTGAATTTGGATAAGAGGTGGTGGTGAACAGCTGTTTTGAAGGCATGGAGGGAAGAATGGGATTGAACAGATTGAGAGAGTTTATTCCAAAGGTGGGAAAAAAGAGGAATGAAAGAGTAAAGATGAGCAGTGACTCGTGATTTTGGTAGTTTTACCAGAAGGGGGTTGTTGGCGGACCTTGGGCACCCTGCGGAAATATGGTCGGGACAAATCGCAGACATAGCAGGGGGGCAAGACCGGAGAGGAGACGGTAGAAGACAGAAAGACCACCGACCTG
>CM068955.1:58953963-58968630 GCA_035128595.1 Eptatretus atami
TCTCTGCATCCTCTCTGCCCCTCCCGTTTCCCTCTCTCTCTCTCCCCCTCCCCACCCCTCTGTCCCCCCCCCACCACCACCTTCTCCCCCTCCCTCTCTCCCACCCTCCCCCCCTCTCCCACCATCTCTTTGCCCATCTCCTAGTATTCCCATCAGCGAAGTGACAGGTGGTATTGCTAGTCATTAAATAAAGGACTGTATCTTGAGGACTTGAGGTTTGAGGTTTGGAGGGAGGTTGGATGACTTGGGGTTGTGAGGTGGGGTGGGGTAAGTTGAGGCTTGAAGTCACATTTTACATCGTGTGGATGTTCTGTGGGTCCCTGCTAGGTATATACAGTATGTATATATATATATTATATATATAGTTACAGGCCGTGTGTCGGCCGGCCAACGCCTGAGCCGTCTAATGGAGCCGCAAGTCGAGTCGGCCCGACCGATCGCCCGGATAATTCCGAGCGACGGGTCCTTGTACAAGAACCGAAATACGCCAATCGGCAGATCACGTGGGGGTAGGGTTGATTGCCAATCTTCAATGTACCTAAATACCCAGTGATCCAACTACCGGGGTATTCCACCCTCGACGGATCTCGTACGAACAAACCGCCGGGCGGCTTGTTCCCGTGCGGCGATTCCGAGCGCGTAATCGCCGAGAACCGTCCGTCCAAATGTCCCCCTATTACGGCAAACCAACGGCTTTCTAACTCCCAACACACGAAATGTTCAGTCAATGAGGGAATGGACGAAGCAAGCAGGTTTACATTTACACAAGGACATTTATTATAATGAAACACGTATGCCAATTAACAAGCAACAAATCAAAGGCAATGGGGTCAGACTGGACCTCTTGGATCTATTATGGCGTGGACTTGGCAGACCGAACGAGTCCCACCGAGACCGTTGCAGGTTACCTGCACCCTCGTGGTGTCTGGCTTGGCGACCCACGATGCCTCCTTCCCCAGCAGCAGCTAGCGTAGCCGCGGTCGAGCTCGGGCCCTCGTTGTGGCAGGCGAGCTCTCTCCGGCTTCTCTCCACACGAACGCGCTTGGGCGACCGCGATGCTCCTTCCCCACGGCAGCTAGCGTAGCCGCGGGTCGAGCTCGAGCCCCCTGTGTGGCAGGCGAGCTCTCTCCGGCTCTCTCCACACCGAACGCGCGGTTGCGCGACACAGCAGCAAGGCTGGCCCCCAGCTCGCATCTCCTTCGCGACGCCCGACCTCCACGAGCTCCCCGGCCTCTGGCCTCTCCCGACTCCCCGCAACTGCCGAAGCAAAAAGCTTACTCCTCCCACGGGACTCAGCACACGAACTCTGCCAGCGGGACTCTCCACGAACTCAGCCCACGAACTCAGCCCTACCATGGGACTCTTTTCACTGGACTCCTTTTTACTCGACTTTTTGGATTCTCTCACGGGACTTTCACCTCAGCGACGCTTTCCACGAACTCTTTGTTGGATTATTTTTACCAACTCTTTTGGGACTCTTTTCTACGGAACTTGCACGAGCTCTTTTGGATCTCTTCAAACAAAGAAAAGTATGTCCTTTATCTTTGCACCCCCTCCCCCGCACCGCGGCTGACTCATGCCCTCGTATCCACCTCCCCCGCTTCAACCACGGGTGGAGGGAGTTTGACGTCACCGCAGGGTTCTTCTTCCTCTTCGCGAGAAGAGGGGGAGGGACGTCTCCATTGTTTCTTTTCCTAACTGATTAAACGATCCGCAGCGCATCTAATCGTATTCAAAACATTTAAACAAGTGGAGGTGAACTATCTAGGAACATGCACTTAACGACATAGCTGACTAAGGGAACCTGTATGTTGGTGCGATTGGAATTCCAAAATCGTAACACTACCCCCTCCCCTTTTTACAGACTCGTCCCGAGTCGGTCAAATTTTCGTGTTGACCAGCAATGTGTAAGTTTTCCCATCTCTCTCTCCTTTGTGTGGTGGTGTGTGGGTGTGGGCGACCTCACACACGCTGTCTCTTTCACATACCGTGCTTCACTCACTCGTGCCGTTTCACTCACACGTGCCGTTTCCCTCGCACACATGGATCCACTCACACACGGTACTTCACTCATACAAGGGCTTCCACTCGCAGAGGTGGTTTCACGCACACACGTCATTCCTTCCACACGTGGTGCTTCTTCCACACACGGAGTGCGAGTGCTGCGAAGCACGCATCCCGGCACAACTTGTGACCACACACTCACACACGGGGTCGCACTCCACTCGCGGCAAGGTGGCCCACTCACACCTTGCACCACACCACCACCGGAACAACCACACTGGGATTCGTGGTCCCACATAGGGGTCCGGCGGCTCCTATTATACCCCCCTAAGCTTGCACCGTGCACCCGTCACCAGCAACCCCGGCCCCCTCAACTATCCGCGGAACTCGAACCAAACTCACCTGCGATCGTTGAGTCGCCTCGAGAGAGGTGGCAATATACTCCCCTCCCCTCCGTTCCTGGAGGAGGGGCTATCCAACTGCTCCAACCCGGTGTCCCCTTAACCAGTCCGCCAAGCCTCCCCCTCACGGTTTCCCTCCCACTACCTCAATGTGTGTGTCGTCTTTAACCCCGCCTTTTCCCAATTCACCCCTCTATCTCCCGTGTCCGCGTACATTTTTATTTTCTGTCACCGCGTTCGGTTACTTCCCTCCCTCTACGTGTCTCACTGCACGGTCTCCCGTCATCCCCATGTCTAATTTTTCCCTCTGTGTCACCCTTCACTGTGCTTTCCTCTTTGTCACGACCCTCGCCCCTCAACACGTCTCCCGAATTTTGCTTTTGTTGCCTCCACCGCGCGGGAGCCAGTACACAGCTCCACCATCCCCCTTGTCGTTCCGGGTCGAGCTGCCACGTGTGCCCGCCATTTTTTTGCCACACGTTTTCGTCCGCGTTTCACGCACGCAATTGCCTTTTATGCCTTGCCCCTGCAGGCTTCGACCGCCCATGCTCTGTCAGTCTCACCCCGCAGCGTTTTGCCACATCTCATCATTTTTTTTATGTCATGCCCTTCATCTCGTTTTCCATCCTGCACGCCAATTTTCCCATTTTTATGTGGTTTTCATTTTGTCTTGCGCATTTTCATTTATGTTGTTTTCATTTGTTGCGCAATTTTTCATTTATGTTGTCTCATTGCTGCAGCACCCGCGCAAGCATTTCCCCCACCTGGCCCTGATCGCAGCCAACCCCCGACGAAAAGCGGAAATCGCCGTTCGGTCCTTAGTCGCGGATCCGCCGGGACCGGAGGAGGGATCCTGACGGAGGAGGGAGGGTGGTGGTCACTCACCGCTGGCTCTGCCGCTGCGCCTGTCATTTGGGTTCTGAGTACGGTTTCCGGATTTGGGGAAAATTTGCTCTTGCACAATGAAGGCATTTCCCTGCTCGGGGGGATCTCATCCTGACATGGATTGCTACTATTTCTTAACATCCATTCCTAATCCTAAATCCTGCCTGCCCTTGCTCGCCTTGTGGCCCTTGAACATTTACGCGTTGCTGGCCAAAAATTTATAATTTTATAACGCTCGTAAATTTCGGGGAACACGGGCCCAGGGGGGGGGGATTTGCTCCGGTCTATATACCCTGATCCGACCCTCCGTTGAAATTCTTGCTACGGAGGCGCAGGGCCAGGCCGAATCGCACTCTTGGTACAAACAATTTGTTTGCGGATTCGAATTCCCTACAAATTTACGCGGAGTCGGTGGATAGGGTTCACACCCACTCCCTGACTAACCACAATTGTTACAGGCCGGGTTTCCTCGGCCGCCTAACCACCGAACCGCTGGCTGAACGCGGCACAATAAGAAGCCGCAAGTCGACCAGTCGGCACCGATCCCCCGATCGCCCCGGAAATATACGAATCGCCGCCCGGTGATACTCCGAGCCGCGACCACGCGGTCCTTTCGTTACAGAACCGAAAAATACGGCCAACGGCAGATCCACGTGGGTGGTAGGGGTCGGATTTGCCAATCTTTCAATGTACCTTAAATACCACAGGTGATCCAACTTTAACCGGGGTATTCCACCCCTCGACGGCATCTCGGTACGCCGAACAAACACGCCGTATCGGCTGACGCTTTGTGCCTCACCGTGCCGCGCGAATTTTCGAGCGGCTTTAAATCGCCGGGAGAGAAACCGTCGTCTGGTTCCAAATGTCCCCGATTACGGCCAAACCAACGGCCTGTCTAACTCCCAACACACTGATAATGTTCAGTCAATGAGGGAATGGACGCCAAGCGAGCAGGTTTACATTTTACACAAGGACATTTATTTATAATGAAACACGTATTGCCATATTACAAGACCAACAAAAAAGAACTACAAACGTCTGATAAGCAAGTTATTAAATGTACAGTCACTTTACACAGGTTTACCTTACGGAGAACTCGGCGCCACAAAACATTCATTCGATAAGTGAAAAAAGCAGTAAATGAAAAAAAGACCACATCAAGCGAATGGGGTCAGAACTGGACCTCTTGAGGTCTTTATGGCGGGGGACACTTGGCAGACCGATACGAGTCCCAACTGAGACTGTTTGCAAGTCGTTACCCTGCCACCCTCGCTGGTGTCTGGGCCGTGGGGCGTGGCACCTCCACACCGATGCTTCCCTCCCCAAAGCCAGGCTAGCCGTAGCCGCTGCGGTCGAGCTGCCTTCCGTTTTGTCGCAGGCGGCTCTCTCCGGCTCTCTCCCACCGGAACGCGCCTTGCGGGCGACCCCGCGATGCTCCTTCCCCACACGCAGCTAGCGTAGCCGCGCTGGGTCGAGCTCCGAGGCCTTCGCGTTCATGTGGGCAGCGCGAGCTCCTCTCCGCTCTCTCCAACACTGAACTACTGCGCGGTTTTGCGCGACAAACAGCAGCTAAGGCTGCGCCCTCACGCTCGCGTCTTTCCTTCTCGACGCCCGGACTTCCACGCAGCTCCCCGGCCTCTGGGTATCCTTCCCGACCTCCTCCAACTGCCGAAGCAAAAAAGCTTACTTCCTCCACGGACTCAGCACAACGACTCTGCACGGCGACTGCCCTAAAAACGAGCTCTGTTTGGGATTCTTCTCACGGGACACTTCACGAACACTCTTTCTCACCAACTCTTTTGGATTTCTCTCGAACAAAGAGAAGGGAAAAGATGTCCTCTTTATCCTGTGCAACCCCCCTCCCCCGCACCCAGCGTGACTCATGCCCTGTGATATCCACCTCCCCCGCTCAACCACGCCGGTGGGAATCGGAGTTTTGTTGGAACTTCACCTGCCAGGGTTCTTTCTTCCTCTTCGCAGAGAGGCAGATAAAGTAAAGAAGAGTAAGAGCGGGGTGAAGGGACGTCTCCATTGTTCTTTCCCTAAACTATATTAAATGCGTATCCGCAGCGCAATCTAATCTCAGATTTTCAAAAAACATTTTTATAAACCAATTGGAGAGGTGGTAGCTATCTAGGGAACATGACTCTTATTGAATAGCTTGACTACTACAGGGAAACCTGTTGTATGTGTTGTGTGCTGGAATTCCAAAAATTCGTAACAATATAACATAATATATAACATTATTATGATCATTATATATAACATACATATACTGTAACATATATATACTATATATATATATAATTAGATACATATTACAGTCTACTAACATATATATTATATACAAACCTATATATTACAACCTGATATTATATACATATCATATATATGTATATATATTTTAAAACATATATAATAATATATTAACATCTACACATATATATATATATATACATATACATATATATTACATATACATAACATTATATAGGATGAATATAGATTATTTACATATTCATATATATAACATCACATCATATACATTATATATACATATTCTATATTATATATATATATACATAACATACATATACATTATATATACATTATTCATATATAATAATATACCAATACATAGACATATATATATCTATATATAAATATTATATACATATATATGTATATATTTAAGATATGATATAAGATAGATATAATATATATATATTGGTGTGTGGTGTTATAGATATTATATATTATTATGAATATATGTATATTGTGTGTGTGTAAATAGTCATAAGCTGCCGTTCAAAGATTCAATTCAATATTTATATAGGCCCTTCAAAACATTGAGAGGATATATTTTTTAATTTAAATTAAACTAGTTATATATATATATAGTTATATCTGATATATATATATATATAATTATATGTAATATATAACCATACATATACATTATATATAACATATACATATACAAGTATATTACATACATATTGTGTTCTTCTTTCGGCTTGCTCCACGTTAGGGTCGGCCACAGCAGGATCATCCTTATGAGCGCATCTGATTTGCACAGGTTTTACGCCGGATGCCCCTTCCTGACGCTAACCCTGGTCGCTCTTACGACAACAGGGATTATCAAGGATTGGGTTTGCCAAATGTGATTCGGGCTGCCCTACCACCCTCTTATAGCGCAGCCCAGCGCAGAGGGCCCCCGTCCTCAAAGCGATTTCCCCAACCAAAAGGCCTCCGAGTAGCCGGGAGCGCTATTAACAGGCGCACGCCAACTACGCATGATATTATATATATTATTATATATACAATATATATATATCATATATTATATAATTATATATATTTATATATATATATATCTACATATATATATATATACACGTATACACACATTATAATATATATATATTATATATATATTATATATTATCTTATAAAATTATATATATATATATATTATATATTGTGTACGAAAAATTTCTACGCCGCCCAGCGCTGGCGAACGACCCGCTTTTCCACTTATTAAAAATAGCTATGCCGCACCGGCCCATCCGGTACTTGACCGAGCCAATTTCAGTCTGGGATTGACTTTCCCGGAAACCCAACGTCCGTAGAACAGTTTCACGGAGTTTTTGTTGCCCTTTCCAATTGCACACCACGCCGCCTAATTCCGTATTTTTCTATTTAGAGCACAATAGAGAGCTTTTCATGCAAAACACAAGCACATACTCAGGCCACACTCGTATTTCAAGTATGTCTTCAATGCGCATGCATTTTGGTTTCAGCTTCATTTTTTTAATTCTGCCTAAATCGGCTTGTTAGGTGGCGGCATGCGATATCGGACATGTGCGGGCATGTTCCACATGTCGACTATTTACTTTTAAAATCATCCTGAGACCATCAAGCTTTAAAGCGCCGATGTGACATACGCACAAAGTATATTATTCCCTACGGAAGTGCATGCCGATAGTCTCTCAGAGAGCAAATCCTCCTGGATACTTTCTCGGAGGGCTGTGGGGACCTGCTTTGCTTTGGATTATTGCGTTATATATTTCCCTGTCCGTTTGCGCGGATGGAATCAAAGCTTGCTGCGCGAATTGTGTACATAGGTTAAACTATTTAAAGATAATTTCGTGAACCAAGACAATATTTTGGAATATTAATTGTTGACATCACAGGGCATAGCATTAGATATACCGCTATCTTTGTACAGACGTTTCTAGAGTAGAGCACACGCATGACAGGTGCAAATCCAAGTTATGATTCACAATCCCGATGTCGTCTTTTTCTTAATTAGCTCTGGTTAGTGGGATTAAATGCTATCTTATCACCCCTCCCAAGAATACAAGGCTCTCACCTCGACCGGCTTTCACAACCAACTTCGAAGTAGACAAATATTTAGTGTTTCAAGAACCGCGTTCACAGAAAGGTTTTGTCTCTCACCAGGAGACAAGTGAATTTTAGAATCTAACAAACGCAGAACTCTATTAGAGCCAAGCGATATCGAGCAACGCACAGCGGAGCTAAAGAGTTATTCTCTATCGACAGGTATGCAAGTAAAATGAAAAGGAGAAAATGTGAGATATTTTACAATGTAGATAATAATACTAAAAGAACGAAGTAGGAAAAAAGAGAAAATATATTAAGATTAAAAAAGGGATATTAGGGTTGTACACCATAGTGTGAGCATAATTTACAATCGTGATAAAACATATCTAGTTACGTGCCCGTTACTCATGGTGCCCGATGCCCTATCGTGAGTATGGGCGCGGTAGCGTGCAAAAGAGAAAAGTCCAAAGAGCTTTCAGAAGCGCAGACATCCAGAAACAACAACACATATGGCCGTTACCCTCACGTCCCTCGTCGATGACTGGCCGTACGTGCGTGGCGCGTACGTGGGGTACAGCGTGGGTCCGTACGTGCAAACCAAAAAAAAAAGCTTGTAAAGCAAACACACAGGCCGTTCCTTCGGCTCTGTAATGGGACGACTGGATTGGGGCATTGTGTTTTCTATAAAATGCGCATATAAGAAATCGAGAAATGTTTTTAGTGAATAAACAGATAAAACCTCAATCAACTATGCCCGGAAGTGCGTACTGCTTCTTTTAAGTACGGGGTAATTTCACATGCTCATTCATCGAGTAATTATCGCTTGTCGACCATTATATACAATACATGCAGGTTAGTAACAATCTAACTCTGTGATTATTACACTCATCAGCGTCAAGTTCCTAAAAATCACAGTTTTATATATACCTCTCCACTCGTTTGGCAATATGTCCGGAATTGACTTCTACACTTTGTCAATGTGGCAACTTCAGCTTCACTGCGCACGCCACGTTTTTGAATCTTGGTCTAAAGGGCGGACGCATTCTCTGCCCCGAGTGCGAGGCACTGGCCGCGTGACGACCAAAGACTACAGCGCAGACGATGTCAACCTTTGCGCATTGGGTTGGAAATAAGGGAGTGTGCCGCAGGAGACGGGTGGGTGGCTGTCAGTGTTGGAGGTAAATAAACATGGACACATTAACACCTATACTGCAAGCCATATTTGTTCCATATATGATATTGTGCTAACACATGCTAGGTGAGACTTACATACTTACAATGCTGAATATACGCACCTTTAAGATCAGGAGGTAGTATTACTTATGGAAACAGAGACACTACACGACGGACAAAGCAAAACAACACCACAACCACGCCTAGCCAATTTCTCGAGTGGAATCTCGCAAGATAGAAAGTAGGAGACAGGTCATAGAAACCGCATTTGCTTCCGGTTTATATTTTTTTAAAGACGACTTAGATGGCGGCTGATATAAACACGATTGAGGAGTATATTGAATTTCAGATAATCTTGTGACAAATAGTACTGAATAACGGCCGCTCGTATCACTCAGACAGACTAGAGAAGGATGAATTGATGAACAGCAAGAACAACTACAGAGCCAGATCTCCGAAATGCCAACAAACCGACACTACCCTCTTTATAACGGCTTCATTGTGGGTACATCTTTGTTTGGTGGCTATGGTAGCCCTATATTCGCGCTTAGCGAGTATATGTTGTGTCTTCTCCACTTCCTGTTTTTTGTTTGTTGTTGTGCCCAAGGTTGCTTTGGCTTGGTGGATAACTCTGGCACGCATGCCTGCGGTCGAGGATAAAGGCATCGTCGGAGACATGAAAGGGACCCCAGAGATAATATCAAGACCATGTGTATATTTCCTTCTCCAAGTGCATTCATTAACTTAGTAAGATATCGTCATGTGTGCCGCCATCAGTCAAAAACAGTGCATTTTAATCCGTGCATTTACATTAATTTGAATCGCTGGATGCTCCGAATCCAGCGCCGAGAGTAAGCCCGGGAATTGCGTAGTACAGTTAGTGAACCAGCTTGTTTCAGTACACGTGCTAGAACGCGAACTGTCGCGACTACCTACGTTGCGCGTCTCATCAGTATTATAGTGTGTTTTTTATGATGTGAGTATCCGTTGTTCAGTACGCCCGCGGTGTATGTTGCATCCTTTGTTCAGAAGGCCCGGCTAATGTTGAGGATTCTTCTGTCGTTGTTTGTCACGAGATGATCGAGAGTACCGTCCTTCTTTACGCGTGCCGGCTTCTTGCATAGCTCTTTGAGCTCTGTACAAGGGCTAATGTAGAGTAATAATCCTTGGACGCCAGGGTTTAATATATATCTGAATCTTTTTTTAGGCAAATGGCACTCCTGTTAGCAGGGGTTCTACTGGCCGGCCTCCCATCCCGGCGTCTCGGTCCTCTTTGCGCTAGTGTGTGTGAAGGTAATGTTGAGGACGCCCGACCTCCACCGAGGACCGGCGTCCAAGCCTAATACCTCTCCAATTTTCTTCACTATGAATCCTCTCTCTAGGGACGCAGGCGATGTAGGGTTGCGCCCCATTTGAAATGTGAAGGATTCTACTGCGTTTGACGGGTCTAAATGTTTGAGCTCCGAGGCAGCAGCAGGTATGACACATCTCAATGTGTTTTTTCAGATGCGATCCTGTCTTCTATAGCCGCTCCTTGCGTTCCAGCGTGTAGTTGTCGGCGATTGGGTGACAAGGTATACTACATGATGATGGAAACCAGCTATCTCTTGTCTTTCACATGAAGAAGTCCCGACATAACTCCCGGCGGGGCAACCGTAATGTAAGTTGTCTCGTATGTGTAATTTCCACCAAACCGTGTAATACTGCTAGAACTACCCCCGTCCCTTATAATTTTTGACAGGTATATTAATCTTTCGTAGATGCCGACCCTGTGATCTAGCGGTGGTTGCTAGTCTGTCGTGTCTGTGTGAATGGCGAAAGTAATGTTAATTTCGTTGTGCCATCACTTGTTGTAAGTTTCCCCGAGTTACCGTTTTATCTTTATCTTCAGATCGGTACATTATGCTAAATTGCTCTTTGTTATCCTAGATAGATTGTCAGGTGTTCTTGATACTCTGCGTGTGTAGTTGTCCCGTTATAATGTAGAAGGTAATAGTATGAGAGAAAAATTATTTAATTTTTCCAGATGATAATACCTGCTTTCATCCGAGGCGGTGTAGTTGTTGTCTGTGATAGAAAGTAGGTAAATACTTAACTAGGCGTAGAAAATGTTAAACAAACGGCTCACGCAAATTACAGATGTAACTTTTAATTTTTATAGATGAGATATCACTGTTTCTTAGGGCGGTGGCCGGTGTAGTGCTCTGTTGCGTGGAAGTAGTAACTCCAGGAAAGCGATAATAAATGTTGAACATGCCAGGGTGCAAATAGCTTAAAATTTTTTAGAATAGAGATACCTTGTTCTAGCATGAGTGCGGCTTACAATTTTATGTAGTTGTCATCTTTGTAACATTACAAGATTTTTAAGTCAACTCAATATTGACCATGGTGAATATTCCACTATTGTTTTTTAGCTATGATGTAGTCCTTTCTAGTGGTGGTGATATCTGGGTCGTTCGTGTACGGAAGTTGTTTGAGGGGGGTAATATTTGATTTTTTTAGATGTATGATCCGCGATGTAGTACTAAAGACAAGAGAAAATAAAAAAAAAAAAAAAAAATAAAAAAAAAAAAAATAAATAAAAATAGATAAGTTAGTTAAAAAAAAAAAAGAAAAAAAAAAAAAAAAAAAGGGAAAAAAAACATAGCCAGGGAAAGGGCCAGGCCTCGTGCTCACACGGGCTGTGGCAAGTAATGTTGAGGTATAATGTTGAAGTGTTAAGTATCTTAACTTTTGTTTCAGATTGACATGCTGCGTTGGTTCTAGGTGGAGGAGTTTTCGTTAGAATAGAACAGAAGTAATGTATGAGCAGGTGGAAGGGGTAAAATATTGATATGGTGTTGCCTTAGATGAGGATTCCGCGTCAAGGCGCGAATGAAGTGGCACTGAGTGGGTGCGCTTGTGCAACCGCTCAATGTTTGAAAGGAATTTTTTTTTTTTTTTTTCAGAATGAGAATTGGCCTAGTTCGACGGGCCAGGTGTGAGTACAGCTTGATCACGCTGAAGGTGGCGATAAGTCTTGGAGGGGTAATATAATTTTTTTTAATAGATCCTGCTTCTAGGCGGTGTAGTTGTCGTTGTGAGGTAATGTTGAGGAATGTTTTCTTTTTTTTTTTTCAGATGAGATTCCTGGCTAGGCGGGTGCTAAGTTGGTTGTCTCGATGAAAAGTGTGCAATGTAGGAGGTTTATTACTGTCTGTGATGCGGCTGGCCTGGCAAGGGCGATCCTCTGCGAGAAAAAAGAGGAATAGAAATATTAATTTATATATAAAAGTTGATGAGATCCTGTTCTAGTGTGTAGTTGTCGTACTGTGAGGTAATGTTGAGGTAATATTATTTATAGATGAGATTCCTTTTCTAGGCGTGTAGTTGTCCGTTGTGAAGGTTTAATGTTGAGAATTTTTCTTTTTTCAGGATGAGATCCTGTTCTAGGCGGTGGAGTTGTCTTGTTGGTACGGGCGAGTTTAAATCGTGCAAGAAAGGTGCATAAGTTAGAACCAAACGGGTTGCGTAATATATACTCTGGTTTTAGCTTGGAGCAATCACTTGTCTTCTTCCGCTCGGTGATGTTCAGTTGTGGCTCGGTCCCAGCAAGTAAGGTTGAGCCAGTTCCTGGCAGGTGCTATAATTTTTTTTCGAATTAGAGCATCGCCTGTTCTGCGGTGTGCGTTGTCTGTTTCAGATCCGTTGAGTTGACGGAATCTTGTTTTTTTAATTTTTCAAGATCGGAATTCCTGTTCTAGGGCGGTGAAATGGCGACTAGTATAGTTGTTGTTGCTGAAAATGGCGGGTTAATGTGTGACAAAGGTAAATATATGCTCTTTTTTTTAGATGCATGATCCTGTTAGAGAGTGTAGTATGTCTGGTGAAGCGTAAGTGTTGAGGTATATTGTTGACGGCTTAGTAGGCATGCGTCAAGGCAAAAGGCGAGTGACATATAGAATTTTTTCACAGGATGTGACATGAATCCTGTTCTAGGCGTGTAGTTGTCAGTGTGAAAGGTAATGTTGAGGAACTAATATGGTTCTCGTTTGTTTTACAAGTGAAGATCACTGCTATCAGTAGGGCCGCTGTAGTTGTTCGTTGTGAACGGTTAATGTTTGGTTTTTGTAGGGCCAACACATATTGACAGCGCGCAGGTGATATATATTGTGTGTTATATTCAGATGAGATCCTCTGTTGCACTCCGGGGGTCACAGGGCCTTGAAGCTGTAAGTTTGTCGTTGTGAAACGGTAAGATGTTGAGGCCGGCATAAGATAAATGTTGATGGACCGGGCACAGGGCCTCTGCGAAGCCCAAAACAAACAGCGGGTGAGTACTAAGTGTTTTCAGATGATGAATACCTGTTCTTAGGCCCGGGCCATCAGCCTGTGAGTGTGTCGAGTGTCAAGCAGCTCGGCGCAGGATGATGGTGAAATATTAATGTGATTCGAGGTATAAGTAGTCTGCGGCAACAGGCCTCTGCAGTATTTTTTTTTTTAAAACAGCCGGCAGATTGACATGAACGGAGGTAATACTAAGCCCTTTATGCATGTCATGATGAGATTATCCTGTTCCTAGGCGGTTTGTAGTTGTCGTTGATGTGGTAATGTTTGAGGGGTTCTCAGATGAATGCTTGAGAGGGTAATATTAAGTTTTTTCAGGATGTGAGATCCTGGTGGTCTAGTCGGGCTGGTTGCCCACTTGTCGCGGTTGCTGAAAGGGCGATGAAACTGTGCAGAGAGACCTTACCCTTACTGGTTCTCCCTCCCAATATATGTTGAACTATCGCCTTTGCCCGTTCTCTGTCCGATCATAATCACATCTTTCCCTTTTTTTAAGTATTTTGTAGATCGCCATTTAAATAGCACAAAGGTTTAGCCCCATCTTGATAATTTTTGTTCGTTGTGTTTTTTATTTTATTTTTTATTTGCCTCTTCTGAATGATAAAATTCGTTGCATGCCCTAAACCCCTTTAGGATTAACCTGTTGACATCTGTCGGCTAAACTATCATGTCTCCTGCTACTGCTCCAAATATCTAATCCTCCTTTATACAGTGAATGAAGATACCCTTGTCCTACGTTGCGGGATTAGTTGTGCGTGATGTGAAATTAAAGGTAGAATGATATTGGAGGAATTATGTAGATTGTCTTCTCATGCAGTAGTTCGCTGAGTCCTGGTGTTCCGTAAGGCGGCCCACCTTGAAGTGCCTGTTGTCTGTAGGATACGACTGTTGACTCCATTTCTATAGTATTTCTTCTTAACAGATATGAAGACCTGTTCCATAGGCCCCATAAGTGTTTGGGTGATTGTTCGTTGGAGCCCACAAGAGGAGCGGAAGATGGGGATTGGTTGCGGAGGGGTACCATCTTCCTATCTACCCTAAGCCATTTTAACTGTTTTTATATGTGAATAAATCTCTGACCCCGGGGGGTGCTTTATTTTCCAATAGTATGAAAAAAAAACAGCGCCTCGCGGCTTTTTTAAACTTAGGTTCGGAATTATCTTATAATTTTTCAGAATGAGATCAACTGTTCCTCAGCGAGAGTGTAGTTGTTTCTCGTTCCGAGATGCTTGAGTCGCGAACTTTAGTTAAATTGTTCTGAATAGGAATCCTGTATAACTTAGGCCCTTCACAATTTCGGGCTTGCCCTGGTCATAGATAATGTTGTTTGTGTGACACGTGTCCCGAATTGTCCTCGATTTGTGCTACATTATTTCTCTTTTGCAGATGAGATCCTCTTCTAGGGTGTGTTTCGTGCTGTAGGTGTTGTCGTGGTGAACCAGGTCAATGTTTTGGCTGCATCCCCTATTTGTATGTCTATTTATAACAGAGAACTAGACCTTCTCTCTCATGTGAACCTCAGTTTAAGACC
>CM068955.1:59014168-59029941 GCA_035128595.1 Eptatretus atami
GACCCGGATCTCAACCAATGGTACTCTATCTCTTCTAGATCTGATTTTGACAAATTTCCCTGAAAATATCAGCTGTTCTTCCTCCGCTCTTATCAGTTCTTCTGACCATGTGCTTGTCAAAGTGGATATCTCTCATGCTGTTATCAGAGAACCACCTCAGCGCCGTCAAGTCTGGCATTTCACTCAAGCTGACTGGCAGGTTCTCCAAGCAGCCATCAAACTTCTAGACTAGTCTCCCATCGCTACTTTCTCCAACATCAACTCATCCTGGAGAGAGAGATCTCTACTCTCTTCTCTACCTCTTCTCTAACTCTCTTTCTCTAAACTCTCTTCTCTAACCTCTCTCTCTCTAACTCCCTCTCCATCTTAACTCCATTTTTTTATCCCATCCTTGCCTACACTTCTCAATATAGTGAGACAACCTCCCCACATCTCTCTCTCTCTCTCCCCTCATCTCTGGACATATCCGGACAGTATGATGTCTGGATGAGGTTTGTCCTGCGACTTCTCACAGGAGGTGTTTATGTCTGACGTAAAGTTTTATATCCGGACATATCCGAGGTGTGTTTGTCTCCGCCAGCTTGTCTCCAGATGCTTCCAGGCGGTGTCGTCTCCAGCGAGTTTCGGGCGGTTCGTCTCCGGACGATTTGGCGGTGTTCGCTCCGGACGAGTTTGGGCAGTGTTTGTCCTCCGGACGCGCGCCGGGCGTGTTGGTCTCCGGATGCGTCGGTCGGTGTTTGTCTCCGGACGCCTTCCGGGCGGGTTGGTCCCAGACGCTTGCCGGGCGGTGTTGGTTCTCCGGACGCTTCCGGGGCCTGTTGGTCTCCGGACGCTTCGGGCTCTTGTTGGGTCTCCGACGCGTCCGGGCGTTGTTTGGTCTCCAGACGCGTCTGGGCGGTGTTGGTCTCCCGGTACCCCTCCGGGTGTGTTTGTCCTCCGGACCGCCGTCCGGGCATGTTTTGTCTCCGACCCGTTCTGGGTGGTGTTTGTCTCCAGGACCGCGTCCGCGCGGTGTTGGTCTCCGGACGCGTCCCGGCAGGTGTTGTCTCCGGACGCGCCCGGGCGGTGTTGATCTCGGGCGGTGGTTTTGTGTCCGGGCGTGCCTGTCTCCGGACCCGTACGGCGCGGTGCCCTGTCTCCGGGCGTGTCCGGGGGTGCCTGTCTCCGGCGTGTCCGGGCGGTGCCTGTCTCCGGGCGCGTCCGTTGCGTGCTGCTCTCCGGGGCGAGTCCGGGCGGTGCTTGCCTCCGGAGCAGGTGCTTGTCTCCGGCGCGTCCGGGCGGTGCTGTCTCCGGACCAGTCCGGGCGGTGCCTGTCCTCCGGACGCCGTCGGGCGTGCCTGTCTCGACGCCCCGTCCGGGCGGTGCTGTCTCCGACGTGTCCGGCCGGTGCCTGTCTCCGGACAGCTTGCTCCAAGACGCTTCCGGGCGGTATTAAATGTCTGACAAGAAGTTTTATCTCAAGAACTGATCCAGAAACAGGAGTTGTCCCTTCCGGATGGGGGAGTTGGTCTCTGGCCGTGTTTTAAGTATGACTGGTAGAAAATGATTTCAGACATTGTTTTGTTTCCATCTTCACTGTTTATCTGTGCAAACATTGAATGACAGTATGAAACGTAAATTAACACTCCCAACCACATCTGCCCTTTCCCTCCTCTCTACCTCACATGTCCTTCCCCTCCTCACCCTCCTCGCTCCCCCTCCCTCCTCTCTCTCCTTTTCCCTCCACCTCTCTCTCTCCCCCACTCCTCTTTCCCTCTCCCACCCCTCTCCCCCCTCCCCACTAGTATTACGTCAGCGAAGCAACTGGTGGTATTCTTCGCTTAATAATGACCCAGAGAAGAATTGGGAAGACTGTTGTGACATATTTAGGGATAAAATGGTAATTTATTTTGATGAAGTTTAATCAACTGATAGCAATCAGCACAAATCCCCACTCCTCTTTCCCTCTCCCACCCCTCTTTCCCCTCCCCAACTTAGTATTACGTCAGCGAAGCAACCTGGTGGGTATTGCTCATCTTTTAATAATGGACCCAGAGGAAGAATTTGGGAAGATGTTGGTGGACATTATCTTAGGGATAAAATGGGTAGATTTATTTGATGTAAGTTTAATCCCAACGAATACAGTCACACAAATTGCTGAAAGGGTGTCAATGTTAATGTATTTATGTGTTCTATGATGCAGTTTCTAATTTGGTGATGAGAATAGTGCACTTGTGGATGTAAGTACTGTCGAGACTTTCAGAAGGCATTTGATAAGATCCTACAAGCAAGCTGTTAACTAAGCTGGCTGACAGGTATGAGGTTCAACCTGAAAGTGGCAGGGATTTGTAATCTGTTCAGGGTGCCGAGGAATAACTTACCTTCTCTTCGTATGACACCATTGGATGTTAACATCCATCAAAAGCCACACGGGGAGACAGGTCAACCCGTCCACCGAATGGGTACCGCAACACTTCTTTCATGAATCACCCTGGCATGTAACACACCATGGCGGGTGTTTTGTCGCTGATTGTGAATCATACCCACGTTAGAACAGCGAAAGGCGATGCGCATCCCCTGAAACGTCCTTGTGCATGTGCGTGTGTGCGTTGCCAATAACTAATTGGAGCAGTTTGCAAACTGCAAGTCAATTATCAAGTGCACTTACACGGCCTACATAATAAATGTAATCTTTCAATTTGATGATGTGGATTGTGCTTGCATTCTTACATGCAGCTATCACTCAAGTAAATCAAGAATTAGTGATAAGAATGAGCTCTGTATTATTTACAGCTGTAGTAAATTTTATTGTAAATATTGAAAATAAGAGGCATAAGAAAACACGTTTAGCATGCCTTGCAATGGTTCCAGTGTAACTCCACATTGTCTTTGGTCACTGACCCCGCCTTGACATAGTGATGCCTGCACCGCCAACTTTTTATTCGTGGATATTCGGTTAGGGCATTCCTGACTGCTTGTGATTTTTATGGATATTGGCTTTGAGTTGCATCGGTTTGCGCAAATTCCAGCTTCTCGCCTACAATATGTAGAAAGTACTAAACATTGATATCAGTGAGAAGAGTCAGTCATTGGTGAAAGAGCAATACTCAGCCATGACAATAGATGGATACGATGAGCATACAATTTACTTCAAAGCCTCCACTCGTGTTTTTCTTACGATGACATCAACCAATGATTGTTATTAATACGCTAGTTTGGGTGAGAAGAAACCAAGCCTGTCATTTAGCAAATCCTTTATTCTCATTGATCAACATCTTTAAAAAAACAAACTTATGAACCCTCAAAATCCCACATGAGCAAGATAATATGAAGTTTGAAGCTAATCAATCCACATTGACCAATAAATCTAAGTGATGACTCAAGTCAGTTTCTTCATCGTAATCAGGCGTCCCTTTACACATCCAAAAGCGAAAATCCCACTTTTGACCTGAGAATACAGATCAATCAGTCAACTGTTTATAGCTTAAATAAAATGTCATAGAACACCAGAGAATTGTGTTTTCTGAAAAGAAGGAAAAAACATTCAGTGAAAAGCTCACGTTACTCTGATGTCAAGATGGGGAATCGAAGCACAATCAAAAGTAACAGAGAAACATACTAATAAGGATTGAGCTATATATTGAAGATAATGGCCCAGTTGCATTAAATTCCTTCTAATTAAGGAAAGATTCTCATAAAGTAACTTGGGTTCCTTAGCGAAGGATTTCCTTGAAGGCTGTTACATTAAATCAACCCTATTGTAAATCCTCAAGTAAAGTGAATTTCTTATAGTGTGAGGAAATCCTAAGGAGCTGCTGCTATGCTAGGCAACCAATCAGATTAGAAATAGTCAGAGGTTGTTCAAAGGTCGATGGTGGCAAAGCAGTCTACAAACTGCTTCAGGAAGCGAAAGAAGCACTAGTGAAGGCTTTTCTCATGAACAAGAGACAATACATTGTATATTGTATAATGCATGCTTGTTCAAGTCTTTTATGTTAATTGCAAACACATAACTATTAATGGTGTACAATTGTTAAGTCTCTCGATGACGTGGATTGACGAGTTATGAACTCCGTAACACTCGCGTTCAATCCATTACAATAGCAGTTGACCTTTTTTCCTGAGGCCACCAACGATATCAATTTAATTGGTATCTAAATAACCCGAACACCAAGTAATAATGTTTGCATTATGAAATACCACTACACGAGCAACAACGGACGAACAACCGTTCAGGTGCACTGCAGTACCTGCACCAGTTACACACCTTTACATTGGGCCAGATTTCAGGTGTAAATACGTGGGATTGTCAGTTCGATGGAATTTTATAAATAAATATTTAAAACACATTTTACAGAAATGACTCCTGGGGGATCAAAGATCCTTCGTATAATCCTAGTTATTCCTTAGTACGTGTTTTAATCGGGGGTAACGTCATCATCGACGTCAAGCAGGTTGAGCGGTCTCTGAACACATTCGCGGCATCTTGCCGGTGATAATCGCCTCTTCATGACAAATTGCATGAAGAGCACCATTTGAAACTCAAAGGTTGGTGTTTAAGGACAGGTAGTGCTCTCTTGATTAAGGAAAAACTTAAGGAATATTCGAATATGCAATGATCCTCAAATTAAGGATGTCCTTAAGGGGAAACTTGAGGAAATATTTATGTAAATCCTCAAGTCTTTCCTTCAGAATGCTTTATGCAAATGGCTATATCCTTGAGGAAGAGAAAGAAGACGGGCATTGAATTGACAACAGAACTGACAGAAAGCTCAGGTGTCGTCCAGCCATCGAATGTCACTTTTTAAATCAGGATTTCCAAGTTTAGAAACCCTGCTGATAGAAAGGGGAACAAGACTAGGCTAAAATATGCACAAGAACACAGAAATTGGACTATGGAACAATTGTTAAAGGTGCGAATTCGCTCTCGTTGAGGAAGACAAGAAGAAGGCTATTTGGCCGAAAGCTTGTCACCGTAAAGAACGTCTAGAAGCTAAGTCCGTGACTCATTAAATTCTTCCATTATATATTTTATACAAATGAGGCACCCTACCCATAGTGTGGAGTTTCTGCTATTTCTCTCAGATATGTATACACATCATACACACAGGATGTGTGTGCATGCACGCGTGTTTATGAGGTGAAGTCATTAAATCCAGTGATTATTACTGTCACTAATAATCCATGTGCATAACACACTCGGTATTATGTGCATTATGTTGACATCTTAGTACCTGACTTCCCTCCATTGTGGCGAGGAGTATTCATAACTGTAAAAATGGCTGTCACACTGCACGAGTGAAAGTGTCAAATCGTTTGACATTCTTAGGCGAACGATGCACAATGTGGTGCAAACTGTTTGCCACGTAAAAATGTGTACAAATGATGTGAATGGTTAACAAAAAGGAGGTAGAGTGTTTACTGCCACAGAGGACAATGTGCTCATGATTGCCTCTGATATGGAGGATAGGCATACATCATTAGACATATCTGCGATCATAGATCTGTCTCATTGAGAACACACTCTGTAATCCACAAAAGTTTGAGAATCCACACAGGCTTTCAGTGATTATGACGAGGTTGAAATGCCAATTTGGAATGATTCTGGGAGCAACCCAACATAATATATTACGAGGGAATCCATAACCTCATGAAATGGTGGCAGAACTTTGTAAATGTGCAAGGGACTGGTTGAAATCAAATTGTCCTCCCGACTTGGGAAGTATATATTTGTGGGTATTATCACAAGTTCACTTTACTTATTGCCTTACCCTCATGCAATATATAAAGCTCTTTCTAACTAGTGACTCACTCATATAAATGTTTAGTACCTTCTAGGTGGTCGAGAAAGGTTAAATTTTCACACTGATCAACCAAAGCCAATATCCCTGTAAAAATCACAGAACAGTCAGAAAAATCTGTGAATGAAAATATCCCTAAGTCAGCCGGTGAAGCCTCGCTCTGATAATGGTGGGTCACATGACTAAGACGATGGGTCATGTGATCCTGCACAGATGGAAATTAATACCGAAATAAAGAAAGAGCTTTGTCTTGGCAAGTTCAATGCAGCAACAATACCGCACCTTCCCAAATCCCGAAATACAGATGACATTGCCTAATCGATCAAGTAAAATGTCAAAATAAATGATCATTCTTTTAATCCCTGCATTTTTGTGTCTCCCTGGTGCTGAAATACACCGATCAGGACATATTTGCAAATTTCACCGTATTCACGATGCACGGAGCTCGAAATTAAGCTGGAAATAAAGAAGATCGCTTTGTCCCATGAAAAAAATGCAGATCCAAGCCGGCTGCACATTCAAAATAAATCGAAATGCAGATGAAGATGGCAAATCAATTCTCCAAACAACAAAAGGAACTATTGACGTTCATCATTTTTATCTTCCCTGGCGTTGCTTTGTGTCACTCGAGCACTGAAATTCATCACCCAGTAAAATGCATTTGCGCTGTTGAGGAAGAGGGTCAGTTAGTGTTGCTTGCAACCAATTCGAGTGTAAACTCTGCCTCTTAAATGTAAAGACAATATTTGTGAAATATGAGTAGTTGCATCTGGAATTTAAACACCAAAGAGGAAAACAAACATAATTGTCATATTGTTTATTGGAGCTGCTTGCGGTCAAATAAATATACAGTGTATATATATATATATGCATGCTTGGTCTGCCTGGGTCAAGCATGACTCACTATCCTTTGTCCAGGCTCTATCATTCTTCATTGCTGAGCATCAAGTAAGGAAGAAGCACTTTAATTTTTTTAAATGCTACAAAGCTAAATTTAAAGCTACATTTTGTTTTTTATAGCTAACAACAATATGACAATTATTGTTTTGGTTCCACTCTGATGTTTAAGTTCCGATCCACCCTTCAACGCTTATCTTCAATTTATCATCACAAATTACAACAAAGGCGTGACCTATCAACCCATTTATAATGTAAAGAATAGTTTTATTTTACAAACTTTGACATATTTACATTAAAAACTGGAACATCACTCAGTAGAGTGCTTACCTCCACCAGGCTGAAGAGTTTACGTTTTGTATCCCACTGATACGCCGGATCTGGATTTGGACCTGAACCAAAATTAAATCGGCAGTCGTGTAACCTAACAAACTCATCCACCTCGTTTTGTCATTCTCGCTACTTTTTGAGATATAGTGCGATATATCATTTTAGCACAATCTCTCAATGGTGAAAAATCACTTGGAATATTAAAATAATTATCGTATCCGATCCGGTTTCTGACATTCACCAGAATCAAATTGATTCGTCTTCGTCACACACACAACCTGCCCACCAAATTTCGTCCGAATCCGTCCACAATTTTTTGAAATATCTGTTCACAGACAAACAGGCAGACAGGGGTGAAAACAACCTCCATCCACCTTGAGTGGCAGAAGTAATGACTATACATAGTGACAAACTGTTAATTTAAGAGCTCATTCTGATCACTCATTCTTCATTTACTTGAGTTATTTAGCTGCTTACAGAAACAACCACAATCCACTTCATCAACCATACGAAGTGTGTATTTATTATGTATGCACATAGGGTGCACCCAGTAGTTGTTTGCAGTCTACAAGCATGTCCGACTAGGATATATTGTTGTGGCCGAGTTTCGGTGGCGAGCACGACCGCTAGGTGGAGCAGTAGAGTCGGCTCCACCGAACACTCAGAATCTAGATCGTGCTTCTCGGAGAACTCCGAAAGGCACGGGTCCCTTACAGGACCGTGAATCGCCAATAATTCGGCCGCGTGGAATAGGGTTAATTGCCACCTTCAATATACCTAAGTATCCACGTGGCAAAGCTTCCGGGGAATTCACACACTCGGCAGGCCTCGAGTGGAACGAGCCATTATCGTGCTCGAACCGTGCGTAAACCCGAGCGGATGGTTACCAAGACCCGTCGGTCCAAATGCACAATTTACCGTTTCCCAATTTCCCAACACGCACCATGCTAAGCCAATGAAAGAAATACAGAAACGAGCTGATACATTCAACAAAAGGGATATTTATTTACCATGGCCAGGAGGAGAACACAGAAGAGCAGAGTTATCCGATGATAAAAGAAAATGGAAATTTATACACAAGCACTTATACAGTTGCTACTTAAAGACGGGCCCCACACAGACACACACACACCACACACAGAGAAATGGACCCCGTCGGGTCTTTATTGAAGGCTTCCAGCTCAAGGACAGGTGAGCTGGAGTCCAGAGCCTGTGCTTGGACCTGTCCACCCCGTGTGGTCTTCGACGATCCGGCTCGGTGGGACTCGAACCCGCAACACGATGCCACTCCAAGCACCAGGTACCCGCTCTCCAATCGGTGATGCACCAATCGACCAAGACCAAGGAGAAGATCAGAGGTGACGATGATCCAGCTCGGCGGGATCGAACCCGCAACACGATGATGATGACCACCACGATGACCACGACCACGACCACGACCCCCACCCACAGAATCCACCCTGACTCTCAGTTGACGTTCCTTTATATTTATTTTTCCTCCGGGGTGAGCAAATCGCCGTCTCAGGTGCTCTCACCCTCATTGGACGGGGTGCCATGGAAAGTCGCTCTCTGTGGCAATCTCAATCCATTGGCCGGGGTGCGTGGAATGTCGCTCTCTGTGGCAATCTCAACCCCATTGGCCGGGGTGCCGTGGAAAGTCGCTCTCTGTGGGCTGATTGGACAAGGGGCACGCCCCTGCCTTCCTGGGCGGAAGTCCCGGTCTGAGGCGATGGAAATGTCTGCCCACGTACGTGGCCGAACGCACGTGGGCTATGGCGTTGGTGTGCGAAGTGAAGTGAAGGAGATTCGTGGTAAACGAAACTCCGCAGCGCACACATGTAATTCCCGTTAGACACAGGTAGGGACCCTATCTATAAACACATACTTATCGAGATAACTAAGCTTAGGGACCTGAATGTTGTGTGCTCATGGCTGCCAGATTCGTAACAATATTATTGTGTATATACACATGAAAAAAGTTGAGCACCGAGCTGTGTTTTCTGGATCACAGCAATAACCAAGTAATTTTTTCATAAACCATGATGTTTATCAAAAATAAAACCATATTTTAGTGAAGTACTCATGCATTTTTGTCAAATGATTTGAGATTAATTCAGAGATTTTGCTGTTGATTAAATTACAAAATGAGGACATCTGTAATCAGTGTTTTACATCAAAAGACACACTGACCTTTAGTGTGGAGTTGCTGGCAACACATCATGTGATGTAGGGTTCAAGAGTAGTCAATAATGACATCAATGATGTGAGCAGAATGAATGTCTCAAAGGTAAATAATTGTGAATGCACTATTAGAACAAATAACTGCTGCAACCATACAAGCAGCCTCCAATTGTGCCAGAGTCTGCCACAGGAGGGTCCGTTATCTTTTATACATGCCCAAGAATGTCCCAAACATGCTCTTAAAATTTATTTGGATTTAAATCAGGACTCCTTTCTGGCCAGGGAAATGTTGAGTTGGCATTGTTTCAGAAGAAGTCAGTAATTGCACAAGGACAGTGAGGTTGGCATTGTTCATTTGTGAGCGGTGGTGGTCATCAAATTGCGGAACAACACGATCCAAGTTTCGGTTAAAATTACCAAACCTAGCACGATCCAAAATGTCCCGACGGTACTTTTCGCCAGTCACGTTACCCTGACAGTACAAGGTCAAGTTAACATTTGTGTCAGCAGCCCCATAAGTTAATGGATCTGTCAAAGGGGATGGACTTTACAATGTTTTTTGATGTTATAGGCTGTTTTAGATTGCTGCTAAACCTATGTTCTACATCAGTCGCATGCAGGAGAAATCGACTCTTATCAGATCAATGAATCTTCATCCAGGATGCAAGAACAGTGTTGACATTCCCAACACCATGCCAAGTGGGTTGCTTTGTGTCTGGAGTGAGAACAGGGTGTCTTATTGGCTGATAGCTTTATAACCTGCACCACGAAGCCAGTTCTCAACTGTTCTCGTGGGTAACCTCCCAAGAGATTCTATTGATGTCGCAAACACTGTGCTTGAGGCAAATGGAACAGATCTGACAACCTAATAGAGATGCATTGTCTCTGTTCGAGCTCACCCTGGTTCTTCCAGATCGAGATCTGTCTTTAAAATCGTTGATTTGCTGATAACAGTCTGATGGAAGCCAAATTGACATCCATTTCACTGTCGGATATTCCAGCATTGTTCATCGCAATAATTTTCCATCTTGGTAGTTACTAACTCTTCTGTGCTCCAGAGTCACACATTTCACTACGGAAGTACGCAACGATACGGAAGTACGCAAAACGTACGGAAGTACGCAAAACCTTGACCAGGTGAAAAAATTTTTTTAAGTTGACCAGGTGAAATTCAAGTTTAATTTGATTCAATTTTTTCTTTTCAAACAGCCCTATTTGTAGGTGTGCTTAACTTTACTCATGCATATTATTGTGAAATTATTCCAGCAGCTAACATTGTGTAGAATCGTTTAATTATTTCCCATAGTAAATGTAATAGAATGAGTGTGAGGTATGTAGTTGTGATATTAGATATTCGTCCTCTTTTGTATCGCCAGATGATGTGCCCCTGAATGTATTTCTAAAAACCACCATCTCTTCAAACCCCTATTTCATGCTCTTACCTTTGTAATCTGTCTTTTATGTTCTTCTTAAAGTGAACGCCAGGCCTTTAGTGCCAGTTTAGGCAGAAAAGCAGCGTTCCAGTCCTGTCCAAGGAAAGGGGGAGGACCGTTCCATGTGACAGGTTGGGGTAGGGGAAAGGGGGTCCTCTAGCCATCAAATGGGGCCCTCAGGCCATTAGCGGCCTAGAGGTGAGGGGTAAAGTATGTCATGGTGACGGTTGGGGGCGAACCTGATAAAAGCACGTGCAGAGAGATGGACGGAGGAGATGCCCAGAACGGACCAGGCACACCCACTCTTCTCCTCTTGCACTGAGCTAGGCATGGAGATTGTTCCCCTGCTCAAGGATATGACTGGAATGGTGCTCCACATCAATTCCTGGTGTGTCCCATTAGGCACAGCCATGTATTTGTCTTGTCTAGCCCTCACTGCTGTCCATGTCACATGGTATAATTGGTCCCATTAAAGCATAGGTTATGGAAGGAATCTCCCCTTCGTTGTTGCTTCATCTGGGCATGTTTTTGAGAGTAGATTAAGAAGTATTATCACCATTAATTTAGCCTCCCTGTATAGCATAGGGGAAGGCTAATTGCTGTTTAAGATTTGTTACTACAATTAGCACCCAAATTTTTTAATGGTACAACAGAGTGTAGAGAATGATGAAACAAGCTCAAATGAGCTAAGATCCTCGTCCTCTTAATGATGACGCCATAAAATGAATATGACGTCATTGTGATGTATCAGGTTTGCGATAAATTAATTATCTGTGCTAATGCCCGCTTGATTCCCACAAACAAAATTCAAACAGCTTGCCTAGTTTCGGAGATAATGGTATAGGCGATTTCCATTAGCGGTGATATTATGACGTCAACTTTTTTTCTCGAAGAATTTCCAAAATCGGAGATGGTTACTGCCTGCGCGTGGGCTTTCTGCATATACATGGCAAGTTTCATGAAGATCCGATGAAAACTCTGGGTTGTGAAACAAAAAATGTCAAAAAATAGGAATGACGTCATAAAAATTGATATTGACGTCATAGTGATGTATCATATTGCGGTAATCATCTCTGCTAATGCCCTGTTCGATTCCCGCAAACAGAATTCAAAAGCTTGCCTAGTTTCGGAGATAATTTTTAGGCGATTTCCATTAGCGGAGATATTTTGACGTCAACTTTTTTCAAGGAGGAATTTTCAAAATCGGAGATGGTTACTGTCTGCGCAGGGTATTTTTACATATATATATGCCAAGTTTCAGGAAGTTTCGATGAAAACTGTAGGCTGTGAAACAAAAAAGTCCACAAGAAGAAGATGAAAGAACAACAACGTGAGTAAGACTTGGAGATCCTCCAGGAGGATCGAAAAACAAAATTCTTCCTGCACGTTCAACACTCCCAATTTCCGAAGTTTCGATTTCCGAGCTGTATTTCAAGCTGGCTGGGATTGTTTGGAATGAAATGGTGCAACAATAATGCAAATAGAAAGTTCGCAAGGTTGACATAATTTTTTTTGACCTTGACAAAATTTTTGGCTCACCTGTAACAGAGTTCCAGGTAGCTGATGGGATGATGTGCCGTCTGTTCGTACGTCTGCCAAAAAAAACTTTCAACTTCTTCTCTGAAACTACACATACAATTTTGATGAAACTCACCACAATGTTCATCACCATACATGACCAAAGTTTGTTCATGGCATGAAAAAAATCCGGCCCTAAGGGGGTCTTATGAGGGTTGCCCCCCAAAATATGTATTTACTTTCTTCTCAGACACACACATGCAATTCTGATCAACTTGACCACAACCTTCATCACGCGTGACGTACCAAAGTTAGTTCATGGCAAAAAAAACCACACGGAGTCTGAGGGGATCTATGGAGGGAGTTTATGGGTGGGGGGGGGGGGTTACCACCCTCGATATTTGCTTTCTTCTGAAGAATGACGCCATTCCGATGAAACTTGACAGCAACCTTCATCACCCATGGTGTACACAGTTTGTTCATGACATGAGAAAAATCAGGCTCAAGAGGGTTTGGTGGTGTTGCCCCCGAAATATGTATTTACTTTCTTCTCCGCAACTACGCACACAATTTCAATGAAACTTGACTACTGCCTTCGTCATCCGTGATGCACTAAAGTTTGTTCATGCCATTAAAAAATTTTGAGGTCTTATGGGGCTATGTGGGGTTGTCCCCAAAAAGAGGTATTTGCTTTCTTCTCAGAAACTACACGCACAATTCTGATGAAACTTCACCACAAATTCATCACCCATGATGTACCAAAGATTGTTTCATGGCATTAAAAAAAAGTCGGGGTTTAAGGGGGTGTAAGGGATGTTGCCTCCCAAAATATGTATTTGCTTTTTCTCCGAAGCTGCACACACAATTCCGATGAAACTTGACTTCAACCTTCATGACCTGTGATGTACCAAAGTTGTTCGTGGCATTTAAAAAGTGTGGTCTAAGGGGTTTTGACAGGGGGGATGCCCCCAAAAGAGGTATTGCTTTCTCTCAGAAACGACACACACAATTCGATAAAACTTCACCACAAACTTCATCACCTGTGATGTACCAAAGTTTGTCCATGACATTAAAAAAATTGGGGTCGAAAGGATTTTGGGGGGGGGTTGCCCCCCAAATATGTATTTGCTTTCCTCTCTGAAACCACACGCACAATTTTGATGTAACTTGACCACAAACTTTATCTCCAGTGATGTACCACAGTTTGTTCATGGCATTAAAAGAAAAATCACTTCAGTCTTCTGGGTTTGGAGTGATGGCAGGGTCTTCAGGGCTCTCTCTGACCTTCTCAAAGTTAAGTTTCCGGTTGTTATATGTCCCGTTTTCATTGTTATTTCTCACCGACATGTTACTGTGTGGTCCTCGTTCGGTTTTGTTTCAAAAATCGTGCTATTTTGAGTTTTCGTCGACCTTGTCTTACCGGGTTCCTTGGGGCCTACCCGTCCTTCCCTCTTGGTGTACGATCGTCTTTATTTGTGTTCTCTCCCTATATTACCTTCAATTCTATTTTCCCCACTTTCCCAACATCCCCCATCCCCCTCAAGTGAACACTCTGTTTCTTGTCTTAAATCCAAAAGAAACAAAAAAAACCACAAAAAACTACCTTTTTCCTTGCAAACCCATGAGACCTGATCCTTCTTCTTCTTCCTCTTCTTCTTCTTCCTCCTTTTGCTGGCACACCATCTTTATTCCACTTGAGCTGACCCAATCTCGCCATTACCTTCACAGATTTTCTTCCGACAACCTTCCATTCCCGAACCCTACCTATTCTTCAAAACTACATCAAAAATCAATAATCTTCCTTGTATCCTTTTCGATCAAAACACCTCCTGTAACCACGGTCTCTCTCACCCTCTCTGATACTTTTCATCGATCCATCACTTCACTCCAGTCTTACTGTTACAAATTCACTCGACACCTCCACGATTTTACTTCAACCTTCCTTTTCTGAATGTTATGCAATCCTTATTTAATTTAATAAATTCACTTTGACTATACACCTCCCATAGCCACATGCTTCTCCCGTAACACATGAACTGTTTCCACCCCCTGTGTTTACCGATCCAAATTCACCATTCACCTCATGATTTTTCAACAACCTCCCACTACCTAATCTGATGAAAACTCTCTCCTCTCAAAAAAAAAAAGAACAAGAGAAAAACAATAAGAATAACGAGCTCTAACAATGCTTCATCTTCCTCTTTCACACGTGTGTGGTACTCATTACTGTATCATAATGCACTACTCTTCTTCTATTTTAACAGACTGCTCTCAATTCGACCTTTCCCTCATACCTTGCCTAACAAATCCAACTGTTACATTGTTCTTCTCTCCATTCTCTTAATTCGCCTTATTGCATCCATCAATAAATGTCTTCAATCGCATCTCTGACCGAAAAAAATTTAAAACCCCACTTTGCTATGAGTGTTCACTTCATCAACCATTCTTTTTTCCTAACTTCAGTGCCAACTCACCTCTCACCCTTCTCCCACCATTCACCCCCTCACCACCCTTCTCAAAGTTTCCCCCCCTCTCATCCACAAAACTGCCTTCTGCCCCTCTCTGCCACCCTCTCCCCCAGCACCAAGAGCCTTTTCTCCTCCTCATCAGGCCCCCTGCGCTAGCTATTCTGCAATCCCTACACTCTTTCAACAACTCTCCTGACCTCCCCTCCTCCCTTGTCCTAACCTCCCTCCCCTCCCATCCCCGTGCACTCAAAGCCTCCTCCGCTCCCTCTTCATTAACAGTGTGGACATCAAATATCCGGGGCTTTCACTCAACCTTACAGATCTTTCCATACAAGTTTCCACTGACAAACCAGACATAATCTGCCTAACAGAAACTTTCCTCCTCAAGACATCTCTGACTCCCAAGTATTATCCCTGGTTACTCCCTCCTCCGGTATGACAGACCTGAGCTCGTCCTGGTGGAAGAGTTGCTCTCTTCATCAAAGACTCTATTCCCACTCTCCAGCACTGCCTTCACCCCCACCCCCACACCCCCAGGAATACCTCTGGCTACGGCTTCCCCTCCACTCCCACCTCATGTTTTATATGTGTACTGCACCATCCACCAAGCCAGTGATAACTCCATTTACACCTCACTAGCCAAAAACATGGACCAACTTCTATCTTCTCATCCAATCTCTCTTCCTCATATGTGGTGACTTCAATTGTCATCATGCCAGTTGGCTCGTTGTGGTACCTCTCTCACCTGTCATGGCACTTCAGCAAAAACTTTCTGCGACTCATTGGGACTGACTCAATCGGTCAATTTCCCGACCCGGATCTCAACCAATGTACTCTATCTCTTCTAGATCTGATTTTGACAAAATTTCCCTGAAAATATCAGCTGTTCTTCCTCCGCTCTTATCAGTTCTTCTGACCATGTGCTTGTCAAAGTGGATATCTCTCATGCTGTTATCAGAGAACCACCTCAGCGCCGTCAAGTCTGGCATTTCACTCAAGCTGACTGGCAGGTTCTCCAGCAGCCATCAAACTTCTAGACTAGTCTCCCATCGCTACTTTCTCCAACATCAACTCATCCTGGGAATTCTTTCAAAGAAACTTGCTCTCCTCATGCACAAATTTATCCCCTCTCGTCTTCAGTTGTCCGACACTTCCTCCTGCCATGG
>CM068955.1:59063205-59075503 GCA_035128595.1 Eptatretus atami
TGTAACCGGGGTTCTATTTCCCCAACTGGTAAGATTCAGGATTACGTTGGTATCGGAATTGAAGACGCGTGACCCGAGGCCTGTGCTGAGCCAGCCGGCGTTATAAACCCTGGAGACGGCGGTGGTGTGGGTGGCGCCAAGAGTCGGGTGGAAACGAAGACTGCCCGCGCACCAGGGCGCGCTCGGGTAACACTAGCGCGCGACAATGATATGCTATATGGTAATGTAAAGTATGTTCTTGGTATTATATGTATAATAGTGTTGTATGTAGTATTGTAATATACATAATATAATGTATAGTGTTATATGTATGGGATATGTATATGTAAATGATTATATATTGTATGTTATATGTTATAGTATGTATAATGATTGTATTTTATGTATATACGTGTTAGTTATGAAACATCACACTCACATTCACATCCAAACCTGAAATCCACATCAACCAAACTACGATGTATGCCAGCGTGCTTTAACGTAAACAAACTTCCCCATAACGTATTCGACGTACTCGGCGTACTACGACGTATGCCAGCGTGCTTCAGCATGCTTCAGGTGCTGCCTTAACGTATACAAAACTTACCCATAACATATTCGACGTGTGCCAGCTTGGTTCGGCAAATTTTTCATACGTCGGCATACGCTGGCTAAAACGTCAGGGTGTGACAGCGGACTTCACACTTCGATGTCTAGTGCGGTTATGATTTGAATCGTCGAGCCGCAGCCTATGAATAGCCTACGCCACGTGATCGTCGGCGATACGCTGCCGCGCGCTATGCATAAGTTACACTATCGTTGGGCATAGGTGTGAACGCCGACAACACGCTAAGCATTCGTTGGTATAAGTTATCTATATGTGATTGAAACGTTCTGTCTACGTTACTAATACGTTATACATACGTCCAACACGTTATTATACGCCCAAAACTTTAAAAAAAAAAACATCAACATGTCAAGCGTACGCGCAGCGGTTTTACATACATTTTGATATCTTGCCATACGCTGGCTAAAATGTCAAGGTGTGACAGCCCCTTTAGACCTGGAAGTTTTGTAATGGCCTGAACAAAGTTTGGTACATCATGGGTGATGAATGTTGTGATGAACTTTCATTGGAATTGTGTCTGTAGTTTCCGAGAAGAAAGCGAATACCTATTTTGGGGGCAAACCCTTCCCCACCCCCATATATCCCTTTCAAATTTTTTTAATGGCATGAACAAACTGGTGGTACATCACTGGTGATTGAAGGTTGTGGTCAAGTTTCATCGAAATTGTGTGTGTGGTTTCGGAGAAGAAAGCAAATACATATTTTCGGGGGCAATCCCCCGAACACCCTCTTGGAGCCCGATTTTTCAAATGTCATGCACAACATTTGATACACCATGGGTGATGAAGATTGTCGTCAAGTTTCATCGGAATTGTGCGTGTCGTTTCTGAGAAGAAAGCAGAATATCTCTTTTTGTGGTGGGGGGGGGGGCAACACCCTTGTAAACTCTCTCCATAGACCCCTTCAGACCCTGACTTTTATTTATTTTTTAATGCCATGAACAAACTTTGGTACATCATGGGTGATGAAGCTTGTGGTCAAGTTTCATGAGAATTGCATGTGTAGTTTCTGAGAGGAAAGCAAATACCTATTTGGGGGCGGGGGGGGGTCAACCCCTCTCGACCCCTTTAGGACTCGATTTCGTTAATGCAATGGACAAACTTTGGTGCATATATGGTGGTGAACATTGTCGTTTTGTTTCATTAAAATCGTATGTGTAGTTCCAGAGAAGAAGTTGAAAGTATTTGTGGACGGATGGACGGATGGACGGACGGACGGACGGACGGACGGACGGACGGACGACACACCATCCCATAAGCTCCCCGGCTCTACGTTCCAGGAGAGCTAAAAATCGAGCATTGTCTGTCCGCCTCAACCTTCTCGAGAATTGAGCCTCTTCTCTTAATGAGATGTATCTTACACTATCCTGCTTCAGGCATTTTAGCTTCTCAGGCTGGATGATTATGGGTGCCCGGCAAAGCGTAGTCTCATCAAAAAGGAAACCCAGCAGTTGCTCAATCAAATGACATGTGGTAAATGACAACGACCTAGTGTAACTTTTGGTTCTGGGGTTCTGGGAGGTGGGGGGCTTCAACTGTATTCTTCATGATAGGAAATGAGACCTATTACTTTATATATGTTGCAAACACAGATGTATCTTCAGGAGTACAAAGATCTGTAGAGTTGGACTGTGGATTGTTCAAAGTGTTCTGCAGTTAGATGACATTCAAGTCATACCTTGTTGAACAAATGAAAAGATGAAAGTTTACTGACAATTCCATGAGCTTAGGTGAGATTTCCTGTAACGTTTCCACTGAGCAAGCTTGTAGAGGTCTTGAAAAGGGCTCGTTTTCTTCTGAAGGTCTGTTTTAATGTGGTCGAATGGTTTGCAGCTATATAATTGATTACACTGACCCTAAATGCATGAAAAAATGTATTACTGTAAAAAAAATGTTTTATTGTAAAACATTTCTGGAGGATATGGGGAGGAGAGGAGGAAATTGCAGATTGTAATCTACAACAGAGCTGTTGGATCCATCCTTTTGCCTTTAAAACCAGTGGTGATCAAACATCCCAAATTAATGGGGGAATTATTTATTTATTTTGCCAATCGGCCCAAAATAAGAATGAAGGAAGAGGAATAAAATTATGTACAGCATAGTACCTTCCCTTTCAAGGAACGACAAGGATAGGAGCCAGCTGCCACTAGGGGAGCCCGTCTAGTTATTTCAATAAGTCCAGAAATCACGTCGCACACGAGCGTCTTGACCCCCACCCACCAAAACGTCGGCAAAGAGACCAAGAGAGAGAGAGAGGGAGAGCTGGAGAGAGAGAGGGAGAGGACGACAGCACACGTCTGTTGAGTAACAGAAAACGCACGCTTTCTAGAGATTGGACACACCAAGATTTCCTTTTCGTACCATTTGGACAACTGTTCGACCCACCACGATGTCCACTAGCGAACCGGCGGCCAAGCTCCTGCTGCAGATGACACTCCAACGCATCTGATCCAATTGCTGGGATGCTCGGAGCCGCAGGCGGTCACCACGGTAAGCGCGCTTTCGTTCGGTGTTCATTCGGCATGGCCCACATAGACCGGTGTGTTTCTTCCACACATTGTGAGGTTTTATACTGATCGGGATGTCTCGGGGTAACTAAAAATCATCCATCGAGGAGATTATTAGAATGGTGCTAATGACTCTTTGGGTTAACTGAGGAACGGGCGCATCACATCGAACAAGTCGTGCATTTTGAATGAAGATTGGGGAGAACCACAGACGCCACGCGAGGAGGAATTTATTGTCCCCAGCGAATCCGGCCATTTTTCTTCCGAACTCCTTTTTCCGCCTTGGGGGCTGGTCCTGTTGCGCTGCATCGGTTGGGTCGGTTTCACCCGGAACCTCAGCTACAGCAGTGTGCCCACGGGGTGCTGGCGGTCACCCTCTGCCTTGATGAGCTTCTACTCTCGAAGCGCCATCATTAAAGCAGCGCAGCCCGGCAGGTATGATGGTTGCGCAGCGTCCTTAACCCCTTACGTGCTGGATCAAAGGGTTTGCGGGACTTGAGAAGTGTCGTCAGTGCATTGATCCCTAAATGTCTGTCGACCATGATCATCTCTGTAAATTGAATCCACCATCCAGCAGATGATCCGTGCTTCTAATCCCTCATCCCGCTTCTTTTTTGCTCTTCAATTGCTCATTCTTCTTCCTCTGTCTCCGATCTTCCTCATCCATTCTCATAGTTAAATCATGTTTCGTCTTTCAAGCTCTTTCCTTATTCATCCTCCTGTATCTAGCCTCCATCCTGCTAATTCCTGATCCAACCTCCTCTTTTCCCTGCCTGTTTCATTGCTGTCCCTGGCAGGTGTGAGTGATGCGCGGGGCCGGTTCGACTCCCATCCTGCTGCCTCATCCTCAGCAGGAACTGTGGCTGAAGCAAGCACCGTGCTCCGCTATCCGGGTGCCGCGAGCCTCTCCTGGGAAGCCGCGATCCAAGCTGCTCGATTAGCCAAGGCCATGAGTGCCGCACCGCCTGCCACGCCGCCTGTGCTGGGCATCTGGAGCGCGGTGGGCACTGAGCCCGTGGCCAGGAAGCGGCCTCCACCCGCCAAGTCCAAGAAACAGGGCCAAGTTGCAGTGGCCAATCGTCCTGCTCGTGCTCTTTTCTGCCTGTCGCTGCGGAATCCATTGCGGCGGGTGTGCATTGGAATCGTTGAATGGAAGTATCCGCTTCACCAGACTACCAAATACTCTTCATCCTTGTTTTGCACACCCCAATCTTTCAGTCTCCAGTGCTCACCCCTTCCTCCACTGTTCATCTCAATCAAAACACCCCTTCCTCTCCTCAACCTTCCCCTTCACACCATGCAAACTTCACCCCCACCTGTATCTGCATTTCCACCACTCCATCATCCCCTGCCCCCACCAAAACAACAACTCACCTCCTCATACCTTTCAACCCTGCTCCTGTGCCCTTAATCCTTAAAAGTCATTCCATGACCACCCCGACCTCCTGTGTCATAAATGATGCACAATTTTATTTCCCAGTCCCACTTCCTCCAGTCCACCCCATTTTTTGTTCTTCAGTCTCACTCTCACGTTTTCCTAAAATTCCAAATAATTAACCCCTAATTTCCCATGTGGAAGACAATCTTACAACCCCCCACCCTCTCAAAGCCATCCGTGCCCGAGCGATCAAGACAGACGTGTTTGCCACATGAAGCGCGTCCGCTCGGCTTGATGAAGCGCACACGAGATTTCACGATTTACAGCCATGGATCCACTGGACGGACGGTGCGAGTGCACCATGATTATTGCGAATGAGCCATAACGACCATACCAATGCAATTTGGAATGGCCATAGTAATGTGAGAGCAACAGCAGGAGAAGGGTTGGGTTTTGAGTTAGGGTTAAAGGATATATAGTCTAGTTAGAGAGCATGAATGGAAACTGAAGGGGAGAACATAACAGCATGCTTTACGCAAAGCAAAAGTGGCAATACATAACAGAGGTTTATTTAACATTACAAAATATCAATCGATACGTGTGAATTTGGCCACATAATGCAAGTTTGATTGTAGTATTACATCATATCAGAAAGTCGGTATATGGCCGCTGCTATTGCAGAATAATCTGGGATCAACTTTCTTTGAGTATTCTTTAACCCAATACATCAGACCCTTCGACATCCTGATCCTCATGACCATCTTTGCCAACTGCCTGGCGCTTGCTCTGTACGTGCCCTTCCCAGAAGACGATTCGAACACCAACAATGCAAACCTGGTAGGTGTTGACACGTTGCGGTGATTTTTAAGCGTTAAAGAAACGCATGGTTTTGGACGCTTGATATTTTGTGTTGAAACAGGCCTTGCCTCATGAATTCTTTCAGCTATGGTAGCCCATCATGGTTCATGAATAGAGCATGGTTTGATGCAAAAAAAGTAATGCAGGTACATCTCATTGGAGTACAATGAATGTCGCTGAATCGTCCATTCTTTCTCACACCATGATTACTACATCGATGATGCTTTTAACTGAACACTACAAGTTTTGAGATTGTTGCTATGGTTTTTGCTCATTGTTATCACCTTCGGGCTTCTGTGCGGGTCTGAGGTACATGCTGGGTGTGTGCAAGGCATTGCATTTTGAATTGTTTTGTGAATATTTTATGGCTTAAAACCCCAAAGGGAACGGTTGTCGGTTCTATATCAATTATAAACTTTCCTACTTTTTCTAATTCTTCCATTGTCATGTCTTCATCCACCATTTAGAGGGAGACACTTTCCTGCCCCTTGTCTCTCCTTTCTCCCCCTTCCCCACTCCCCAAAACAACATATTTCCGACAAATGCCCTTTTGTCACTTTCGCAGGATAGCTCAGTGCTTAGAAATTGCAAATCCACAACTGGTCCTTGCTGAATTGAAAGATATCTCTTTAGAATTTAGATTATGAAACACAGTAACTCTTATAAGGAGGCATTCATGAAATTTACAAGATCAAATCATCGCTGTGGTTTTTGCCTTGTTCTCCTTATTTGCAGAAACATGCTGTTAAAGCAACAAACCTCAATTGATTTCCCGGATTATTAAAGTTATTCCATTGAACAACCTGCTTCCATGATACCTTATTTTCGTTCAGGTTATGCTTCTTTTCCTTAGAAGGGAAAATTGATTCTTCATTAGTCTTTAGTGAGTTTATTAGGGAGATTAAAGGCAAGACAATTTTTGGATTGTTTAAATCCTTTACTATATCAGAATTATTGTTTATACTCGATAGATGATATTAAGCCTGGTGTTGGCTTAATGGTTAAGGTGGCTGCCTTTAGATCTCAGGGTCTTGACTCGTGCCATTAAATAACACCAGGTGGTTGGCTGAGGTTGGCAAAATGAGTACCAGCTTACTCAAAAGAGGGGGAACTGCATCAGTGGCTCAGATGTGCTCCCAGCAATGATGCAACCAACAGCCACATACTGCATATGAAATATTTATATTATAGTTGCTATTAAATATATTTTGGGGCATGAAGGGCATGATCATGCATTTATTTATTAATATCCATGAAGGAAAGTGAGGGGTATGGGGTGCTAAAGGGAGAGAATCTATTATTGAGAAAGGGTCGAAGAAAATACAATGAAGGATGGGGTAGTTTTGGAGGTTGTCCAACAGGATGGTGAAGAGGTCATGCACTTAACTAGGATACGTTCGATACCAGACCCGACTATAAACTGTCGGAGTGGTGCTTCACAGGCAGGACGTTGCATCACAAATTGTGATGTCCCTCGGATGCATATTAAGCCTGTTGTCCTGTCTGCCAGCATTAGTTAGCGGACGTTATGAAGTTGAAGTTGATGTGGCGTCTTTTATGAAGTTGAGGCAAGTTATCACCGAAACCCTGAACAAGGAACAAATTCCAACCCAAATCAGTCTAATATCAGGCTAGCCACCTGGTGTGTGTGAAAGAGTCGGCCAATAACTTTCCCCAACTAACCACCGCATGAAGGTGAGAATAATTGGAACCATTAAAGAATAGGAGGTTGGGAGGCAGGAGGGGGTTCATAAAGGGAAGAAGAGCAGTTACTTTGCCTAATTTGCATGTGTGTTAAATAGTTGGCCCTTACAATGATAAAAGTACCTTTTATTTTCATTTTCAAATGTAATAGCACAACAAAGTAAATGTGTAGTTCAAATCCTGCTGCTGCATGTCATCTTTTAACTCTTTGGGGACCGCTTGAGATTTTTACCCAGCAATGTCCAGCATGATCTGTGTGGAGAGTCACATGATGCAATCCAACGTGGTTTGTTTAACAATTCTTGCCTTGAACGCATCATGCCCTGCTTGGACACTGCCTTTAAAAGAGATTCTGATTAAATGGCACCAACCTTGACTTGCGGGACAAGTAATCTTCGAAGTTTTTGGTTAGGCTGGCAGAAGACAAGCCTGTGTTTGTCATGCTAACCTTGGCCATAGCTTCTACTGGCCTTGTCCAAAAGACATGCATTAATTAATAATCTACGGATCAGCATAAGGGATTCAGTGTGAAGAAGCAAGCGAGTAATTGAATAGTGTGGCTTTTATTTTTGTACATGGTAAAGAATCACCTTGAGTCTCTGTATTTAAAAAAAATTTCAATTATTTTTCTTTGATCATAGATTGCACGTAATGATGTTTGTGGAAAGAGGTTTGGCGATGATGTGATTGATCATAAATCATTTTTATCTAATTGTCCTTTTACAAACCATGTCTAGATTGGTGCAAATCCCAGCAGGCTATGGTCTGCAGCTTCATTCTGTTCTGTTCATGTTTAAAGCTTTCTTGTTTTGTTTATCCTTTCAAAGTCCCCCTCATTGAGTTGCTATGTTCGTGTCATCATGTGCCATGTTTTTATTAAATATAGAAAAAAATTGGAACTTTTGATTCCCTCCCCCACCACCCCAATCCTCTATTCTGTATGTCCTATCCATTCCCTTATGTGATTCACTTTTCTTTAATTCCCCTTTCACCCCATCCTTCCCTTTTCTCTCCTATTCTCTCTTCCTTTTCTCAATCCACCCTCTCCCCCGTTACCCTTGTGTAAATGACCACTTTGATTTTTCTGTCAATTGAGCATTCATACATTTTAATAATGTATCTGGTTGTGTGATTGCCTTTTGAGTAGCTCGAATATCTCAAATATGTTGTGAAATCCCACATCCTTGTCCATAATCTTTTTTCCCCCCATTCACCCTGCCCAACTCAACCCTCTTATTTTCAGGTTGCTGTGTTTCCACCCCTCCTCTCTTCTCTCTCCTGATTAATGTGTCCAACTGCTGCCCTGCTGTCCCACTAGATTCATTCCCTCTGTCACCTCACTAGCTTTTCCATGAGCCTCGATTTTGTAAATTAAAATCCCAGTGCTATTATTTCTCTGTATTTAGGGTGTACGTATAAATACTTGGGGGAAGTTTGGAAAACCTATCTGATTGTACGTATATCAGTCTATACTAACATTCATTTCAGCACCCTTCTTTAAGCCCCTGTCACACCTTGACAATTTCGCCAGCGTATGGCATGTATCAAAATTGATCTAAAACGCTGGCGTACGCTGAACTATTGATGTTTTTTTCAGTTTTGGGCGTATATTAACGAGTTGGACGTATGCATAACGTATTAGTAACGTACACAGAACGTTTCGATAACTTATAGATAACTTATACCAACGAATGCTTAGCGTGTTGTCGGCGTTCAAAACATATGCCCAACGATAGTCTAACTTATGCATAGCGCGTGGCAGCGTATCGCCGACGATCACGTGGCGTAGCCTATTAAAAGGCTGCCGCCCGACGATTCAAATCATAACCGCACTAGACATCGAAGTGTCAACATCACCGTCATGCCGAAGAAAAAAAAAACAACAAAAAAAAAACATGGAGTCTGGAACACTAACGGGTTCCTCCTGTGAAGCCCATTTTTATATAGCAATTCCCCTAAACACTGCCAATATGCCATTATACGGTAGCTGTAAGTTAGAAACACGTTCAGTAAGTTCTGTGGTCGTCCGGAAGACGTCAAATACATCTACATACGTCAATATGCGTTGGAGATACGTTACACATAGGTTCAAAGCACGTTACTCATAGGTTAGAAATAAGTTTCGGGTATGCTAAACATTACCTCGACGTGTTTCGACTTATGAGTAACTTACAAGTAACGTGTGTCGACGTGTGTCAACGATCGCATAACGTGCCTACAACTTATGGCCAGCGTATGCGGAACGTGTGAGTCATACGCTGGCATACGTCGGAAATTTTGAGCATGCACAAAATTTGTCGATGAGCTTGGCGTACTACGACGTATGCCAGCGTGCTTCAGCGTGCTCTTAACGTATACAAAACTTACCCATAACGTATTCGACGTGTGCCAGCGTATTCGCCAAATTTTTCATACGTCGGCATACGCTGGCTAAAACGTCAAGGTGTGACAGCCCCTTTACCCCGACCTTCGACTAGGTTGTGAAGTAAGAACGAAATTGGGTGGGGGAATGTTGAATATTTACTATTTTGCTAGAGGGTCATACACCGAACACACTGTTGACCAGACACCTCGTCTTGTTAATGGTTGGTCTTTCAAGTGAATCTGAAACTGGAAAGTATCAGATTCAACACACCATTGGATGCCCAAAGCTCTTTCCAATGGCAGTGAATCGTGCATCACATCGAGATCTCAAATTCCCTTTACCTGATCTTGGGACAGAATGGCAGCCAAGACATCCTTTGAATTTAAGATGAACTTGTGCAGTCTCAGCACTCCATGTAAGCACATAGACTTGGTGTTATTGATAAGGTTGATGGCTTCACTGACAGAAGCAACTGATGTGGGGCCATCATCGACATATAAGTTATGTCTGATGAAATCTGCAGCATCTCATCCAAATTCAGCCTCATTGTCGCTGGCTGCCTGCTTTAAGCCAAAGTTCACACAAGCCAGAGAGGACTTGGTGCCAAAAAGATTAACGTTCATCTGCTATTCATCTAGTTCATTTTCAGAGTCATCCAACCAAAGAAACCAGAGAAAGTCTCGTTGTTCTTTCTTGATCTTGAATTGGAAGAACATTTGCTCTATGTCACACATCAGTGCAATAGGCTGCTGGCGGAACCTGCAAAAGACTCCAACCAAGGCATTTCTTAGATTAGGACCCTGAAGCAAGTGGTCGTTGAGAGATTGTCCCTGGAATCGTGCACTACAGTTGAACACGACATGGATTTTACCTGGCTTCCTCACGTGATACACTCCGTGGTGTGGAATATACCACAATGATCCATCAGTTTTATCTGTGGCTGATGGTAGTACCTTCTCAGTATGTCCATTTTGGATAATACTTTGCATATAGGCTGTATAATCCTGTTTGTACCGCTCGTCTTTATTGAAGCAATATAAAATATTTATTTATTTATTTATTTATTTGTTTGCTTGTTTTTTAATTGTCTCAAACAATGGATCGCCATGGACTTGTTGTTAGTTAGCTTCGGATCAGATTCTCTGAATAGCAATGACATTTCTTAGTGCTGGTTTGAGAGATGAACACCTTTCTGTTCTATAGAAATAAATTTTTTGTCCTCCCAGGAAAGAGATGATTCCTCTCCTTGACTTTCATTGAAATCCATTTCCATCATTTGAGTGACATCATGAGGTTTGATAGCTTCTTTCACCTTGGTTCTTGAACAGAGTACGACCTCCACGTACTCACTTTCGCACGCCTTACCAGATAATGGTACCAGATAATGGTAGCTAATCTTGAGAGAATGCGATGACTCACTCCAATATCATCAGTGTCTAGAGCGCCTGGGTCCACAATTTCTACTATTCCCCAACCCAGATCCATCTTCTGACCATATGACTCATTGTTAGTGGGAGGAATTATGTCTCGAGGTGTTAAAACCCTGGCACAGTTATAACCAATAAGGAGACCAACTTCAGCATCTTGGAGTGGTATCACCTCGTCAGCAATTTTATGCAGGTATGGCCATTTCCTCGCAACTTCTGGTGTTTGTATATGAGACATACTAGCTGGCATAATCTCATGGAGTATGTCGTTGGAAGTGAGATCTGCAATGAGCTATTGTAGCCTCTAACCCGCAAGCTGTAAATCCTTTGACTTTGTACCAGATGGTCAGTCCCTGGCAGACATTGTAGATGGGATTTAATTCACCGGGGTACCCTTTAAGTTCAACGCAACAGAAGTATCTTCGAGTATGAAGGTGGTGTCAGATTGAGTGTCAAGTAACGCATACACCAATCTTTCAACTTCTTGCTTATTACAGTGTGATAACCATGTACAGGAACCATCATTGAACATTTACTGCTCTGACCTGTGTTGGTGTGTGACTCAATCCATTGTGAGCATTGACATACTTGTCTCCAGACTTATCAGTGGTGTCTCTCTTGATACTACTTTCGGAACGGTGTTCTGTTGTGACGTGCTTATCTGTCTGCTGTCTCTATGAAGAGCAGTTGGGTGTCGTTCTTTGCACATTTTCCAGACCTTTCTATGGTGACACTTCTTGACTAAATTGTCCTTCATCAAGGCAGCCAAAACAAAGACCTTTTTCTTTGGCAGAGATCTTTCTGTCCAGTAAAGTTTGAGCTCGATACAATCTACAGTCATCAATGTCATGCTCACCTTAACAGAGAAAGCACAACTTGCCATCCCTTTCAACTTGTACATTTTCACAATTCTGTGTCACTTCAGTGGAGAGAGAGAGGTAGCAACAGCGACCTTTCTTGGGTTTCCGGTATTCCTGAATGTTCGCCTTTCCCGACTTCTGGTTTTACTTGATGATTTCACAGCCTGGAGTGAAGTCATTGGATCACAAGCTATTTCTGCTTATTTGGCGATAATCTTGACAAACATTGAGAAAGGTGGAAACTGTTTTTCTTCCTTCCAATTTGAGATGATTCTTGCCCATCGCCAAGTTAACCACTGAGGAAGCTTTGTGAGCAATTTCCTATTTTCTCAGTTGTTGTTTAGAACTTGAAGACTGTCTATTTTCTTCATGGCTGCTTCACACTGTCTCAAGAAATCAGCGTAGTTACGCAAAGCTGGGTCATCTCGTGATGCAATCAGACCAATTGTCTGGTTTCTTTCTGAATGTGTTGGCCACGAGAAACTCATCCCTGTAACGTCGTTCGAGTACCCTCTTTGCATCCTCAAATGCCTCAGCGGTATTGACCAGAAAGTAACCTTCAACAGCCTCCCTTTTGCAGCACCCCCTAGATA
>CM068955.1:59108360-59126220 GCA_035128595.1 Eptatretus atami
AAAGACAAAGGCGAGCTGGGAACATTCCTAATGATAATTATTTATTAACAGCAAGTGAGGAAAAGCATGTTGTACGATAAATATTTATTGGGGATGTAACGCAGGGAAAGAGGAGAGAGGTGTGGTGCGACAATAATACAAGCAACTTACTAAAGCAGACACAGTGCAGACTTGACGCGAGATTAATAAGAGTAACAACAATAATGTTCTTCTACAGGCTTACTTAACAGACAGGCGCCAGCACACTCGGACACACACAGAAAAAGAATCCCCAATGAGAAGGGACTTTTGCAGCCAGGGATGGAGGGGAGTTGAGGTTATAGCTTTCCGTACCTGGGCGTTTCGGGGGGGGGAGGGGGGAATGCTCCATGGTGCGGTACCCGACAATAGTCGCGTTGTTCTGGCCACAGCCGCACGTGTGGACATCGTGTTCTGAAGGAGTGGCTTGAATGGAGAAGGGCGGAGTCCAGAGGGCGAGGGTGGAGCAGTAGGTGGGACCAGGCAGGAGGCAGTTTGTCGAGGCGAGATGAGGGCGGAGTCCAGAAGGCGGAGTCGAGAAGCAGAAACACACTGCGTGAAAACACCACTCAACATCTCCTTGACGGAGGAGCTTCCCTGTCTTTTATAGAGCCCGAATCTCCGGGGAGGGGCCATGCCGAACCCAACATCATCGCATGAGTCGGGCACTCCAACTGGCTCTGACCCCTCATGTGGTCCGCCAGCTTGGGCCGGGTTTTGGGTAGACGTCGGTGCACCCCGCCCACCTTGCTGCTAAAGCATACGTGACTCGCCGCACATCTCTGGTTCCGGGCAGATGTTGGTGCACGCTTGTGGTAGACGAGACGAGGGGCGAGCAGGCAGAGGGTACTGTTGGTTGTCGTGGAAGCTCAAAGCGATAGTCCAGCACCTAGCGCACATCGTGGATTTTGCCTCAGAAAAGAAAAGAAAAAGAGTGGGAATGGAATGGAGGGGAAAATGATTTAATAACCGAACTATTAGACCATCGCAACGCACTCCCTTGTTTTCCCACTAAACAAAAGGAAGGGGTCTATCTACACATATATTAATGGCATAACTGTCTCGGGACCCTATTGGGTGGTCGCTAGACTACCGTTATTCTCAGGTTTTCCGTCTGTCTGTATGTATGTAATGGACAGCTCTGGAGGCCAGAGGAGTCAACCAATTTTGATGAAACTTGACTGGTAGGTTCATACCAGATCTAGTTGTATGCTTTTGAGCACCGTTGCTATGGACGCCACCGTTGCCTAGCAACGGGACTTTGAAATTTTTGAAAAAATCCGAAAAATATTTTATATATATATATTTTTTAGAAAATCAAAAATCGGCTTCCGCGCTTTTATGCGCACTATAATCAACTCTTTGTCAAAAATTTTCAGCCCGATCTGTCAAAAACTGTATGACTAGTATGCAACTATATAGCGACCACCCATGTCGCCTACCGGCTAGTCTGTTGTATGCATGCGGTTCCAGAACCGCAACATACATATGTATGTATGTATGTTTGATATATATATATATATATATTATATATATTATATATATATGTTTATGTATGTTTGTTTATGTATGTTTGTTTATGTATGTATATTTTATGTATGTTTTGTATATATATATATATATATATATATATATATATATATATATATAATATATGTATGTTGTAATATATATATATATTATATATATTATTGTATGTTTGTATATATATATGTATTATTTATGTACATATGTATAATTATATGTATATTTATGTATATATTTGTATATATATTATATATATGTATATTTTATGTATATATGTATATATATATACCGGGCATAGTGGCGTGCGCCTGTAATCGGCTACTCGGAAGCTTGGTTGGAGGATCGCTTGAGGACGGGAGATCTGCACCGGGCCGTGCTATGAGAGGGTGTAGGGCAGCCCGGAATCATGGCGAAACCAATCCTTATCCCTGTGTCGTAAGAGGCGACCAGGGTTGCGTCAGGAAGGGCATCCAGCGTAAAACCTGTGCCAAATCAGTATGCGGATCATAACGGATGATCCGCTGTGGCGACCCCTAACGGGAGCAGCCGAAAGACGAAGAAGAAGATATATGTAATATATGATATATATAGATGCAGTATGTATGTATATATATGTATGATATTATATAATATATATTATGTATATGTATGTGTGTGTGTATATTATATATATATATATATATATATATATATATATATATATATGTATGTATACTGTATATGTGTATGTGCATATATATATATATGTATGTATTGTACATATATATATATATATTTATATTTATGCATAGCCTCCTCCAAGAACTTTAGACACCTTCGAAAATGAAATATCTTGCGTGGCGAATGAAAATTTGTGTAATAAAATGATCTTGCCACCCTAAGCACAAATATAATTTTAACATGTAATCACTGTAAAACAATTCTCTGACACTGTGGCCAACTGCAGTACAATGAAATGCAAAGTGAAAAGATTTGACTTTTTTGACCATTTGGACATTGTTTGTTCCTGTCTTGCTGTTGAGAAGATTAGTGAGCCAGTGCATTATCTCATGAGGGAGTGCTGATTCAATTTTTGGAGTTAAAAGTAGTTTTTAATACAAGCATAGATGACATCACAATAGCCCAAAGATGAAAGCTATTGCTGCTGAAATAATTTAACAATGTCTCACCCTGGTGCAGTGTCTTTGTGACCTGTCATTTCAGAGATTTCACACCAAGGTTATGGAAATATTTTTTTTTGCATTTTATTGCCACTGTGCCAGAAGTCAAATTCTCAAGGCAATCTGTGTTTCCTTTTGAAATTAGATTATGTGTGGTATATGTTAACATTTGAGGCCATCTACATATTCCATACACAAAAGTTGAAGCATGGAGGATTGCCGGTTGGTGGCGGGGGGGGGGGGGCGGGGAGGGCGTAGAGCAGATCGAGTTACTGAACCATTGAGAGATAAGAAAGGATATAGAATAGATTGAAGGACAGGAAGAGTTGGGAAGGACTGAGAATAGGCAAGGAGGGTTAAAAGAAAGCTGAAGTTTGTGAACACTGCGTAAGAGTTGCCAAACCACAAGATACCATCCTGCAAGAAGGAAAAATTTACTTGTACCATTATATGAATTACCTGATCAAGATAGAATGTTTTCTACTTCCTAGAGCAGGCTTAGCATATGGGTTTGTGAAAACATAATCCAAAAATGTATGCTTTCATCACAAGAATGTCCAACAAATATGAGCACCTGCAAAAATGAAACTGTGATCATTTTGGTCTTCACAAGGATGCTGCAAAGAAAGTGTTTGCTTATCTTGGGGATGGAAAGCTACATTTAGACTTTAAAAAAATATGGCCAAAGACCAAGACAAAGAACCAGGTCAAAAGATTTGCCCCCATTGTGTAATGACAATGATGTCTGGGACTGCATCCGACCATTTTAGAGCCATGTTGAGGAAATGAGGGTGAGTTTCAATGTCAGCTACACTGGAGTAGGATGTTCTCCCTTGAGTATACAAAAAGGGAGCAAGAGTGTTAAATGGGCTTCACCGAAGTGGAAAAAAGTACGACATTAAAGTGCGATGACAGGAAAAACTGTCCAAGCCTTTGATACATGAGAAACTCTGGCAAGAGACACTAGCATGCGATGCAATAAATGTGTAGTCCTTCATGACTTGGTAACTGGCTTAAAATAAAGATGTGATATTTTGACATCTTTGCAGAAAATACAGATTCTGACATTAGTTCCTCCAGGCTGGCCAACAGAAAAAAACTGCAATTAACTTTGCTGTGTCTACACACATGATCACGCAGTTCAGGAAGCTTAATAATCAAATGACATTCTTGCCACTCCTGAGATAAACAAAGGAAGAATGAGTGCTTCGTCAGGATGTCATGGAAGCCATATTTTATGCAAATCAATGTGCTGTGGACAAAGGGACTGTGACAGTGGGCATTAATAGAGAAAAGCTTCAGAAGACAGGGCCTTGTGCTATTGTTAAGGAGTTGGACATTATATTCAGTACATATGCATGAGGTCAACAGAGACACGGAGCAGGAAGTTGGTCATTAATAATGTCCAGTCATAAATGCCTAGTCATATTCCACATCCTTTTGAGAACAGATTGTCTTTATGCCTACAAAATGTTAATGTAACATATACACATGCAAGTAAAGACAAGTGTCAATTTGTTGCATATTAGCACTTGTGAATGTAAAAATCGAACATGTTTTGGTAAAAATAAAAAATTGATAAGAAAAAATATTACATTTCTGAAAGGGGACAAGGTATGGGTGAGGTGGTATTCCGAGTTCTGTCATTAATAGGTATATAATCCGGGCATTTGTTGACATTGCCAATCAGGCTTTCAACTCTCTTGAAGACTGAAAATAATTGGTTCACAGAAAATGTTGAGGTCTCAAGTATGGCTGTTCTTGAGGACGATAAATAGTACCTTTTAATGTTTTGCGATTGAGGTTGAGAAGGAATTTTTCCTGACTGACATTGAAAATCTAATTCGAAAGTAAGTGATATCTCTAATATGTTTGGGATCTCTCCGAAGTTATCAAAGCAGCACAACAAAAGGTTATCCAGGCAAGTTGACAATGATCTGGCACAGAAGAAAATCCCCACTACCTGATCATCTGTGAAATCTACTTCCTGGAACCACTTGTCTCACTGAAGTGTCTCAAGACAGGAACGGCCTTGCGTCCAGATAATACCCATCCTGAGCAATTCCTCAATGCCTGAAATGAACTGTTGGAATGTCTATGATGTTTTGGTGCTGCCTCTGCACATGCAGAGTCACCCGCACATGGAAGAGCACAAATGTAGCCACTGTATTCATGCCTGGTAAACCAAGCACCGACCCCAAAAGCTACCGTCCCCAATTACTACTTCCTGTCCCATTCAAGCCTGTAGATCCTACTCCTCCACAGGGTTGAATCAGTAGTTGAAAAATGCCTGTTGTTGGCTTAATCGTTAAGGTGGCTGGCTTAAGATCTTAGGATCTTGACTTTGAGCCCCTGTCCACATTTGAAATAACACCAGGTGGGTTGACTCAGTCTGGCATCCTTCCGAGGTCGGAAAAATAAGTATCAGCTTTCTGGTAATGGGTATCACTTCCAGAAAATTATGCAACCAGCAGCCACAGGCTCCATACGAAACAGCACCAAGTGGTTGAAGAGGTGCTACCACCACAAGAAGCTGGCTTCAAAAAGAACTGCAGCATTGAGGATCAAGTCCAAGCTGCCACTGACATCATCATATCTGCATCCAAAGAAAGCTGAAGTGTGGCGCAATATTTGTCGACTTGCCTTCTGTGTATGACATTGTGGCACAGATGACTCCACCTGAAATTGTACAGACTTTTGCAAGATCACGGTCTCATGAAATTCATTCAAGAAAACACCTCAAATCACTGCTTCAGGGTCCTTGCTACAATTAAAAACAGCCACACATGCTCACTCAAGGTTGGTGTTCCTCAAGGATCTGTCCGTGCTCCTGTCCTCTTCAACATCTACATGTTAAACCTTCGAAATACCACAGGCACAAAACTAGTCGATGCTGATGACCTGGCCAACCTCTATGCCGACGAGAGTTTTGAGAAACTGGAGAAGACCCTTACCTGAGAAATAAAGATCTTGAGCAGCTACTCCCTTGACTAGCCCTGATGGCTCAACACCCAAAACCCAATCTGCTCAGCCTTCCACCTTAACAACCAAGAGGCAAAAAGAGAGTTATATGTTGGTGGTGGTCATATGGCAGCTTAGCTGCTGGGGTAGCTATCATTTCTTGAAGCACGACTGTGTCACTGATGCAGTACCCCTCTACCAGTACACACACTGGAACTGGTACTCATTTCGCTGACCTCGGAAGGATGGCAGGCTGAGTCAACCCCCTGGTGTATTAATTCAGCAGCTGACGAGGCTTGAACTCAGGACCCTAGGATCCCAAGCCACCACCCTAACCACTGAGCCAACACCAGGCTCAGTTCTATGTTACACTGAATGAAATTGTGCCTCACATCCTAATCTCGATGCCACATGCAAGAAGAAGAAAGCAGCACAGCAGTGTTTGGAAGGGTATCTAAGATAGTATGAAGCTAAAGTTGCTGAAAAATATTTTCAAAGTACATTGCATTTTTATTGGCCTTGGAGTACTTCCATCTTTAAAGCCACAGTTTCCCAAAATATGAGAGGTTTGTTCGAATACACCCGGGTTTTTATGAAGGATGTAAATGGTCAGGTGGGGTTTATTAGTCCATTTTATATTGACTCCACTGAAAGGGGCATAACAATTCTTATTTTACTTGCTGGGTTTCAAGAATTCAAGAACCCAAATCTATCATGTTACCCTTTAGCCAAATATGAACTTCAGCATTTTGGATGACAGTTCAATGTCATTATTATCCCACCACCTTATCCTGCAGTTGACCTTGACCCCATATATTTTTTAGCCTCCCCCTATTATATTTGTTGTAGGGTTTGTTTCTACAAGTAATGTCCCCAATTTTTAATGATATCCTGTAGTTTAAGGCCCTTAGGAGTACTAAACCACCATTTAGGGTCCCCCCCCCCCCACCCGGCCAATGTCCAAGCTACATCCCAGAGCCAGCTCGGGGTTGGTGGGTTTTTGACCTTGTCCTAATTTTTAAGGTCATGACCTAATTATAGGCGTTTTAATATTTTTCACAACTAGACTAAGGTTAGTCCGATCAGACCGAAATTGCCCTCTATAGATAGCCTCGAGCAAGTTGCATTTGTGCTTCATTAACATCATAACCCTCAGAGTTGAATGTCAAGGTCAAATGGTGGTATTAAAAAACAACAACATTTGTTTCTGTCAACGCTCAATCTTGCCAATGGAGAATCTCAGACTACTTGACCTTCCAAGTTGTTCTTGCATCATAATAGTGGACCTGCATTTAAGTTGTGCACCTGATATCTGATTAGTCCTCGACCTTTTTTTCTGATTGTGACCGAATTAACTAAAGACGCCTTTTTTTTTATCTTAGCGTGAATAATTTTCCTCCGATTTTCATGTTGTTCGGTTTTATGGATAGATTGTCAATGGGGACACATTTTCTTAATTTTCACTCTCTTCCTAAATGTTGAAGGTAAAGGTTATATGGTGGTTAAAAAAAAAACTTTGTCATCATTTCATCATGGGTGGGGAGGTTGACCCTTGGCTTATGTTGGAAATTCCCTAATTTTTGCAAACCAGTACACCCAATCCCAATGGGATGGTCGGAAGGGTCATGTTATTATCCTCTCTGGGGCATATAGATAGCAGTGAATCTAGGTTCTGACCTCAAGAACGTCGAGAGTGTGTGTAGTTACAAAGTTTCTTGTCGATCACTCGCCAATTGGCTTAAGCACTGGCCTATTTTTTTACTCCTGGTAGGAGTGCCCTACAAAATGCCACAATTAACTATTTATATACAGTCCGTTAACACCGCGTTTGTCCAAGAAGGAAAAATCCCCTTAAGTAGAGGGGATATTATTAGTGTTAATGTTGTTTTATAATATCATTAACATTACACTATTATCATTAGTGTTGTTGTTACCTACACCACTGAAGGTGGAAGGACGTTATGTTTTCACTCCTGTTTGTCTGTTTGTCTGTCTGTGTGCAGGATATCTCAAAAAGTTGTGGACGGATCCAGATTAAATTTGGTGTGCAGGTTGAGTGTGTGACAAGGAATAATTTTGTCCACAACGAGTTGATTTGATTTTGATGAAGATACAATTCCAGATCTGGATACGAGAATTATTTAATTGTTAAAATGATTCTTCACCATTGAGAGATAAGGCCAAAAACGATATAGTACTGTATAGCATGATATTTCAAAAATGTAGATTTCCCAATATGTTCTTGTGGATCAGGCGTTATGTGGCAGAGGTATGTGCTGTACCGAGTACCCTTGTAGTTAATTACATAACACACCAGTACACAAACACCACAAAAAAACAAGTCCTGGCAAGGGTCTGCAATCTCAGATTGCTTTTTTTCCTTGTTTTCATTTCGGTGTTTGTTGACATTTGGTATCTTTCTATGTTCTGCATATGAAATTGTGTTCTTGGAAATTATTTCGAAAAAAATATCACAAAAATATAGATAAAATTATATCTTAAAGCTAAAACATTTTTAAATCATGGCTCAAATTTAGTTTGGCCAGTATACAGTACTGGCAAACATTGGCCTACATTTATGAAAGGTATTGTATGATTTAAAAAATCCCCTTTTCAATGCTGGCAGGTCAGATAGTTGGCTTTACATTTCCTCTGAAGGATTCGTTGATCCAACAACCTTCTGGTGAAGTTTCTGGATGACCATTTACATTTGGTTGGGTATTAAACCAAGACTAGACTGTTCAAAGGTGAATATGCTACCTCTGATCAATCCAATGAGCCCCCTGCTGCTCGTTTGTACCTCCCATAACTGTCTGTGTAAGCTTACTCATCCATTTTGTTTCATCCCTGTTGTGAAATTATCTGCCAAGCTGCCCCAAGTCTTGACTGAACCTTCGTTCAGGTCTTTGATCTGATAGGCTGATAACCTATGAGGCACAAGTTTATCACAACTGCCTGCTTTCTTGTAATGCAATTGTTCATATCTATCGTTTTATGCTTTTTTGTTTGCAACAAACAAGCTGCGACATCGAAAAAGAAAGATTATTTTGGACATCACGACCATGACTCATTTTCATCCCAGCATTTCCACAAAAAGCCATCCATACCCGCAGTTAGAGATTAAAAAGAAAGAAAGAAAAAAAAACTTTGATTGATGAAGATTTCGATCTACAGGAGCAATGAGGGAATGGGAAAAGTGAAACCGGGGAAGTAATCAGGAAAACAGCCTCTGGCCATTGACAACAAGTAAGAGACTATTTTTGGAACGAGGTATTTTGTTTTCATTATTCTTCTTCCCATATCTTTTGCTTCCAAAAACAATAATAAGCAGGCGGTAGGATGAAAACGCAAACTGATAGATAACGATCACCATTTAAAGATTAAAGATTTAATGATCATCTTTATAGAATTATATATCTTGCTTGTTAAGTTCAGCCTTGTGCACTATATTTCTCTTCAATCTGGCTCCAAATACCTTTTAATAAGCCCAACAGTCCTAATACCCACTACCCACCAGCACATAGACTATGACTGTATATTTTTCACTCTTTCACTTTCAATTCCATTTTCTCTGAAGATCATTTGAATCATTTCCTGAGACGTGTTTTTGTTTTTTCTCCAAACCTACTCGTAAAAACAGTTCTATTGCTAACCTTCAATCATTCTGAGTCCTGCTTTAACCTGTGATGAAACACTTTACTGTACCTTTGCTGTCCTCTCTCCACTCTTTGAAATAATATTCTCACCTGTTCCATCGCATGTTCATCATTTTAATTCATCACTTTATTTTTTACCTCGCACACGTGAAGCGAAAAGTGTATAAGATGTATGTATATTAGACTGCTTCAGTAGCACTAAACTTCCGGATTTTTTCTTTAACGATCTTTAAAATTATTATTTTATTTAAATTTAAGTATACGGTAAACTCTTATATTTCACAGGGTTTACATTCCTGGAAAATGCCATGATATTTAAAACCGTAATAGTTAAAACGAAGGGCCATTGGGAAAAGGGGGGGTTAGGTTCCTGGGCTTTAAGGAAATATAGGGGTAGGTGGGCAGCAGACAAAAATAAACATGTCACAATTGAAATAAAAATATATAATAAATATAAATCGGCTTGACGATAAATTCTCCTGCTGCGTTGAATCAGATTAAATGTTCAGTTGCGATTAAAAGTTTCCCTTCGTCCCCACTATCCCTCCCCTATTGATCTTCATGTGTTTTGTTTATAAATCATTCTGCAACTCCATAAACCAGCGAATAAATAAAATTAAAAGAATCACTTTTGTCTATCATTTTACACTTCGGCATCATTCTGTTGTTAATGGTGCACGAGAAACAACAAAAGGCTTGTGGTACCGAAATAACCATCACAACTCAACTCAAAAACCGCAATTGGTCAAAAGTAAGCCCCGTGATAACTACATCAGCACATAACAAGTTGCCTATGATTGGTTAAAACCGCGATATTCAAATTTGTGATACTTAAGGGTTCACTCCATACTTGAATGCTGTGTGGGGTAATCTCTTCTGTGAACTCCAGTTTTTTATCCCCCGCCGCGTGGCGGAAGGGGGATATTGTTGTCACCCAGGTCGTCCGGCTGTCTGTCCGGCTGTCCGTCCGTCCGACCGTCCGACCGTCCGTCCGACTGTCCGACCGTCCGTCCGTCCGGGCGTCAACATTTATAGCTGTGAGTGCGATAACTCATAAACTTTTCGCCATATCCATTTGAAATTTGACTCACACATGTACCACCTGAAAAGGAAGAACCCTATTGATTTTGGGCGTGGCCGGATCCAAGATGGCCGACTGGGGCGGCCATCTTCAAAAAAATGTTTTTTGTAGTAAATGGAAAACCGCTTATCTGATTTCAATTATTTTTGGTTACTACGTTCCTCACCCCTGGGGAACTTTTTCGAGATGATGACCAAATGGTGTCTTGTTTCCAATTCACCTCCCTCATTATCTGGAATATGTATGACCTTTTTCATTCAATGGCGGGGGATTCCCCATCTCTGATGGTATATTTATACACATGGTCTCGGCTTGTGGAAGAGCTAGTACCCAGAATAGATCAGGACACAACATAACAAATTGAACAGCAGGAGAAAGGGGAAACAACAAATAGCAGGTAGAGGAAGAAGGTAGATGGACAAACAAGGGATGCAGGTAACAATGAGGGTTAGGGAAGAATGCAAAGGGTAGACAAGATGGATACAGAAGCAAACTTTTGGAGGGGTGGGGGTGGTTTTAACAAAAAACGGGGTGTTAGAAAACATCATGGCTTTTGATAGGGTTCAATACTTGTTTGGCGTTCAATTCCAACTTATCTCGGACTAATTTATTGAGGTAATTTCACTGAAAAACTATTATGTAGAAACCACTCTCCTCTACCTTCTCATCAATCAGCTTTGCTTGATATTTCTTTAATTCTTTGCACACTATCTTCGAGAAACATTTTGCTTTGAAAAAGAAAAATTTCACGATCGTTGTTTAGGCAATTTGTTGGGCAGAGAGAACTGCATATGTAACAATTGACACTGAATGATGCTTTATTCACATTACTGTGGAACTGATTCATATTACAGTTAATATCAAAGAAGTTTTGTTTCTTTTAGGCTGTTGCTACTAGCAAATGGCACTTGTGAATTGAAGATGTATGTCTTCTTGCATGTTTCTCAATTTTGGGAGAGGGAGCAGAGGTCGTTTTCAAAATAAGGCATCGATTTGTGACTTTACTTTGGGGCTTGCTGTGAAAGCTCAGCATGGTCACTTCCAAGATAATATCACTCCATCCTTTCTGGTCTATAACATATCGAGGGGCAAGGTGTTGGTTGCAGTCAGATCCGATTGTCTCGGGCCATTTTGTTTTGTGGCCTTTTAAGCAAAAAAAGACCCCTATATACACCGTGTAAAGATCCACAGCTTGCATGGATCTATGAGTTTGCCTCCTGTGGATCCAAAGAGTTCATTAGGTAGCAGTAAGCTGTTTGAACCAATAGCTATAGAAAGCAACATTAACAAATTTATATTCGAGAGTACAATAACTGATTGCCGGAAAATTTAGCGCTTTTATAACCAGGCAAGTATTTCGACAAAAGAAGTGCTTGAACTCCAACAAAAAAGAGAATGAAACAAGTTTTTTTTATTCATTCTGATATTGGTAAAAAGAAGGCCAGATGACAAACTTGGGAGAGTGCATACCTCCACCGCACAGTGCCTGATCCATGAGAACATACCGGGCCCAACACATTTTTAAATGAAATATCTTTCTATATGTCATTTTTACGCCTGGTGTTGGCTTCATGGTGAGGGTCCGAGGGGGGGATCCGAGGGTCCTTAGTTCATATCCCGCTCAGCCATTTAATTAATACTTGGTGGGATTGACTCAGCCTGTCATCCTTCCGAGATCAGCGAAATGAGTACCAGCTTGCTGGGAATGATTGAGCCATTTGAGTTGCCTGCGGCGAAGTGGCGACCCGTCCATGATTGTGCCCAATAGTCCAGGAGACTGCTTCGGCAGCACCGATGCTCTGCACAGAGTATGGGCCCAATGGATGTATGGATGGATATCGTTTTTGGCCCTATCCTTCAATGGTGAAGAATCACTTGAAAATTAAATAATTATCGTATCCAGATCCGGATTCGGATATTCTCCAAAATCGAGTCAATTTGGCCTTGTCACACACCCAACCAATCAACCAAGTTTCATGCAAATCCATCCACTATATATCGTTTTATGCTATATATCGTGCTATATCTCGTTTTTGGCCCGATCTCTCAATTGTGAAGAATCACTTTAAAAATTCTAGTGGCTGGATCCCAATCTCCAGCAAAATCAAATCATTTCTCCTTGTCACATGCCCAACCTGCCCACCAAATTTCGTCCGGATCCGTCCACAACTTTTTGAGATATCCTGCACACAAACAGACAAAGAAACAAGAAAAAGACGTCATGCAGAGCACTATACTTGCAAAATTCACACCCCTCTCCAAAGGTTCTCATGGATACATCAAATTGTCAATTTCATGAAGAATACAATTGATGATCTTAATCAAAGCTCAGGTAAATTAGATGAAAATTGATTATTTTTCAGATTGAAATTGATGATTTTAGAAGTTTGACCTTGAGTTGACCTTTGAACTTTTGACCTCAAATAGTTGGGTTCCCAATTCAGTGATGCAATATGCAAAATCCTGTTCAAATTTCAAGTCAATCGGATGAAAAATCACGATTTTAGAAATATGATCTCAAGATAACCTTTGACTTTTACCTCAAAATCAATAGGCTTCTCAGTTGAGACTACCTCTACAGCTTGGTAAAGTTTCATGGTCATCAGTTTCAAATTGTGACCTGTAGGTGATTGACAGACAAACAAACAGACAAAATAACAAAATCGACTGAGAATACACTTGAAAAATCTTAGATTTTGCAAGTAACAAACAGATAGAGAGGGGTGAAAACATAACCTCCTCCACCTTCTGTGGCAGAGGTAAAAATGAAATCATAAATTGGAAATATCATTGTACGCATAAAAACAAAACAAATAATATGAATATGACGTAACAATTATGTTTCATAAGTCATGTTCAGCAAACAAAAAGCTTCTCAGACTAATTGACCTTCAAAAATATTCAGCCATTATATTTAGGTCAATACAAACAAATAAATTACAACTTTCTAACTGATGCTAATGATATTCCTTACAAGCAAGAACAAAACTATGACCTTTCATGGGCCAACTGCGTCACAAAGCTGGTGGCCTGCGAAACTAGCTGCAGACTCGGAATCCTCCGTAGTTTCAACTCGTATTCCTTGATATAATTACGAACAAGCATGCAGGGCCTTCATCCACAGCTCAATGGAGTACTGCTGTCCTCTGTGGGTTCATTCCCTAACATTACACTTCTCTTTCCTGGAATCTTTGTTATCTAAACCTTTCAAAATTTTTGGCATCTCCCACAATATGGTTCAAAGCGCTAGGCCCGTTGTGCTCATATCAGACAGGTCAGTGGCTTCTCTGTTTTTTTGCCAACCCTCCTCCATCCCAACTCTCTTTGCTGTCTTATTCTTCCAGCCTTCCCCAGCAACTGCAGGATGAATGCACTCTTCCAGTAACCTCTTCTTGGTTAAACTCCAGAAATACAGCCTTACTGCCCACCTCAAGAGCTACACACCTTCACTCTTTTGTTCTTCATTTGTCCCATTTGTGAAACTTCCTTCCTGTGGCTGCTCAATCCCACTCTTTCCTTCAGTGCCTCAAGAATATGATGCACCACCATCTCGTGTTGGCTCCCATCCCTGCCGCTGATCTTTTCTATCACCCATTAACCTTGCCTAACCAAAGCAAACCCTCATAATTGCAGGTTACTGAGTGGACTTCACTCCTCTCGCTCTCCTCTTTGCCTGTGTGTCCATTGCCTTGTTTAATGTATCCAACTGTTGCCCCACTATCAGTTTGTTGCCTTTTTACCCTCTGTCATCTCACTCTTCCATGAGCCTTGATTATGTCTAGAAACAAAGAAATTGTGGTTGAGTGCAGCGATGTTGATGACAATAGGACAACCATCGTGCTTGCAAGTGAGGATTACACCATCATGTGAATGAAGTGATAGAAACAGCCTGTGGAAATACACTCCTGTGTATGTTTGCTGGGAGATTACATGATAGAGCTGAGTCAAAGGGCCTTCGGAGCTAATCACCTGGGCCAGCTAATGGACACAGCTGTGCTCAGTGTGTGTTTGTTTGCAATGGAAGTATGAACAGTGCATTCCACAGAAAGAAGAGGCAAGTGGGTGAGGAATTCTGAATGAAGTATACCTGTACAATCTGTGCAGAAAGTACAGTTGTGCATTACTGAGCTTGACTATACAATGCACATGTGCTTTCTTTCCTGGTGTGGCAAACACGACAAATTATAGGATACTGCTCACCATTGGCACAGCTATAATCAGATAACCTTAATGGTATGAGCTCCCTTAGAAGGAACTGCAATGCAAGAGGAGGCCATTCGGCCCATTCCGCCTGCTTAATGGTTGGCAACATATGGTTGTTTGTCCATGCTCTATATTTTTGAAATACTGAGCATCATGAATGGAAGCAGCACATACCACTTTTAAAGTTTTTGGTTTAACTCGGCCGGGGTTCGAACCAGTGACCTCCCAGACTCGAAGCAGACGCAAATTAATCCAAGTTCCCTTACAAAGAACTTTAATGCAAGAGGAGTCCACTAGGTCCATCGAGCTACGCAATGGTTGCCAACCCATGGTTGTTGTATTTCCCTTCCATTCTTATGGAACGACGTTCCGAGTCCAATCGGATGGAAAAAAACAATCGCATTTTATTATTTTTAATGCAACGCAATTGAAATTATTTTACAGTCTTGATTTGATTTATTCACTCAAAGCACCCATTTTATAGCAGGCGAATCTGGTGAATGTTTCATAAAATTATCTCAAAACAACATGAGGGGTTGTGGAGGACAAAGTTTTAAAAATATCACATTGATCTAAAATTTAAATGTTAGTAAAAGAAAGGTGGCCGTTATTGGTGATGACGATTGTGAAATGGGCCTAACATTGATCTGAAACACCTTTGGTTTGATGTTTTTGTGTGTATGCTGCAATCCTTTTTTTTTCAATTATTTAAGATTTATGAGACCGTTGTACATCTGTGGATTCTCAATGATCCATGAAATGCGTTGGCATTCCCTGACGGTGGTTCTCCCTTTGTACCCAGAATTACATTTTAATATACGTTGTTCCAGTTTAAAAAAAAAATATATATATATATATATATATTTCAGGAATATTATTCGTCACTTTTGTGATCTTAGCCACTTCCTTGAGTGATGTCCAAGCTGCACATGTTCCAACTAAAATGGCCATTGCGAAGCCACTTAAGGCTTGTTTATACTGTGCATTAGTATCCAAAGAGGTCGGACAGGATGGTGCGAAGGTAGTACACTTACCTTTGGGCTGTCTTATCCTGTCTCAACTATAAATTATCAGATTGTTGCTTCTCAAGCAGGGTGTTGCATCACAAAGTGCTTGTCTACTATGGACATTAAGGTAGGTGTCCCATCAGCTCGCATTAGCTGGAAGACTTTAAAGATCCCATGTTGGCTTTGGCAAAGAGTAGGTGAGTTATTGGTGGGATCCCGGTCAAATGACAGATTATTGTCATGATAACCACCCATTGTAATCCTTGTCATAGCACTGTGGTGGCAGCACTCAACTCACTCTTGAGAGAGAGAGAGAGAGAGAGAGAGAGAGAGAGAGAGAGAGAGAGAGAGAGAGAGAGAGAGAGAGAGGACAGAGAACAGAGGACAGAGAACAGAGAACAGAGAATGAGAGGGTGAGTGTGAGACTTTTGTAAACCTTCAATAAACGAGGTTAAAATACAGTTGAGCATGGAGCATAAAACAAGAAATCATTTTTTTTTAATCTGAAAGGTAAAATATGAAGACAGGTGTACACACAATTAAAATTAAAATTCCAGATCACCGTGATCTAATTTGCACATCACAATCTTAAATCACTTAAATCACAAATGCAATTCTAAATTATCAAAATTTTGGTCAAATTAAAACTACATTTCGCCTGGCCATAATAATGCTCTTAAAACACACTAAAACATTGTAGGCAGCATCTGGGTTCACAAGGAGTTTGGCTTTTCTTGTTTTATAAATTGCTAACTTCCCTTTGGTTATTAAAAAATTAGCAAGTGCAGATTCCAAAATTATTTTAGAATTTAACAGCCAACCAAGAATAAAAGTGCATCAATAAAAATTAATATTCATGCGACAATACAATTGTGATACGAAAACCATGTGGAGAGTGGGGTCATTCTTGTACAATTGACACAGGCCTGTTATGAATATTCAGACGCTCTACAAGAGGAACATGATATTGAACTTACGTGTGACTGCTCCCCATATCTATTACCACCTTCAGATCCTTTTCCCAAGTCCTACACTCCAAGAATGCCCCTTGCATTAGTCCCTATTCATTGTTCTTCCCCATCCCCAGCACCTTACATTTCGTTGTGTTTAACTGCATCTTTCAATATTTTGCACAATCCATAAAATAATCCAACTTTCCTGAATCTGATCCCCCCCCCACCCCACCCCACCACCCTCACCTCTATATACCCTACCTCCAAGATTAGTATCTGCAACTTTGGAAAGCCGACTCTTAACTCCACTGTCCAAATCATTAATGTAAACTATGAATAATAATGATCCAAGAACAGATCCCTGGGTTAGCCTATTACGTACATCCTCCCAACCAGACATCATTCCACTCATAGCCCTTCTTTGCTTCCTATCACTATCAGCCAGGTTCCAATCCAGTTGACTACTCCAGCAGCCACTCCACAAACCCTCACCTTCGCTAACAGCCTTCTATCTGGTACCTTATCACAACCTTTTAAAAAGTTTTATAAACTACAATCACTGCACTTCCCTCACCCACCCAGTCAGAAATTGCCTTGTAGAACCCCAATGAATTTGTTAAATATTACCTCCCTTTTGTAAATCCTACCACTTTCGATTGGTTTGAAATTATTCAAATGGTTCCCTAACAATTCCTTAAATAATGTCTCCAACACCTTACCCACTGCAGTCAAACTACCAGGTCTATCATTCCCCAATTATTCCCTGGATCCTTTCTTAAATAACGGTGTTACATTTGCTACTTTAATCCTCTGTTACCTGTACTGACTCCAATGAGCTGTTAAAGATGTCAGTTAACACCACGTTTATCTGTCCTGCCACCTCTCTCGATACCCTTGAATGCATTGTATCTGACCCCAAAGCTTTATAATCTCTTAATTTTCTGAGCTGTTTCTTTACTTCCTCCACTCTCACTTGGGTATCCTCTCGAAGTCGTTGCTCACTTCCTAGATAGATGCTCTCAGCAATTGCAAGTTCCCCTGATTGTTCTTGTTTAAATGTAGAAGCAAAAAAACTAATTAATAATCCTGCCATCCCACCTTCGTCATCCACTAATTCTCCTGTACTATTCCATAAGGGGCCCACACTTGTCTGAACTTCTTCTTTACCCCTTATATATTTGCATAATGTTGTGCTGTTATGTTTCAAATTTTGACTATGTCGTGGAAAATAACTAATTTCCACAAGTTGGATCAGCATACCAAAGGAGAATCTTTAATTTCGTATATACGGAGG